>OY759274.1:41337341-41787341 GCA_963662155.1 Lamellibrachia columna
TTGTTCTTCCTAACCATACCACTCTTCTTTGAATGTATTTGGTGCAACCGTAGTGACACTATCAATGCAGTCCGTCATCGAGTGTAATTGTGATTGCAGGTGTGTATGGAATCATCACAGCCATCATTTTCTCGACGATGAGAAACGAAATTCCGAAATTATTTTCATCGGATAGGTATAATTATATTCTCTTCTCTTGTGCCCAAACAATGTTGTGGAAAAGCGTTATTTTGTTTATGAAACATTGACATAGTTTACTGATTATATAGTATTTACAAACATAAGCATACACATTCTTCACACACACGCACGTACGTACGCACCACGCACTCACACTCGCACTCAGGCACACACACACACACACACACACACACACACACACACACACACACACACACACACACACACACACACACACACACGTACACACGTACACACGTACACACACACACACACACACACACACACACACACACACACACGTACACACACACACGTACACACACACACACACACACACACACACACACACACACACACACACACACACACACACACACACACGCACACACACACACACACACAGTAATTGCACTTAAGTGATGTCTTCATCTGCTAAGTAACAATGCATTTTGACAAGTGGACACGTAGAAAGTTCATTCAATTCGGATGTAAATATGGTGGTTGTAACGCCAATGTAAATAACCAGCCATATTTATTGGGTTTGTGGACAAGTATTTCATTACACTCTTATACCACAAATAGTTACTGTATGCTGGTGCCACAGTTCTTACCTAAATACTTGTCTCCTGTGCAGTGCCGTTGTCCACAAGGCTGCTGACATCCTACCTATCCTGGCTCCTTACTGCTTCTTAGAGGCGCTGTGTGTAAGTATCCATCACATGCATAACGGACTCTCAAATGAGACGATCGGGGTTCGAATCCTCTTGCTGCCATTTCAAAGCTTGGGCAATTGTGTTCATTCCTCGTTGTCTCAGTTCACTCAGTTGTATAAATAAGTGTTGGCTAGAGAGAGTGGTGGACATGGGAAAGAGTATTCTTCGCGCAGTAATTGCAGCGTAGTTGTATGCTTCCCGGAGAAGTCGAGTTGGTGTTGGCATGAACAGGTCTGCCTAAGTCCCAAGGACTGGATACCCCGCGTTGTAAGAACGCACCTTTACCTTTAACGTTCCTTGTCAAACATCGAACGGCATTAACCCTACGTGAAAACTATGTCAACACTGCACGTCAATTTCAGCGAGATATGTTCAACTTGTAGGAAACTTGCCACATTTGCTTAAATTGATTGTACGGCGATTTTCATTGGCTGATTTATTTGCATGCCAAAATATACAGTACAGTGTTCTTTAAATGTTATAAAACTGTGTTATTTACTTCATAGCCAAATTGTGTATTTTCGAATATAATATTATATGGAGATGAAAGATCACAGTAGTAACACGTTTTGGATATATATTATTGAAATACTAAGATATTAATAAATATCACTGTCGCACTGTCAAGCCGTAAAACAGTCGTCGCTCGAACTGAAAAAGATGACGTCTCTCGGAAAGCGTTGATGAACGGTTCTTTTTTGTTGTTACATTTTAGAATGCCCGTTTAGAAAATTCCTAATGGTAAATATACTACACCAATAAAGATTAAAACATGAAGTATAATTTTTTTAATCTTGATGTCTAATTTGAATTCGATAAGTTAAGAGAATTGGGGCATATTAGCTATACAAAAAATCACTTAGCTCCCTACGAGTTAGCCAATGAAAATCGACGTACTTTAACCACATAGCAAATGGCCACCTAACTGACGCCGGTTCGTCTTCCACAGGGCGCGTCTGCCGGCGTCCTACGGGGCTGCGGCCGACAGGTCGTGTGTGCCGTCGTCATATTCTTCGCCTACTACTTCGTCGCCATGCCGCTAGGGCTGCCTCTCCTTCTGCTCACGCCTCTCACCGTCACCGGTACGTCGCTCACATGTGATAAGGGCGGGTTATGCATAGGGGACTAATCGTGGGACTCTCGGTAAGCCTTCTCTACACCGTTGCTGAGGAAACAAAAGTGTTAACAGGGCGGTTGTTGACGTCACATCCGTTGTCAAGACGTCACAGTTCTAGTTTTGTATACGTACAAACTCCCCACCAGTAGCGCCACTCACCATTTCACCACTGCCACAACTTACATTTGATGTGCAGACTCTACACATCTTTATTTAATTTGGTTAACTCGTAATGTTATCAAGAAATCTCTCAGTTTCAATTACCTGCAATTGTAGACAGTAGCGCGCATTGATATTTTAACTAGAAACACGATAACGATAACTACCAACCAGTCGTTTATACCACTGCGCAACTGTCCATTTTGAATTCATAATCAAATTGTGGGAGTGGTGATATGCTGAGTGGCGCCACTGTCGTGGTGTTTGTGTACACCGTAGAAGTGTTTTTAATATTTAATAATTATGAACATTTTGACACAAATATGTTGCTAAAGCTTAAGGGTGGTTGTTGTTGAACATTGCAAATTGGATAAAAGAAAGTATTAATTTTCATTTTGGATAATGGAATCAATATCTACTGATTGTGTAAATGCCAGCAGCTTCAATAATGTCGAACAACATAACTGACATACATGTAATAAGGGAATTATATTGACACAATTGTCACACTGAACCCTTAAACCATACAAAATAATGATATAGTGTAGAATCTCGACAATGACGCTGATTGGCTGCTGACGCTTCACAGTCACAAAATGGTGTGGGTAACAGTCAAACGATGTCTTCGGAGCCAGACTCACTTCTTGGCGAGTTCACGAAGACGAGCGAGAGTAGAATAAGCGAGACTATGGCCGCGGTCGGCCGAGTTGAAATGACCTGGATTGCTTGTTGCAGGACTGTGGCTGGGCTACGCGGCCGGGATTCTGCTCGAGTGCATAGGCTTCTGTTTCCTCGTCGCGACAACCAACTGGGAACTAGAGGCCGAGCAGGTCAGGGCTGTTGTGGCAGCTGAATGACAATTTAATATGTCTATGTGTTTTACTATGCCAAGGTAGAGATCTGTGTTCTGTCATGGTAGTAAGTGCGTGGTCTTTATACTATATGTCCACCAATGTTATTGTAATGTTGTGTCGTAGTGTTGCTACTACAACTATTGCTACTGGTATTGAGTGGTGTTGAGTGGTATTGAGTGGTGTTGAGTGGTGTTGGTCTTGTTGTCGTAGTCACCGATGGCGGCAGCGGCGGATTATTTAGATCATCATCATTATCAGATCAATGCCGCAGTGATGCCAGCATCATCGTCGCCGAATAAAGCGTGTTTTATTCACTGACAGGCTCGGATTAGAACTTGTATTGACGCCAGTGACGGTTGTGACGACGGTCGTCTGGAGGGCGGCAGAGACGGGACGTCAATAACGTCGTCCATAGAGGAAGACCTGGAGGGCAAACATGAAGTTAGAAATCAGGAAAGACAACAGCTCCTGGATCCTTCCCAGCGACCTATTGCCTTTGCACCCAACTACCAGGGAGATGACACAACAGGTAGTCCAAGAATGTGTCCGCATTAACTGCTCTTTTGATAATATTAATCAATTCAAGTTATGAATCAAGCATATTTTCGAACATTATCCAGGAATGTATACTGCGTGCTCATCATACTTCGTGCTCACCGTACCCCGTGCTCACCTCCTCACCATACTCCATGCTCATCTGCTCACCATACCCGTGCTCACCTGCTCACCGTACCCCGTGCTCACCTCCTCACCATATTCCATGCTCACCTGCTCACCATACCCGTGCTCACCTGCTCACCATACCCCGTGATCACCTCCTCACTATACTCTGTGCTCACCTGCTCACCATACTCCAGTCAGGAATTAAAGTTACACTAGAACTGGCAAGAAATCAACTTCCTCCAGTATGTACGGTTCTTGTACCGTTCCGTTGTTTTTACATTTTTGAGGCTGCGTACTTTCCCTCCAGGTGGCTGCTGGTGTTGTTGTTCCACCGTAACCTGAGACTTCCTCTCGGTCTCTTTTCTTCCAGGTGACAAATGATGTTGTTGATCCATCGTAACCTGGGCCTTCCTCTCGGTCTCTTTCCATCCAGGTGACAGTTGATGTTATTGATCCATCGTAACCTGGACCTTCCTCTCGGTCTCTTTCCATCCAGGTGACAATTGGTGTTGTTGATCCATCGTAACCTGGGCCTTCCTCTCGGTCTCTTTCCATCCAGGTGATAGTTGGTGTTGTTGATCCATCGCAACCTGGGCCTTTCTCTCTGTCTGTTTCCCTCCGGGTGACAGTTGATGTTGTTGATCCATCGTAACCTGGGACTTCCTCTCTGTCTCTTTCCCTCCAGGTGACAGTTGGTGTTGTTGATCCATCGTAACCTGGGACTTCCTCTATGTCTCTTTCCCTCCAGGTGACAGTTGATGTTGTTGATCCGTCGTAACCTGGGACTTCCTCTCGGTCTCTTTCCCTCCAGGTGACAGTTGATGTTGTTGATCCATCGTAACCTGGGCCTTTCTCTCTGTCTCTTTCCCTCAAGGTGACAGTTGATGTTGTTGATCCGTCGTAACCTGGGCCTTCCTCTCTGTCTCTTTCCCTCCAGGTGACAGTTGATGTTGTTGATCCATCTTAACCTGGGCCTTCCTCTCTGTCTCTTTCCCTCCAGGTGACAGTTGATGTTGTTGATCCATCGTAACCTGGGCCTTCCTCTATGTCTCTTTCCCTCAAGGTGACAGTTGATGTTGTTGATCCATCTTAACCTGGGCCTTTCTCTCTGTCTCTTTCCCTCAAGGTGACAGTTGATGTTGTTGATCCGTCGTAACCTGGGCCTTCCTCTCTGTCTCTTTCCCTCTAAGGTGACAGTTGATGTTGTTGATCCGTCGTAACCTGGGACTTCTTCTCCGTATCTTTCCCGCCACCTCATGCTCAGTGCTACTCGTTTACATCTGTGCCAATCTCCCGTCTAACATACGTTATTTTAATGAAGGTCTCAAGTGGTCGTAATTTATACAATTTTTATAGAAAATGTGAAATTGTTTAAAAAAGTAGGACATTACTTGAAAAGGAAAATAACCTTTAAGATCGAATTTGCATTAAGGTAAGATATCTCCATCCTAACGCATGGGAATCTGCTAGTCTGGGGATTCCTCGGTTAATTCGGCCGTGGATGTTCTGTTGTTTCAGCACTGATGCGGACACGGGGAATCATCGGCGACCTGCCGAACCCCCGCCGTGCTTCCCTGGAAGAGCGTCTACCTGACCGGAGATACTCAAGCTCGGCCCTCGTCACGATGATACACGGACGTCGCTTCTCCAGGCTCGTACCTTGTGTTTACGTACTCGCTGTGTTTGTGTTTACGTTCTCGCTGTGTTTGTGTTTACGTACTCGCTGTGTTTGTGTTTACGTACTCGCTGTGTTTGTGTTTACGTACTCGCTGTGTTTGTGTTTACGTACTCGCTGTGTTTGTGTTTACGTACTCGCTGTGTTTGTGTTTACGTACTTGCTGTGTTTGTGTTTACGTACTCGCTGTGTTTGTGTTTACGTACTCGCTGTGTTAATGTTTACGTACTCGCTGTGTTTGTGTTTACGTACTCGCTGTGTTTGTGTTTACGTACTCGCTGTGTTTGTGTTTACGTACTCGCTGTGTTTGTGTTTACGTACTCGCTGTGTTTGTGTTTACGTACTCGCTGTGTTTGTGTTTACGTACTCGCTGTGTTTGTGTTTACGTACTCGCTGTGTTTGTGTTTACGTACTCGCTGTGTTTGTGTTTACGTACTCGTTGTGTTTGTGTTTAAGTACTCGCTGTGTTTGTGTTTACGTACTCGCTGTGTTTGTGTTTACGTACTCGCTGTGTTAGTGTTTACGTACTCGCTGTGTTTGTGTTTACATACTCGCTGTGTTTGTGTTTACGTACTCGCTGTGTTTGTGTTTACGTACTCGCTGTGTTTGTGTTTACGTACTCGCTGTGTTTGTGTTTACGTACTCGCTGTGTTTGTGTTTACGTACTCGCTGTGTTTGTGTTTACGTACTCGCTGTGTTTGTGTTTACATACTCGCTGTGTTTGTGTTTACGTACTCGCTGTGTTTGTGTTTACGTACTCGCTGTGTTATTGTTTACGTACTCTCTGTGTTTGTGTTTACGTACTCGCTGTGTTTGTGTTTACGTACTCGCTGTGTTTGTGTTTACGTACTCGCTGTGTTTATGTTTACGTACTCGCTGTGTTTGTGTTTATGTACTCGCTGTGTTTGTGTTTACGTACTCGCTGTGTTTGTGTTTACGTACTCGCTGTGTTTGTGTTTACGTACTCGCTGTGTTATTTAAAGGAAGTACAACTACCTTTCAGAATCGCGATTTTTTGCTCGACGGAACTGTCGAGGCCCTTTAAGTCCTTTCGTCATCATTACTGGCAGCACGAGCCTACAGAAACACATAATTCGTGCCGTAATTTTATTTACGAAGTGATATTTGATTTACAACGCGACTCAGTTGTTTACGACGCGTATCAGTTCGAATTACAGTAGTTTGTTTGTATGATTTTTACACAAAATACTTTTACATATCAGTATACACATACTTCTATGAAATATCTGTACATTAAATATAATATAATAAAATTACAAAATGATGTTATTCTGCGTTTTGACGGGTCCATGTATCCATGTGTCCCTACAGCATCCGACTGAGCTGCTCTCCGGTGTCTATGAATCCATTAAACTCCTGTTACAACCTACACGCTGATGTTTATTTATTGTTCTATTAATGTATTGTATTATTTCAATGGAAACCGAAAGTGGTTTCAACTCGCAAGCTTACATCAGGGTTACTAAATAATTGGTCAACTGCTAGATTTGTATATCTGTTGTTGTAGTTGTTGTTTTTTGGTCATGATGATGATGACGATGATGACGATGACTATAATTATATTTGTATCTGTTTTTTTCTTCAGTGTGTCTCAGCTGCAGTGGCGCCGTCTGTCGATGCCGGCAAAAAGCCGACGAATGTCGACAAAGTACACCACACATCTACAGGTATGTACGAAGACGTACGCAGTGGCGTATCTATTATCTCGCAGGAGGGGGGCGAGCCTATTCACTCTTGCTACCATGTGGGGACATGGCCCAATGCCCCGCCCCACTCGACGTATGGTTGGTCTGTGGTTTGCTAAACACGTGCGGTGTGTTACTGCTTGAAGGTTGTCTTTGCACGGAGTACGACGTGTTACTGCTTGAAGGTTGTCTTTGCACGGAGTACGACGTGTTACTGCTTGAAGGTTGTCTTTGCACGGAGTACGACGTGTTACTGCTTGAAGGTTGTCTTTGCACGGAGTACGACGTGTTACTGTTTAATGGTTGTTTTTGCACGGAGTATGGTGTGTTACTGCTTGATGGTTGTCTTTGCACGGAGTGCGGTGTGTTACTGCTTGAAGGTTGTCTTTGTACGGAGTACGAAGTGTTACTGCTTGATGGTTGTATTTGCACGGAGTACGAAATGTGGTTTAATGCCCGTAAATGCTGCACTTAGAAGTCAAGTGAAGCATTGTATAGTATCGTTTCATTTGCGAATTTAGCGTTATCGTTTGTATTATCTTATATCTGGACGCGAAGTTTCCGTGGGTAACGTACATAACATCACGTGTTCGCCAGGTATGACGTCACACTGGGGACTGCCTCCTGGTTGTGAACATCGCATCACGGGTGGCATTTAATTAAAACAATATAACAAACTACCCAGATGTACCAATGAGTACATTTAGAAAAATTCAAGAATAATGTGACCTCTTGACCTGCAGGATGACGTCATCCATTTGTCCGAGCAAACAGCGGAACATTCCACCGGCAAGCTACTACTCACGCGCACACTCGCCCTGCTGGTGTGCCTCGCTATCTTGGCTGCAGGACTGGCGGCGAGGTTTTACCTACGATACCCTTACTACGCGCAGACCGTATGCCTGCCCCGGCCGCTGGGTAACGCCACGGTACCCCCCAACAGCTCGCTACCCCTTTGTGACGACACAACGACACCCACTGCACTCTTCCTCTGAATGTGTCACTGGTTTAAGAGTGGTTTACACGATCGATATTTGTTCGATTTGTCGGCCGACACAGTGTCGTGCAATATCACAATGCAAGAATTGGTCGTGTAGACGCCTTCGCCAATTAGTGGGGCCAAATTTGTGGAAACGATTGTATCGGTAGAATATGGGCAGGGCACCCGACGTGACCTATCAATAAAGCTCAATTAAGGATTGGATCGAGTCAAGATCTAGGACGCAGTGTCTAGATACGTCGCTCGTCAAACGCACAATTGTCATGCGACACGGTGTTGCCCGACCAATTGGAGCACACATCGCTCGTCTGAAAAGTAAAATACTAAAACATATTTGCTCATGCTGGCGTTCACATCCAGGAATTGTAGTCACAAAAATGGTTGGATCTGCTTCTAATGAGTTAAGCGGAACTGCGAAGATAATGCGAAAATTATCAACAGATTTGTCGATGGCACAAACATATTAATATGGCCCGCTACCTGAAATCAAGCTAGCGCATCGCAGTCGTAGCATGAAATCAACACAAACATTATACTGTCGATTGAAACTGTGTCCTTCATGCCAATAATAAACACAACTGATACATTTTTTTTTAAAGCATCAATAAAAACTCAAAGTTTAATTTAAACGTAACATGCAAGTAGCGCCTTCTGGCGAACAACGTGTGATGTAAATTCCTTGCAGAAAATTTAGTTCGGAACTCGTGTGATTCTAAGATAGCAAACCCTATTATTTTTTCCTGCCACTTCATTGTTTTTTTCTATATATATAGAGATGAATAATAAAGTAACATTTCGACCAACTTTTACTGAAATGACATTTCTCCTTGTGGGTACCATTTGGCTTTTAATAACAGGTTTATTAATTTTGCTGCAGACGTAGCTGTTACTGTCAAATATAAAAAAGATTGCATGGGAACCCCCAACTTGTTTTCCTTTTCATAGAGATAAATAATAAATGAACATTTCTGCCAAGTCTTGTTAAAGTGACATTATTCCTTGTGTGTCAAATATTTAATAAATATTGTAAAAATTCAGATGTTTTTCTGTGGCTTAATAAATTACAAAAATTACAAAATTTACAATTTGATATGCATATCTGACATATTATGCTTTATATAATACTAACGTGTAAAATTTTAATATTCCTGCAAGTTTTATATTTGAATAGTAAATAAATCACGTGGCATGACTGATTATAACCAGAGCACAGTATTTTGCTGCGACGTTACTATGTAAGATGTTAACAAAATTTGCTCGGGACCCCCAACATTGCATTGTTAAAAGATAAATAATATATGAACATATTAGCCGTGTCTTATTAAAGTTACATTATTCTCTATGGGTCAAATATTGACTATTATCGAAATTGAGCTAACATGTTTTTTCCGTGACTAAATAAATTACATAAAATAATTCCTTTTACCATTTTTGTTGAGCGAGTTTGACACATTATGCTTTCTGTCGTCTGAACATATCAAATTGCAATATTCCTGCAAGTTTTGTATTTGAATAGTAAATAAATATAGTGTTATTACTTATTATAATCAGAGTACAGTATTTTGAAGAAAAAAATTGGTGACGTAGCTGTTAATATGTCAGATATTAAAAAAACATTAGCACGGGACCCCCTAAATGTTTTTGGGCTTTTGGGGTCTAATGGATTTCAAACAACGTTTAAAATTTAAAGTTTCAATACTTTTATTTCAAGGTAATCGGCCACCTCATCCAAAGGAAATACTACGGTTTCGACAACGTTCATAACATAATACTTTCATATCAACGCGTATCGTATGCTTTCACTTTCTGAGTAATTTGATGTGTTCATGTTTATTCATGTATATATCTCTTTACTGTGTATTACTTAACACATTAAACACTTGTTACAATAATTGTACGTGTGAGTTCGGCCGGGTTGCTGTTTGGTTCCCTTTGTTGTTATTCTAACAACTGTCACAATTGCGAGCAATACGTTGGTAGGGTTTCGGGGTCTACAGATCCAAAAGATGATGACGTAAGCCCTGGTATGCACGAGCAAATCATCCTAGCTGTTTTGTACGTCACTTCGGAGTAGTTGTGTCTCTTCGGACGGGTCATTTGTTGTACGGTTGGTCATTTGTTGTACGGTTGGTCATTTGTTGTACGGTTGGGTGATGGAGACAACAGTGAAACGGGATGAAAGACGGGAGAAGACAACATTACGACTAGTAGCGAAGACTGCCTCACCCCGGACTTCAGGGACGAAGAGGGGAACAACAGTAATAATGTCGCGAGCACTTGAGGGTCTAAATCACGTCTTGCGAATGCTATTATCAACGCATTCTGGGATTGTGCGTTCGTCCATGCTCATTGCTCGTACACAGCAGTCCAATGACGTGTTTCACAAAGCGCAATACTTGTAACTGAATACAAGACGTTCTCGCATCCTAATAACGTCTTTACATATACTGGACATGGTCTGCTTCATTCATTCAGACACGCCTGCGCAGTTTAACAATATTTAACAAGATTGTCATCCAAGACAAAGGCCGAGATGGCAAGTGGACAAGGAAGCCATTGGCTTATCGAGAGTCCAACATTTGTTCATCCATGTGTAACCCGCCCTGGTCATTTGAACTTACTACACCTGTTTCTAAACATATTCACGCTGCTAGCAGTTACACAATCTGTAGATAATAAAAAATTTCCATTCATTTATCGTCGTCTGTGAGAACGAGTACTTCCTGATATCCAATCTACACCGATCCTTTACTAATGTTACCTCATGTCCTCTACTTCTACTATCTTTCTTGAGTGAGACAAATATTTCTATCATAATTTGCATACCCATTCAATATCTTAAGCACTTCAATCTGATCTCCTCTTAACCTCCTTGTCTCTAGGGTTGTGTGGCTGCTGGGCCAGCGCTGAAGACAACAACGGCGACCAGCCGGTAGCCGTTTCCCACCTACAAATTTAGTACGACATAATAGATTGACAAGACCTGACGCAATCGATCAGGACCGACGTCTTCTATGATTTGTTACCCACCCCGGAGAGGCTGGCTTGCCGGCCCTGGCCGAGGCGTGGATCAGAAGCGGCCAGCCACGCAGAAATGGATACCAGACCGATGGTATCGCGCACGCACGGTGTAACACCGCGGCTAGGGCTTGTTATACATAGGCTTACGTACACGTGTACATACGTTGATATGTACGTACATTGGTGCATGCGGATATCTTCCTATTTACAGAGATTTATTTACGATTAGTATTGTGTACACGTGTAGACATGTTTGTGATTTCGTGATTTAGCTATATCGTGAATAGTTATGCAATCTTCTCAATTGAAACGTTTCCGTTTAGAAGAAACAGTGGGTTCAAAAGACACGGGCCCGTAATCCAATTTATAGTGAAAATGGTTTGACGATTGAACAAATATTGCAGGAGCCTGTGTAATTTAGCCAACAGTAACACTGATCACGCTGCAACAAACACTGATTCCGGCCTGTCACCAACACTGATCACGCTGCAACAAACACTGACCCGGCCTGTCACCAACACTGATCACGCTGCAACAAAAACTGACCCCGGCCTGTCACCATCACCGATCACGCTGCAACAAACACTGACCCAGGCCTGTCACCAACACTGATCACGCTGCAACAAACACTGACCCGGCCTGTCACCAAAATTGATCACGCTGCAACAAACACTGACCCCAGCCTGTCACCAACACCGATCAAGCTGCAACAAACACTGACCCCGGCCTGTCACCAACACTGATCACGCTGCAACAAACACTGACCCCAGCCTGTCACCAACACCGATCAAGCTGCAACAAACACTGACCCCGGCCTGTCACCAACACTGATCACACTGCAACAAACACTGACCCCAGCCTGTCACCAACACCGATCAAGCTGCAACAAACATTGACCCCGGCCTGTCACCAACACCGATCAAGCTGCAACAAACACTGACCCAGGCCTGTCACCAACACTGATCACGCTGCAACAAACACTGACCCCAGCCTGTCTCCAACACTGGTCACGTTGCAACAAACACTGACCCTGGCCTGTCACCAACACCGATCAAGCTGCAACATACACTGACCCCGGCCTGTCACCAACACTAATCACGCTGCAACAAACACTGACCCCGGCCTGTCACCATCACTGATCACGCTGCAACAAACACTGACCCCGGCCTGTCACCAACACTGATCACGCTGCAACAAACATTGACCCCGGCCTGTCACCAACACTGGTCACGTTGCAACAAACACTGACCCCGGCCTGTCACCATCACTGATCTCGCTGCAACAAACACTGACCCCGGCCTGTCACCAACACTGGTCACGCTGCAACAAACACTGACCCGGGCCTGTCACCATCACTGATCTCGCTGCAACAAACACTGACCCTGGCCTGTCACCAACACTGGTCACGCTGCAACAAACACTGACCCCGACCTGTCATCAACACTGGTCACGCTGCAATAAACACTGACCCCGGCCTGTCACCATCACTGATCTCGCTGCAACAAACACTGACCCCGGCCTGTCACCAACACTGGTCACGCTGCAACAAACACTGACCCCGACCTGTCATCAACACTGGTCACGCTGCAATAAACACTGACCCCGGCCTGTCACCATCACTGATCACGCTGCAACAAACACTGACCCCGGCCTGTCACCATCACTGATCACGCTGCAACAAATACTGACCCTGGCCTGTCACCAACACCGGTCAAGATGTCGATGTTAGTTTGTGTCATCACTTTATAAATAACGTTACTTTGGCTCTGCACGCGCCTCGTATTGTGCTGGGTACTCGTACTCGTGTAAGGTTGTCAAAACAACACAAATCAACTGTTACTTGCCTACGGCACCACACGTTAGTTATATAACAATGTTAGTTATATAACAATGTTCATGGCACAAATAGCTTCGGAAGTCAGCAGCCCTATTTTTGGCAAAAGTATTTTTTTGGGAATGTTAATAAGAGTACATAAGTAGTATTTTTTTAAACGAATATAAGTCTTAATATAATAGAATTTTTTTAGAAATAGAGTGCATAGATATGATATATTAAATTAAATATAAGATAACAAATGTTACACTCTTCCGACATGTTGTTGACTGGCCTGCTTGTCCTGGTTGGCTCTTATTTGATGACGTCACGGACACTCCAACAGTCGCTAGATGTCGCTTTAAGCTTGGACATTTTGTGTGTTACAAAAGCGTGACTAAAAGGCACATAGAACAGGGTGACCGAGAGGGTAAACAAATATGTGAAAAGCAGGAAAATATCTTTAGACTATATTCAATTCACACTGGGAATAAAAAGTTAATTTCGCTTAGTCTTTAGCTTAACAGGTGATATGAGGGTAAAAATTTAGAACGACTGCACATCCTAAAAATTCCAGATTTACATGTAGTGTCAGTTAACTTAATCATTAACTTAACTAGTTCAGTTCATAAATTAATTAAACTAATTAACTTTCATAATGCAAATTAACTTACTTAACTTAATCGAAAATAATCCAACAGTAACTTAACTTAACTAGTTAATATAGCAGATTAATCGCTCCATGCCTGAAACATACATATTTACGTACTTAAGTACATACATACGTACTTACATACACACTTACATGCATGCACGCAAATGATATGTCAGCTCGAAACAAATTGCTTAAATACATTGAAATATTTGTCAATCAATGTTTATTGTATATAAACAAGTATATCATTAACATTAAACAATGTTTTTGAGCTCAACTGAAGATATTTAGTGAGTCGAAATGTACGTAACTAGTGGGTGAGACAGCCCACTTAGTAAACGAACAGGTGTCACGTGGCTGACCAGAGTGCCAGGCCACGTAAATTGTACTTTGGCCCTGTAACCGGTCGGTGTAGTGATTTCTCTGCACCCGAGTCGAACTACAGAACAATGTACAGTACAATGTACAGTACAATGTACAGTACAATGTACAGTACAATGTACAGTACAATGTACAGTACAATGTACAGTACAATGTACAGTACAATGTACAGTACAATGTACAGTACAATGTACAGTACAATGTACAGTACAATGTACAGTACAATGGCCTACTTCGTTTTATCTGCCAGTCTCACGAGACGGCCACATTCCAAAAAAGAGTAACGGTAAAGACAACAGCTTAATGCGTATGAGAGAAGGCAGACTTACACTCGTACGGCTGCCTGTCTTACTTTGAAGTGGAACGACAGGAAACCCGTAAAGGGGAAAGAAGAAAAAGAAGGAAAGTGAGAGAAAAGAGATATAGGAGAGGGAGGGAGAGGGGAGGGAGCGGAGAGAGAGAGCGATATATATATATATATATATATATATATATATATATATATATATATATATATATATATATAGAGAGAGAGAGAGAGAGAGAGAGAGCGAGAGAGCGAGAGTGAGAGAGAGAGCGATATATATATATATATATATATATATATATATATATATATATATAGAGAGAGAGAGAGAGAGAGAGAGAGAGCGAGAGAGCGAGAGAGAGTGAGAGAGAGAGAGAGCGATATATATATATATATATATATATATATATATATATAGAGAGAGAGAGAGAGAGAGAGAGAGAGAGAGAGAGAGAGAGAGCAATATATATATATATAGAAAGAGAGAGAGAGCGAGAGAGCGAGAGAGAGTGAGAGAGAGCGATATATATATATATATATATATATATATATATATATATATATATATATATATATATAGAGAGAGAGAGAGAGAGAGAGAGAGAGAGACAGACAGACAGACAGACAGACAGACAGACACAGAGACAGAGAGAGGGGGAGACAGACAGGTGAGACACAAACAGTGAGACAGATTGACGTACATACATGCGTACGTACATACATGCGTACGTACATACATGCACGCACGCACGCACGCACGCACGCACGCACGCACGCACGCACGCACGCACGCACGCACGCACGCACGCACTCTAGTAAGCACACAGACAGACAAATAATATATTAGAATATATTACAATAAATCATGAAGTACATATGTGTTCCGTTCGATGTGTGAATGCGTTAAACAACACGCCATTTAATGCTAACAAACCGAGCGCGACCGAGCGCGATCACCTATGTCAGTTGCGGTTTACATAAAAGGGACTCTGATCCAAGCAACAAAGTGACTGATCCTCTCAGCTCTTCCACAGTGGAACCTCAGCCACAGACCAAGACCTCGCCGACATGCACCGTGCCTAACCATATGCCAAGTTCCCTTATTACCTGAGTGTTGCGTGGGCCGCAGGTGTAGTAAGTTCAAATAACCACGTGTAGTAAGTTCAAATGACCGCCGTAGTGTGTTCAACGTACGCTGAGCTCAGGCTGCGAGGGCTCCCGACCAGGGAGGGGCAAACAATTATGCTGTCTGATTTCGACAAGAAATCTTTACGCTACCAGAGGGGGGCAAAAATTGTGCTGTTTGATTTCGACCAGAAGTCTTTACACTTACAAAATATCTACTTTCAATTAACAATAATGATATAATTATATATAATTCATTAATAAATATACTAGATGATCTACTTAACACAAATAGTAAACAATCTACTTGCCATAAAAGACCTAAATTTTTACAAACATCCTGATCCAGATGTGCCCCCCTGCCCCCCCCCCCTTGCCCCCCCCCCCTCTTCCGGACGCCCATGCTCCCGATATAAGGAACATCCGCTCAAAAGAAACAACTTTGAAATACGCGTTCTGACCTCTTGTATTATGTTCCAATGGATATAAGGTATATCGGATATAAGGAACATTTTCCCCAAGTCCCAACATGTTGTTACGTCCTCGTGGCGAGAGTCTGTTGTACGTTCAAAACACTACAGTAGCCAAATTGACGTAGTTGGCTGCACATTTTGCCATTTATGATAACAACACGTTATGATAATCACATTTCCACAGGATTATATGTAAATTATATTTAGTAAAACATCGTATATCAAATAAAGAGCAATAATGCATATGCTCAAGGTTGCAACGTAAGTCTTGCTCACTGAAGTTAGACCACCACAATTAAATAAAATTTCTGTCCAACGATGATACCATGCACATGTTGCTTACGTTTTCATTCAAATTATACGGCTAGTTGATGCACCAACAAAAAATATAGTGCTAGTTTGTACTTGCAAGCTGCTGTGATGAGTAAGCCTTATTCACCACACCAGTTCACTCATCACTTGTCTGAGAAGCCCAACAGTTGTCTTATTTCAATGATAACACTGCAATTATAATTTGTATATTAACTATTTATCTATGACGTGAAGTAATACCACATATATTTTCCTTGTGAAAATGATCTAATGACGGAAGAGTATTTTGAACGTAACCGTAGTGTCTTGAAACCAGGTTGAAAACACGCCATAGTGTTTTGGATGTAGGCCTACATTGCAAACACTACCGTTGTGTTTAGGGCGTCCTCTACCGGGCAGCGGACCCTACGGGCCTCGGTCACGGCACCGAGACAAACCTGAAGGAGTCAGACCATTGTTGAGAATTGCATTGGTGGCCATGTTAACGTTTTGTCTGATTATAAAAAAACGTTACCATCAGAAATTCAGAAAATTTTTCACAGCAACTGCCATCATCTCATTGACATGCCGACCAAATTGTGTCAAAATCACATACCTCCAGCTCTTTTGAAACGCCCCGACGTACGATGACCATACATTTTTTACAAAAATAGCCATGTATTCATGCGCCCACGTGGCCCATAGCAGAACAAATTCCCATAAATCCCTCCGCCGGTTAAACTCCCAAAAAAATGCACCATTTCACAGCCATTAGCTTCTACGAACAAACCTGTGAATATGCCTGCTCAATTGCACTTATGTCACATCATATGATTTGTTTAAATTCACATATCGCAATTTAATACGCCCTACATTCGATAAACAGGAAGGTCAACAGTGGTCTTACCCCTGAAGAGAAACTAAAGCTGCCAGAGGCCGCATCGTGATGGCGTTACACAAACACTGCATGCGTATGCGCATGCGCACGCAACAACCCCAAACAACAGCTGGCGCGACCAGGCGCGGCATCTGGGAAACTGGGACCCTTCTCTGCAGCGTTCCCGACTCCGCGAGTAGCGGTCTCTCCCTGTTATAGCGGGGTCAGCATCTCTCCCTTGTAGATCTAGAGTAGCCGTGGATTCGGTCGTTCTCTCGTGGACATTAAACCTTACTCGGATTGGACTGCTAAAACTAAGGAAAGGTCTGTGACAGATCGGACTGTTGTCTTCCTTCGTCTTGCCGCCTGTCTTCTGCATTCGACGTGTCCCGGTAAGTCTTAATGTACGAAGCCGCGCTCGGTTTATCGGCGCCGCCGGCGGGCTTTCACAGTCGTAAAAGCGGTGTGTCTCTTGTCTGCAACTCGCTAGATAATCGCTATAACCATGTACGTCTTATCTCTATGATTGTGGATTCGCAGATAGTGACCAGCTCTGCCCGAGTTCACGGCAGGTTGCGCATTCCGTTCCTGTATCGACAGGCATTCTGGCACAATATGATTTGGTTCTGTATTTCGTCCGAACGACAAAAAAACAATTTAGGTTTTGGGTTGTCGACTTTCCCCTGGTATATGATGTAGTGTTCGTGACGATCAACTTCACCAGCCAGAGTGTCTTTACAAGGCCTATACGTGTTCTATCAGACATTGCGGCGAATGCAAGCTTCACAGTAGCTCATCGGAAGGTCCAATATGGATACATCACGCCAAATCGCAACCATATGTAGATTTGTCCAAACAATCATTCTAACAAAAGCATGATACACATAATCATAATATGTTATATTAGTAGTATAACACGGAAAACAATAGCTTTGGCAAAAATAAAATTATGCATCTAACAGACGTTGACAATACAAAAAGCATAAAACAATCTTACGCTAGTCCAGACTGTCTGGAGAAAACAACTTTAGGAACATAGTGTGTTCGCGTCCCTGGGTGGTTCGGCTCCGGCACGTGCAGGACCTGTAGGGCCTACCTTATCGCTGGAGGACTGGTTGGCCTTTGATAGCATATCGGTCGCAAGAGAAACATTTGTCTTACTTATTCGCACGGGGGGGGGGGGGGGGGCGAGGCATAATGATTCATCGAATTAATATAGAATTCTTAATACTAGATAAAAAATACCCAACCTCCGAAGGGGATAACTTGGTAGTTCGTAATCGAAGAAAACACGCAAGGCGTTGTCAGTAGTTGTTCGCGTAGCGTTGCGGACAATTGTACGTAATAACTACGAAGGGTAATTCGATTGTTCGCTGAAAGGGTAACGGCGGGGTGACTTTCGAAAAAAATAAAACTGTGACGAGCCGACCGTGGGGTCGTAGGTAGAACCACTGTTTGTCGCCCGAGATGCGAAGCGTTTAGGAGGAGTAGAATAGCATACTAACATATATACATACATACATACATACATACGTACATACACACACATACACACACGCACACGCACCCGCACACGCACACGCACACGCACACGCACACGCACACGCACACGCACACGCACACGCACACGCACACGCACACACACACACACACACACACACACACACACACACACACACACACACACATACATACACACACGCACGCAAACATACACACACACGCACGCACGCACGCTCACACACACACAGTACTTGCACACACAATGAAGGTGTCACGTTGAATAAGTATCGCATATTTTAGTCACAATACGGATGTAAAAATTTAATTTTTTTACGAACTAGCGCAGTGCTTTTCTGCGATTGGGATATTCACAAAATATCCACACATTTAACAAAACAAAGAAGTGACTTTACCAGATTTGTTTGTTAGAATTGTGTGTGCAATATTAGTGCAGGCCCTGAAAAACAAATGATAATAATAAGCCCCGAAAAACTATAATTAGTTTTTCTTTTTGACAGCTACCTATGCGCGGTGGTGTTTAGCCGTACTCCCAATCGAGAGAACCCGGGTTCGAATAGTTTTGCTGCCGTTTCGAAACTTTGGCAATTTCGTTCACCTCACGTTGCCACAGTCGGTGGCTACAGACAGGTGGATGTGTGAACGAACAACTATCGCGCAGTAACTGCAGCTTGGCTGAATGCTTCCCAGTGAAGTCGAGACGGCGTTGGAATAAACAGGTCTGCCAGGGGATGCAACGTTAAGCGCTTTGAGCAGTCCCAAGGACTGGACACCGCGCTATATGAGAACGTACCTTTACCATTTACCTAGATAGCTCTAAAAACTAAAGTGACGGAATTTGAGTCCGGCCACGCTTCTCCCTGCAGGCTACACATCCGCTGTTGATGTGTGAACTCGCGTACGATGTAGGCTATTAAAAGAAAACAAGCATTCTCTGTGTTCCGAATCAACTAGGGACAGCCTGGTGGTATGCCTGCGAGATAACATACATGTTCCGGTCTCTGGAAGTACTCACAACTGTGTAGCCCCGGACTGAGCTCACAACACAAGTAATTACATGTTCCGGTCTCTGGAAGTACTCACAGCTGTGTAGCCTTGGACTGAGCTCACAACACAAGTAATTACATGTTCCGGTCTCTGGAAGTACTCACAACTGTATAACCCTGGACTGAGCTCACAACACAAGTAGTTACATGTTCCGGTGTCTGGAAGTACTCACAACTGTGTAGCCTTGGACTGAGCTCACAACACAAGTAATAACATGTTCAGGTCTCTGGAAGTACTCACAACTTTATAACCCTGGACTGAGCTCACAACACAAGTAGTTACATGTTCCGGTGTCTGGAAGTACTCACAACTGTATAACCCTGGACTGAGCTAACAACACAAGTAATTACATGTTCCGGTCTCTGGAAGTACTCACAACTGTGTAGCCTTGGACTGAGCTCACAACACAAGTAATTACATGTTCCGGTGTCTGGAAGTACTCACAACTGTATAACCCTGGACTGAGCTAACAACACAAGTAATTACATGTTCCGGTCTCTGGAAGTACTCACAACTGTGTAGCCTTGGACTGAGCTCACAACACAAGTAATTACATGTTCAGGTCTCTGGAAGTACTCACAACTTTATAACCCTGGACTGAGCTCACAACACAAGTAGTTACATGTTCCGGTGTCTGGAAGTACTCACAACTGTATAACCCTGGACTGAGCTAACAACACAAGTAATTACATGTTCCGGTCTCTGGAAGTACTCACAACTGTGTAGCCTTGGACTGAGCTCACAACACAAGTAATTACATGTTCCGGTCTCTGGAAGTACTCACAACTGTATAACCATGGACTGAGCTCACAACACAAGTAATTACATGTTCCGGTCTCTAGAAGTACTCACAACTGTATAACCCTGGACTGAGCTCACAACACAAGTAATTACATGTTCCGGTGTCTGGAAGTACTCACAACTGTATAACCCTGGACTGAGCTAACAACACAAGTAATTACATGTTCCGGTCTCTGGAAGTACTCACAACTGTGTAGCCTTGGACTGAGCTCACAACACAAGTAATTACATGTTCCGGTCTCTAGAAGTACTCACAACTGTATAACCCTGGACTGAGCTCACAACACAAGTAATTACATGTTCCGGTCTCTGGAAGTACTCACAACTGTATAACCCTGGACTGAGCTCACAACACAAGTAATTACATGTTCCGGTGTCTGGAAGTACTCACAACTGTATAGCCCCGGACTGGGCTCACAACACAAGTAATTACATGTTCCGGTCTCTAGAAGTACTCACAACTGTATAACCCTGGACTGAGCTCACAACACAAGTAATTACATGTTCCGGTCTCTGGAAGTACTCATAACTGTATAGCCCCGGAGTGAGCTACACGGTCTCTGGAAGTACTCACAACTGTGTAGCCCTGGACTGAGCTCACAACACAAGTAATTACATGTTCCGGTCTCTGGAAGTACTCACAACTGTGTAGCCCCGGACTGAGCTCACAACACAAGTAATTATTGCTGGAACCAAAATAACACGGATACTGAGATACCTTTTTGTGAACTGTGTCTTTGCAAAGCTTTCTTTCATGAGACCGAGTTCATTGTGATAAGCCTCGTGTTGACTAACATAAATACGGCGTACTGTAATAATGGTTTAAAGGTACATGTGACCAATATGGCCTACTGTAATAACCGTTTAAAGCTAGGTGACCAATATGGCGATCGATAATTTGTATCCCCACCTCAAGTAATTAACTTAGCAAATACAATATAAATTCAAAATTTCGTAACAATATATTTATAAAAAATAACATTGAATTTTAGTATTGTGTATGTATCTATTCGATTTGTTTACAAGTCATTCATTAAATACACTTCTCAACGTATCCCTTATTGTCATATGGGTGTTTGTGATGTGTTATATGTTATTTCTGTTTGACACATCAACTGTTAAATGCTGTGTCGGCTACTTTCGCTCTCTTGTTGGGGAACAATGTTTTCCCAAAATTCCAATGTTGCTTAGAACCTATAACATACGTGTTGTGTGCTGTTCCTACATAGAGCATAGAGGGAGCATTGTAGTGTTAAGCAGCTCGCATTGCATTGATAATATTACGTAAACAAATGCAGCATATATAATTTGCATTCTCTCCAACACAACCTCATATGTATGTTTCAGTGGTTCGATTAATGACTTGTGCACTCACGCACACTCGCACACTCGCACGCACGCACGCACGCACGCACGCACGCACGCTCTCTCTCTCTCTCTCTCTCTCTCTCTTTGTAAGAATTTTTTTCTTCAAAAAGCATCACAAAAATCCACGGCTAATTGCGTATGAATGAACCACCCTTTTCAAACGCCCCGGGAAGGGTCTAATGCATACATACGTATACGTCCCATTCGGTAAATAGGCTGATAGTGTACATGTTGCCTGTTGGTTAAAAAAAGCCGGTGTTGTTGTTACGATAACGTCTATGTCGAGCGCAATGGCGTTCCCGGACATCAATCAGCGGTTGGTTTCACTGGCGGCATGCACAAGGTCAGACGCCACATTACCGAGTGTATCTAATATACCTAGGTCCAATGCATTAAACCGAATTCTCCCTTCCCCCAACGCCTCGACCGATACACGGTCGTAATTGATACATGCTTTGGAATGACAGAATACAACGGCCGTGGACAACAGCAGCTGTTTGTATTGCGATCCAAATTCAAGGTCACTGATACATCTCAGCGCCGTGGGTTGATTTCCGTAGTTTATTTTAGATTTAGTAGATTGTACTCCATAGTACACTTCGGCCAGTCTTTCACTAAATTTAATATCGATGTGATTATTACACAAGTTCATTGGTCAGTACCGTCTGGGGGCGGTGTGTGCCGTCTGGGGGGCGGTGTGTGCCGTCGGGGGGGGGGGGGGCGGTGTGTGCTTGCGTCTGTCTGTCCGCCGTATACATCGTCTAAGATGAACAAGTGTTGGACTTCGATCTTACGATGGTCGCTCCACGATGTCAAACTCTTTGTGCTTTCCTTAGTGAGTCCACCACCGTTCGTCCTCAAAATAGTTGTGCCTCCCAAATACTTGTCTCTCCCCTCTCCCTCCCTCTTCCGCTCTCCACCTCTCCCCTCTCCCTCCCTCTTCCCCTCTCCACCTCTCCCCTCTCCCTCCCCCTTCCCTTCTCCACCTCTCCCCCCCTCTTCCCCTCTCCACCTCTCCCTCCCTCTTCCCCTCTCCACCTCTCCCCTCTCCCTCCCTCTTCCGCTCTCCACCTCTCCCCTCTCCCTCCCTCTTCCCCTCTCCACCTCTCCCCTCTCCCTCCCTCTTCCCCTCTCCACCTCTCCCTCCCCCTTCCCCTCTCCACCTCTCCCCTCTCCCTCCCTCTTCCCCTCTCCACCTCTCCCCTCTCCCTCCCTCTTCCCCTCTCCACCTCTCCCCTCTCCCTCCCTCTTCCGCTCTCCACCTCTCCCCTCTCCCTCCCTCTTCCCCTCTCCACCTCTCCCCTCTCCCTCCCTCTTCCCCTCTCCACCTCTCCCCTCTCCCTCCCTCTTCCCCTCTCCACCTCTCCCCTCTCCCTCCCTCTTCCGCTCTCCACCTCTCCCCTCTCCCTCCCTCTTCCCCTCTCCACCTCTCTCCTCTCACTCCCTCTTCCCCTCTCCACCTCTCCCCTCTCCCTCCCTCTTCCTCTCTCCACCTGTCCCCTCTCCCTCCTTCTTCCCAACAATTTCTACATCTGTATTAAACACAATATATGTGTGTGTGTTTATATATATATATATATATATATATATATATATATATATATATATATATATATATATATATATACAATTTCTACATCTGTATTAAACACAATATATGTGTGTGTGTTTATATATATATATATATATATATATATATATATATAAACACACACACATATATTGTGTTTAATACAGATGTAGAAATTGTTGGGAAGAAGGAGGGAGAGGGGACAGGTGGAGAGAGGAAGAGGGAGGGAGAGGGGAGAGGTGGAGAGGGGAAGAGGGAGGGAGAGGAGAGAGGTGGAGAGGGGAAGAGAGAGGGAGAGGGGAGAGGTGGAGAGCGGAAGAGGGAGGGAGAGGGGAGAGGTGGAGAGGGGAAGAGGGAGGGAGAGGGGAGAGGTGGAGAGGGGAAGAGGGAGGGAGAGGGGAGAGGTGGAGAGGGGAAGAGGGAGGGAGAGGGGAGAGGTGGAGAGCGGAAGAGGGAGGGAGAGGGGAGAGGTGGAGAGGGGAAGAGCGAGGGAGATGGTAGAGGTGGACAGGGGAAGAGGGAGGGAGAGGGGAGAGGTGGAGAGGGGAAGGGGGAGGGAGAGGGGAGAGGTGGAGAGGGGAAGAGGGAGGGAGAGGGGAGAGGTGGAGAGGGGAAGAGGGAGGGAGAGGGGAGAGGTGGAGAGCGGAAGAAGGAGGGAGAGGGGAGAGGTGGAGAGGGGAAGAGGGAGGGAGAGGGGAGAGGTGGAGAGGGGAAGAGGGAGGGAGAGGGGAGAGGTGGAGAAGGGAAGGGGGAGGGAGAGGGGAGAGGTGGAGAGGGGAAGAGGGAGGGAGAGGGGAGAGGTGGAGAGCGGAAGAGGGAGGGAGAGGGGAGAGACAAGTATTTGGGAGGCACAACTATTTTGAGGACGAACGGTGGTGGACTCACTAAGGAAAGCACAAAGAGTTTGACATCGTGGAGCGACCATCGTAAGATCGAAGTCCAACACTTGTTCATCTTAGACGATGTATACGGCGGACAGACAGACGCAAGCACACACCGCCCCCCCCCCCCCCGACGGCACACACCGCCCCCCAGACGGCACACACCGCCCCCAGACGGTACTGCCCTTAACAGTCATACCGGCAGGATGGAAGATCTCAATCAATGAACTTGTGTAATAATCACATCGATTCTCTCCCTCCTTCTTCCCAACAATTTCTACATCTGTATTAAACACAATATATGTGTGTGTTTATATATATATATATATATATATATATATATATATATATATATATATATATATATATATATATATATATATATATATATATATATATATATATATATATATATATATATATATATATATATATATATATATATGTCTTCGCATTGTTTTTATTTTGCAATGTGCACTGAGATAGCATTGATTCCCAGATCAGATTAGTCAGTTTCTCGAAACAAGCTGTGTATGTTAGTCAAACAGGATCTATCTTAATCGTGACTGCCCGAATAAAACACTTTCTCTTGCAATGATAATAATTTCAGTTCCTCTCCCGTTGCCATTGAATGCAACATCTTGAATATTGTTCCACTCCGTTCAGGCAACGTCTTAGCAGACAGCAAGGTCGTTATTCTGACATTACACCGCAATCGCAGTAAACGAGTTATTACATAAGCAGGTTCGAAGTATGGTACTTTGCTTTCCAGACGCTGCCATAAATAACTGAGGAAAAACTGGTAATGGACAACATATGCACAGCAGGTCTTACAGCGCTGTGGGAATGTGTGTTTGGTAAAGTTTATACAGGTCGTTGTTAAAATATAAGGCAGTGTGTTTCCGTTTGTTGGGTCACTTTACCGCAGGTACGATTGTATTAAGACTAGCTATATTAAACAAACAAATATTTCAAGGCAATTAGAAATACTTTTCGCCTCGCAAAATGTGACATTTATACAGATTCTGTTTCGTTTGAGAGTAATTTGTAATATGCTAGACAGTCCCACTTACAACGAAGCCCTTGGGAACGTCCGTGACAGCTAGAACAACAGAGCCCTTGGGAACGTCCGTGACAGCTAGAACAACGGAGCCCTTGGGAACGTCCGTGACAGCTAGAACAACGGAGCCCTTGCGAACGTCCGTGACAACTAGAACAACGGAGCCCCTGGGAACGTACGTGACAGCTAGAACAACGGAGCCCTTGGGAACGTCCGTGACAGCTAGAACAACGGAGCCCTTGGGAAGGTCCGCGACAGCTAGAACAATGGAGCCCTTGGGAACGTCCGCGACAGCTAGAACAACGGAGCCCCTGAGAACATCAGTGGCAGCTAGAACAACGGAGCCCCTGAGAACGTCCGCGACAGCTAGAACAACGGAGCCCTTGGGAACGTCCATGACAGCTAGAACAACGGAGCCCTTGGGAACGTCCGTGACAGCTAGAACAACGGAGCCCTTGGGAACGTCCGTGACAGCTAGAATAACGGAGCCCTTGAGAACATCCGCGACAGCTAGAACAACGGTGCCCTTGGGAACGTCCGTGACAGCTAGAAT
The DNA here is from genome assembly GCA_963662155.1 of Lamellibrachia columna. Lineage (NCBI taxonomy): Eukaryota > Metazoa > Annelida > Polychaeta > Sabellida > Siboglinidae > Lamellibrachia > Lamellibrachia columna. The sequence goes on from OY759274.1 coordinate 41,363,156, forward strand.
AACGGAGCCCTTGGGAACGTCCGTGACAGCTAGAACAACGGAGCCCTTGGGAACGTCCGTGACAGCTAGAACAACGGAGCCCTTGAGAACGTCCGCGACAGCTAGAACAACGGAGCCCTTGGGAACGTCCGTGACAGCTAGAACAAAGGAGCCCTTGGGAACGTCCGTGACAGCTAGAACAATGGACCCCTTGGGATCGTTCGTGACAGCTAGAACAACGGAGCCCTTGGGAACGTCCGCGACAGCTAGAGCAAAGTGGTGTCCACAAGTTAAGTGGTACACTGTCAGTAAGCCCACATGTCAGTCAACAAAAGAAATATGCAACGCATTATGAACAATTGTATATGTAAGCTAACATTATCGTATTTGGAAATGTCCAAAATGGTAATGTATGTATATGTGTGTGTGTGTGTGTGTGTGTGTGTGTGTGTGTGTGCGTGTGCGTGTGCGTGTGCGTGTGCGTGTGCGTGTGCGTGTGCGTGTGCGTGCGTGTGCGTGTGAGTGTGCGTGTGCGTGTGTGTGTATGTGTGTCTGAGTTCGTTCGTGCGTGCGTGCGTGCGTGCGTGCGTGCGTGCGTGCGTGCGTGCGTGCGTGCGTGCGTGCGTGCGTGCGTGCGTGCGTGCCTGTCAGAATATCGGACTCTCAATTGAGAGAATCCGGGTTCGAATCTATTTGCTGCAGTTTCGAAGTTTGCTCCAGTTCACTGAGCTGTATAAATGAGTAAACAGTGGTGGATAAAACGAATAGTCTTCGCGCAGTAATTGCAACATGGCTTAATGCTTCCCAGAGAAGTCAAGTTGGTGTTGGAATGAACAGGTCTACCAAAGCGTGAAGTATAAAGCACTTTGAACATTTCTATGGACTGGTTAACAATTAACCATGGTCCACATATAGAGAACACATGGTGAATCCTCAGACATATAGCACGCCTACCCCAGGCATGGTACTCTTAGTCATCCGATATAGACGGAAACGACTTCGGTTTTAGGACACATCAAAAGAAAATAAATGTTTCAATTTCCGTCTCTCACAAAAAAACCTGAGAGTTGGAGTTATAGGAAGCGACAGGTTGAGCCGAGGCCAACGAAACTTCCTGGCGTTAGCCAACTAAAGGGATCAGTCTACAGTTACATTTCCCATCGGTGACCATGTTAACGTTTTGCATGATTATAAGAAAATGGGACTACCATCATGCTGAAACTTCTTACCTGCCGTTGCTCATTGACATGCTGGTCGAGTTTAGTCAAAATCACATATTTCTAACTCTTTTAAAATGACTGGACGTGCCACACCCGTCAAAGTTTGCCAATGTGTGCTTGAATTACTACGCACAAGTGTCTTGTGGCGCAAAAATTGCCAAACATTCTTCCGCCTATTAAAATCAGAAAAAAATCCACAGTTACACTGTCAACAGGTTCTACCAGCAAGCATGGCAATGTCCCTGCTCAAAGACACTTATGTCAGATGATATGAATTTGGTAAAACTTCCTATATCCAAACGTACTATGCCCTCTTGGTGTAACACACCAGGAAGTCTAATTGGTGCATTATCCCTAAAGAGACGTGAGTAGGACTAGTGCCGCAGAGATCGCTGGTCGGTCCCACGATAGGACATTATCCCTAAAGAGTTGACGTGAGTAGGACTAGTGCCGCAGAGATCGCTGGTCGGTCCCACGATAGGACATTATCCCTAAAGAGATGACGTGAGTAGGACTAGTGCCGCAGAGATCGCTGGTCGGTCCCACGATAGGACATTATCCCTAAAGAGATGACGTGGGTAGGACTAGTGCCGCAGAGATCGCTGGTCGGTCCCACGATAGGACATTATCCCTAAAGAGATGACGTGAGTAGGACTAGTGCCGCAGAGATCGCTGGTCGGTCCCACGATAGGACATTATCCCTAAAGAGATGACGTGAGTAGGACTAGTGCCGCAGAGATCGCTGGTCGGTCCCACGATAAGACATTAGTCATTCGATCTAATACACAAACTGATGATAGGCCTCTTCGATGTTACGATATATAGGAATGTGGGTTGTTTTGGAATTTTATTTGGACTGCAAAAGTGGAGGATAGAAGACAGCGACTTAAACTGAGAGGGGAGTGGAGAAAGGGAGCGAGATATGGTAGGAGGGGGTGGAAACGGGTGGTAGAGACGGCAGTGAAACGAGATCAGAAGAAGAATAACAGAAATCGAGGACCAAAATGGATGCCAGCCCCACCCCGGACTTCAGGGACAAAGAGGGGAGCACACTTCAATTACAGCAACGTGTTTTAAAGTGTCACTGCTCGCATGAAGCAGTAATCTAGGCACTGGTCAAGGTGAATGAATTAACATCACCCGGTCAGGTTTTTAGGTTATAATTGTGGGCTGACCTCTCTCCATCGTGAACGTCACAACATATTTGTTCTGTCCAAAACAGCAGGGACACTGGAACGAAGATGATTGCTTATTTTGATACGTCTACAACTCGTGTTGTTAGGCTAAAGTGTGCAACTGTTGGTTCTTCCGCAATTCAATGTTCTTGCTTATCTCGTTTTGGAATCATTTTGCGAAAAATAAAACCTATCTAGTATCTAGTATCTAGTATCCATTACAACATGTTAGCGGTGGTGCTGGTGGTCCGGCTCTATACTATATCACTCTTTCACAAGTAACACGATATATCTTTCAAAGCCAATTCTTTCGATGATTTTAATAAAAGTTCTCTTTCATTAAACCGACTGCGCATATTACTTACATTATTTACGCACTACATATTACTTAAATTATTCACGCACTACATATTACTTAAATTATTCACGCACTACATATTACTTAAATTATTCACGTACTACATATTACTTAAATTATTCACGTACTGCATATTACTTAAATTATTCACGTACTACATATTACTTAAATTATTCACGTACTACATATTACTTAAATTATTCACGCACTACATATTACTTAAATTATTCACGCACTACATATTACTTAAATTATTCACGTACTGCATATTACTTAAATTATTCACGTACTACATATTACTTAAATTATTCACGCCCTACATATCACTTGAATTATTCACGCACTACATATTACTTAAATTATTCACGTACTACATATTACTTAAATTATTCACGTACTACATATTACTTAAATTATTCACGCACTACATATTACTTAAATTATTCACGCACTACATATTACTTAAATTATTCACGTACTGCATATTACTTAAATTATTCACGTACTACATATTACTTAAATTATTCACGCCCTACATATCACTTGAATTATTCACGCACTACATATTACTTAAATTATTCATGTACTACATATTACTTAAATTATTCACGCACTACATATCACTTGAATTATTCACGCACTACGTATTACTTAAATTATTCACGCACTACGTATTACTTAAAAACCCAGACTTTTGGTTTCGTTTGCTCGTCGTCATTCGTAACAGCGTCGGCCGCCTGCGAAGGCAATTCACACCACACTGTTTTACTTGGCCTTTCTTCCTGGCAGCTCCAGGCAGGTAGCACGTGAAAAACAAACCACATCTGACCTCTTGGCTGGGCCGACCAGAATGCCTCTTCACGCCTGCTAAATTTAACCTTGTACAGCTCGCGTCTGAGAGTGCGAACGTTGGAAATAGCACGACACCGACGTGTGGGCCAGGGGAGGTCGACACCGACGTGTGGGCCAGGGGAGGTCGACACCGACGTGTGGGCCAGGGGAGGTCGACACCGACGTGTGGGCCAGGGGAGGTCGACACCAACGTGTGGGCCAGAGGAGGTCGACACCGACTTGTGGGCCAGGGGAGGTCGACACCGACGTGTGGGCCAGGGGAGGTCGACACCGACGTGTGGGCCAGGGGAGGTCGACACCGACGTGTGGGCCAGGGGAGGTCGACACCAACGTGTGGGCCAGAGGAGGTCGACACCGACTTGTGGGCCAGGGGAGGTCGACACCGACGTGTGGGCCAGGGGAGGTCGACACCGACGTGTGGGCCAGGGGAGGTCGACACCGACGTGTGGGCCAGGGGAGGTCGACACCGACGTGTGGGCCAAGGGAGGTCGACACCGACGTGTGGGCCAGGGGAGGTCGACACCAACGTGTGTGCCAGGGGAGGTCGACACCGACTTGTGGGCCAGGGGAGGTCGACACCGACGTGTGGGCCAGGGGAGATCGACACCGACGTGTGGGCCAGGGGAGGTCGACACCGACGTGTGGGCCAGGGGAGGTCGACACCGACGTGTGGGCCAGGGGAGGTCGACACCGACGTGTGGGCCAGGGGAGGTCGACACCGACGTGTGGGCCAGGGGAGATCGACACCGACGTGTGGGCCAGGGGAGGTCGACACCGACGTGTGGGCCAGGGGAGGTCGACACCGACGTGTGGGCCAGGGGAGGTCGACACCGACGTGTGGGCCAGGGGAGGTCGACACCGACGTGTGGGCCAGGGGAGGTCGACACCGACGTGTGGGCCAGGGGAGGTCGACACCGACGTGTGTGCCAGGGGAGGTCGACACCGACGTGTGGGCCAGGGGAGGTCGACACCAACGTGTGGGCCAGGGGAGGTCGACACCGACGTCACGCTAGCACTGACCCAACTCTACGGCAAGGCGCGAGTAACGAAGCGTGGAGGCTTCAAGCCAGATTGATGACAACTTTAAAAATATTTGTTTTGGTTGTTCGAATTTCAGTACAGCGTTCCGACGAGGAGTAGGCTAGAAAAAGTTTCGTTGGCGAGGTTTCACACACGACTATTGTCTTCATCATTGGTGATCGTTTGGTATCTAGTAGCCAGTAGGCATAGCTGTAATACAGCTCTACGAATGCAGACACTGACTCTTACTAGCTTTATCATATCCTATAAAAACGATTTCGCTTTCCCTGTTTACCTCCTTCCTGTCGCTCTCTCGTCCCCACCCCTATCTCATCTCCCCCACCCTATTTCATCTCCCCATCCCTTCTCACCCCCCCCATCCCATTCTTACCTCCCCACACCTCTCTCATCTCCAGACACCCTCTCTCATCCCTCTTGCCTCTCATCCCGTCAAGTTTCTCCCACCTCTCACCCCCTTCTCTCTTATATTTACCACTTCTTTCTTCTGTATCTTCTCTCATTCTCTCTCTCTCTCTCTCTCTCTCTCTCTCTCTCTCTCTCTCCCAATTCTGGAATGGGAATTGGAATTGATTTTCCAAAGTCAGTTGGAATTGGCATTGGTTTTTGTTTGGAATTGATTTTTGGGGGGAATTGGCATTGATTTCGTTGGAATTATTGACTTGATAATGTTAATCTTTATTCCTTAAAGTTACTATTAAAATCATATTTGTCTGCTTTTAGTATGTCACCCTGAATATGGCAACAACCAGGAAGCTGTCTACATTACAGCATAGACACTGCCTACTCTGTCATTGAAACATTGTGAACAAGAACAATATAATCAAGCATAATCAAGCATCAGGCCTTATTTTATTTTATTTCTCAGTGGACAATGTTTATTTCCCTGGAGAAAACTGGAGAATACATGTTGGTAACTAGGATGTTGAAGACTCACTCAAAGTTTACAGTAAATTTGATGAAATATCAATGATACCACAACTGATATAAACGGAGAAACTGTTCAAAACTCAGATTAACACACACACACACACACACACACACACACACACACACACACACACACACACACACACACACACACACACACACACACACACACACACACACACACACACACACACACACACACACACACACACACACACACACACACACACACACACACTCACAAACGTGTCCAATCAATATGCACACTTCTATGCATATATATATATATATATATATATATATATATATATATATATATATATATATATATGCATGCGTGCGTGCGTGCGTGCGTGCGTGCGTGCGTGCGTGCGTGCGTGCGTGTGTGTGCAATTAGTTTTTAATTTGAGAAGTCTTGTCTCTAATTTCGAATGGAAACATGTATGATAATAACTTAGGAAAGTGAGAAGCATGTTTGTGCTAAATATATCTTACTTAAAAGGGTAGGTCCGTTACCGCTGTAACTCTGAGCCAAATTTGTGGCGCCATTTGTGATATATCGTAAGCAGAAGACTGTTGTTTATATTATGTCTACTGTACAGCTCTAGCCGTCCACTGGACATCAACTGATGCAGTGTTTAATGTACCACAATAGTCAAGCCGCTCAAGGACCCGTGAGAAAGCATACTTTCTGTTTTCGTTTCGGATTATATTTGGACAATAAACCGCTATTGTCAATATCTACTGCTGGACGTTGTTCCGAATGTTGAAGCGGTAGAAAAAACTAGTTCTATCTACCCTTGTATCCTGCGGGTCATAATCCCTGGCAGCTTCCAGGAACACGACTCAACAAAACACAACAGATTTGTATCACCCGAGAAACTGTGCTTCATGCCACTTATTATTTCACAATGTTTCGAATTAATTTGTAGCATTCAAGTTATACCTGCAATCATACCATGCACTATTCTACATATCTATTTTGTATCTTCGAACATATCCAATTACTTTAGAAGACTTGCCTTTATTACTGGAACATACCCTAGACGCGCCTTCTCTCTGCCGTCGCTCAGGAAAATGTTAACGTCGTTGCCTCAGGGCGGTTGTTAACGTCACATTTGTTGTTCTGACGTCATATCCGCTGTGTCAGTTTTACATACAAAATGACTTTAATGAGGGAGCTGAAACTACATACTCTGTGAGGGTGTTCCACCGGTTCTCTACCCTGTGCCTGAAGTAACTCCTTCGTTGTCACGCGTACCTCCTTGGGCTTCAGTCTCTGTCTACTGGTCACCGTGTTGTGGTCCAGTTCAAGTGGCATTCTATCAACTTTATAAATTCCATGGAGGTATTTGTAGGTTTCAATCATGTGTCCTCTTGCTCTTCTATAGTAGAGGCTTGGCAGCTTAAGCGTTCTAAGCCTGTCACCATATTCGAAGTTCTTTAGTTCCGGGACTAGCTTCGTTGTTCGTCGTCGAACAGTCTCAAACAACAGCGAGTCTCTCTTGAGTGCTGGGGCCCAGACAACATTATCATATTATTCAAGAATAGGTCTGACCAGGCTCGTTTTTTCATATCCCATATCCCACAGGCAGCTCGTAGTTCTTCAGTTGAGAGTTGTAGCTTCTTAAACACGGTGGACATAATTCTTGTGTCATCTTCACATCTGATGTCAAAGCTGAAGTTGGTATCTAGCTTGAACTCCTTGCATATGCTCTACTCATTGCATATGCTCTACAGGTCTGGCAAGACGAACTCCAAGAACAAACTAAACAGGATAGGCGATAACAAACAGCCATGTATCGCTCCTATTTCCACTCTGAACCATTCCGCCATTTGATCATTGATGACGACTACACATTCAACATTATCATACAAAGTTTCAATTAGTGATCTAATCTTGGGATCCACCCCAATAGATCTCAACATCTTCCACATTGCCCCTGTCTAGATAATATATCAACGGGAAAAATTTACTAACCTGCAGTGAAGAACCGAAACCACTGGAAGGAAATGATCATGTCACCACATTAAGTAGACGACATAAGTAAATACGTAATGCAGCCTTGACGTCCACAATCAAACATCTCCTCCTCAAAATACAACATTTGATCAATAACAAACACCACAGTTATTCCACTTGTAGTTTAGTGGAAATAGACAACTCCTATGTTAGCCCTAGGTAGGGCTCTTTGGGGTACGGTTTTCTTTCATCCATAGGTACGTGTGACGGTACGTTAACGACCTCCATGCCTGTGTGTCTCCGGAGTCGTCATCAAAGTAGGCTATTAGTCAAAGGTAACAGAACAGCAGTTCCGCTCCTGTGGAGCCCCGGAAGTAAAACAATTGTGTATCCCGAGAGAGAGAGAGAGAGAGAGAGAGAGAGAGAGAGAGAGAGGGGGGGGGGTGGTCCATAATGCATCTACTGCGAACGACACTGGTCCACGAATATCCAAGCTCCGGAACGTGGCGCCACCGTTTGTCGCTCACCAGAACTTGGAACCAGAGCGTAGGTTCCATTGTGACAGAAACCGGATGCATTCCCAGATTCCCAGGTGTATATATAGTAATGTGGCTCCCATCCGGGGGTTTGGTTAACTCATCAAATAAAAGTAAACTTTTATCAGTTAATACGATGGATTCGATTGCATGGACACAACCGTCACACTGATAAACCAAATATTTGTAGAGTCTCAATAATGACGTTGATTGGTTGTTGGCGCTTCACAACAACGCCTACACAACTGGAGTCCATAACATTCTAAATATTGATCTGATGCCACACTGTTCTCGGCGAGTTCACGAAGGTGGGCGAGAGTCGGATAAGCGAGATTGTTACTGACCTGCGTATGTGGTCCCCTGACATTGCACCAACAATATGTCGTAGGCGCAGTAATCTCGCTTTATTCCTGCATTGAGTGGACTGAGAATCGCCACACTTAATGCAATGGCGCTCAAAACGTCTGCTTGTCCAGACAGGAAGTCAGCGTCGGCCAAAACACACGCCATTTTGTCGCGTCCACTGTCGCCGGAGATAGTTTCCTATCTATATTCCGGCTAACGATGCGATAAGTATTGCGTCGACCGGAAACACTTGAGCCGTTGTAGGCGGAGGCTGTGTATTCCTCAGAGAAAAATAGTATTGTTATCGGGTAAAGGGGAGGGTGGGGCAAGGAAAGGAAATGCTGTCAAGGCTGCAAAATACATGTGTAGATCAATATTCGAAGGACAATTCTTCGTCTTCCTTCTATCTTTTATTCTTACCGTTTTTCTTTTCGGCGTCATCTTTATCTTCATTTTCTTCTCACAATCCCATTTTGTATGTTGCTCGATATTTCAATGCCTGAATTCCACAAAGCTTTCTTTCCAGCGTGCAATGCCCTTATTGAGAAAATATTTTAATGAGTGTATTCGGTGGCACAAAACACACTTTACCGGACACTGTACTTCGTTGACGGATGCCACTTATTTTGTCCGTGGATAACGGGGAAACCGGGGCTACGCTGCCCCTTGGGCACTCTAATCAATCTGAAGAATGTATTTATATAGCTAGAAGTTCAGTTTCTGTTGTAAATTGAACGAACATATTTTGCCCACAAATGGCAAACATATTTTGCCCACAAATGGCAAACATATTTTGCCCACAAATGGCAAACATATTTTGCCCACAAATGGCAAACATATTTTGCCCACAAATGGCAAACATATTTTGCCCACAAATGGCAAAACTGGCAAAAGAAAATATCAACATTGTACTTAGTATTAGACGTATCTAAGCAAGGGCGGACTTGTTTCGTGGCAGGGCAAGTCCGCCTAGGAGCCGGGGCAAGTTCACCTCACACATAGTTTGAACAGAAAATACACGAGGACATTGCAGCTTTGTTTAATGTTTATGTCAAGAAAAACGTCAACGTCAAATTAAAATCCTCACAAAGTTTGTTTTGACTAGGAAATAAAATAATCAAACATAAAAACATACAAACAATAAATGAAACAAAAAGTGAACTGCATCGACCATAAAACAGTGAAATCAAAACGATTTAGTTTCGTCACTGTTTTTACTAGAAAATAACACTAAAATGAAGAAATGCAACTCTTTGTAAGAGTGAGTTTTAGTGGGTTTATGATCCCGAGCATTTCACATCAGAGATCCTAGAGGCAAACTTGCCCCATAGACATAGGCGGACGTGCCCCAACACAGAACCACACTTGGGGGACGACTAAGTATCGTTGACACTGGATAGAGCAACAACGTAAGATACATACTTGGGGGGACGACTAAGTGTCGCTGACACTGGATAGAGCAACAACGTAAGATACATACTTGGGGGACGACTAAGTATCGCTGACACTGGATAGAGCAACAACGTAAGATACATACTTGGGGGACGACTAAGTATCGCTGACACTGGATAGAGCAACAACGTAAGATACATACTTGGGGGGACGACTAAGTATCGCTGACACTGGATAGAGCAACAACGTAAGATACATACTTGGGGGACGACTAAGTATCGCTGACACTGGATAGAGCAACAACGTAAGATACATACTTGGGGGGACGACTAAGTATCGCTGACACTGGATAGAGCAACAACGTAAGATACATACTTGGGGGGACGACTAAGTATCGCTGACACTGGATAGAGCAACAACGTAAGATACATACTTGGGGGACGACTAAGTATCGCTGACACTGGATAGAGCAACAACGTAAGATACATACTTGGGGGGATGACTAAGTATCGCTGACACTGGATAGAGCAACAACGTAAGATACATACTTGGGGGGACGACTAAGTATCGCTGACACTGGATAGAGCAACAACGTAAGATACATACTTGGGGGGACGACTAAGTATCGCTGACACTGGATAGAGCAACAACGTAAGATACATACTTGGGGGATGACTAAGTATATCGCTGACACTGGATAGAGCAACAACGTAAGATACATACTTGGGGGGACGACTAAGTATCGCTGACACTGGATAGAGCAACAACGTAAGATACATACTTGGGGGGACGACTAAGTATCGCTGACACTGGATAGAGCAACAACGTAAGATACATACTTGGGGGGACGACTAAGTATCGCTGACACTGGATAGAGCAACAACGTAAGATACATACTTGGGGGGACGACTAAGTATCGCTGACACTGGATAGAGCAACAACGTAAGATACATACTTGGGGGGACGACTAAGTATCGCTGACACTGGATAGAGCAACAACGTAAGATACATACTTGGGGGACGACTAAGTATCGCTGACACTGGATAGAGCAACAACGTAAGATACATACTTGGGGGGACGACTAAGTATCGCTGACACTGGATAGAGCAACAACGTAAGATACATACTTGGGGGGACGACTAAGTATCACTGACACTGGATAGAGCAACAACGTAAGATACATACTTGGGGGGACGACTAAGTATCGCTGACACTGGATAGAGCAACAACGTAAGATACATACTTGGGGGGACGACTAAGTATCGCTGACACTGGATAGAGCAACAACGTAAGATACATACTTGGGGGGATGACTAAGTATCGCTGACACTGGATAGAGCAACAACGTAAGATACATACTTGGGGGGACGACTAAGTATCGCTGACACTGGATAGAGCAACAACGTAAGATACATACTTGGGGGACGACTAAGTATCGCTGACACTGGATAGAGCAACAACGTAAGATACATACTTGGGGGGACGACTAAGTATCGCTGACACTGGATAGAGCAACAACGTAAGATACATACTTGGGGGGACGACTAAGTATCGCTGACACTGGATAGAGCAACAACGTAAGATACATACTTGGGGGACGACTAAGTATCGCTGACACTGGATAGAGCAACAACGTAAGATACATACTTGGGGGACGACTAAGTATCGCTGACACTGGATAGAGCAACAACGTAAGATACATACTTGGGGGGACGACTAAGTATCGCTGACACTGGATAGAGCAACAACGTAAGATACATACTTGGGGGGACGACTAAGTATCGCTGACACTGGATAGAGCAACAACGTAAGATACATACTTGGGGGGACGACTAAGTATCGCTGACACTGGATAGAGCAACAACGTAAGATACATACTTGGGGGGACGACTAAGTATCGCTGACACTGGATAGAGCAACAACGTAAGATACATACTTGGGGGGACGACTAAGTATCGCTGACACTGGATAGAGCAACAACGTAAGATACATACTTGGGGGGACGACTAAGTATCGCTGACACTGGATAGAGCAACAACGTAAGATACATACTTGGGGGACGACTAAGTATCGCTGACACTGGATAGAGCAACAACGTAAGATACATACTTGGGGGGACGACTAAGTATCGCTGACACTGGATAGAGCAACAACGTAAGATACATACTTGGGGGGACGACTAAGTATCGCTGACACTGGATAGAGCAACAACGTAAGATACATACTTGGGGGACGACTAAGTATCGCTGACACTGGATAGAGCAACAACGTAAGATACATACTTGGGGGACGACTAAGTATCGCTGACACTGGATAGAGCAACAACGTAAGTTCCATACTCAGTACTCTCAATGTCTAGCTAATTCCACTTTTTTAAGTACTGAACTTTTATCGAAACAAAACTTAAAAAATAACTACTTTCAGTAACCAAAATCTAGCTCTCAATTTTCCAGCCTGCAACTCGTTGACGCTAATTTCCTGCTGCAGGTAGTTTGATGGTCATGTCAATCAATCAATCAATCAATCAATCAATCAATCAATCAATCGATCGATCGATCGATCGATCAATCAATCAATCAATCAATCAATCAATTAATCAGTAACTTATTTCCAACAACCAACAGCACAAATTCCATTATTAAAAAATGCAACACCATTTGCAACATGTAAAAAATTAAATAAACAATAAAGTGTTGGTGGAAAGGGAGTGAACAGACGTGTGATACTTATCTATGGTTCACCCCTAACCAGCATAGTTATGTTTGTTACAAATACAATCTTACAAAAATATAAATTACAAATCCTTAACTATTAACTAATGGATACAGTGTCTACAACGTATAATGTTTGATTATAATTATTTTGTTTTTTTAGACCTAATACATAGAAAGAAGACGTAACTTTTTAATTTTGTTAATGCTTGTGTGCTTCTGCAGATAGTAATGTTTTCATGCAACGAATGCCATAATTTTACTCCACAAACCGAAATGCACATTGATTTTATGTTGGTGTGCACGATGACTTCTGACAGCATCTTACAGCATGTCGAGTACTATATGTTGAAACATACAATTTAAACATGTTTTGCAAACTATTCGGTAGTGCATTATGATATGCTTTATACATAATAATTGCTGTCTTAAATTTAACTAGGTCTACAAATGTCAAATACGCAGTTGCTTAAATATCATATGCAAATATACCAGAAATCGTGATATATAATAACAAACAGTTGTATTAGTTGTTTGGAATGCATTAACAAATAATGTTATTGGCTACTCTTCAATAAAAGCTAATTATTTTAGTGGCAAAGAAGCCCTCCAAGCGATTTGACATTTCGCTCGGCAATGTCCGTACAAAGTCGGCTTGTGACGTCAGTCTGGCCAAACAAACATCAACGTTGTCATTCCATAGCAACGCAGAACATCTGCGTACGTTAAAAGCTTATTGTTGTTGTGGGGTAAAAACAATGAATTTGGGTGCGACATCAGTTTCATTATTTTAAACTATATTAAAACACTGCAACATATAGATTTTAAATGATAGTTAGAGTCGATCGAGAGGAATAACATCAGTAAACAACTGTTCTATGCTCTAAAATAGTAAGTCTGACAGCGGTGTTCTGTAGACATAACTCACAATTATATTTCTGGTTTTTTCATATCCAATTCGACAGTGACACATTCAAATATATGCTCTATAACCTTGGATTTTACTGGTCGAAGTGTGCAACTGAATCTTTGATTAACATATAACGCCACACCTCTCTTTTTTCTTTTATATCTTACAATGTGAAAAACTTCATATCCGTTTAGTGAATAATCATCAGTTGTGCTCGAATCAGCCCAGGTCTCTGAAATAGCTATAATGTCACACGGTAGCTTGAGGCATCAATGAAATCCGTCTTGTTTTTCTTATTAAACTTCGAGCATTAAAATGTATAAGTGATAGGTCATTCTTTGATTTGACATTACATACAAATTGTTGATCACTGTAATATTTTGAATAGGCAGGTATATTGTTATAAAAGTGATTGTCTTGATCTATGCGACTTAGTCATGTGACCGAAATGTTTAAATTCCCCAAAAACACGAAATAAAAACTGATTGGTGGACTTACCACTGATTGGTGGACTTGCCCTGCCTTCCCTATCAAACGACGTCACGAAAATAAAACGAAAGCGAAGCAACATGAAGCTGCGGAGATTTGAATAGACTTACGTGCGGCTGGGATACGTCAGATGTGTCGTGAAAATACAACGTTTTCAATATTCGGCGGCATTTCATCCAAACTGGGTTTGTTTGGGTGAACATCTTGTAGGGTAGGGTTTTTATTAAGCCTAGCTTCCGTTACGGCCACCCTAAGTACGTTTCGTTTGACCTTAAGTGAAATACATGTCAATCCATCTTGTATAATAACCTCGTATGTTATTCGACAGACGCCATCCAACGGGAACATTCCTAAGCATTTTAAAGGCTTTTATAGACGGCTGATATCAAGGTAACTGCCTGGCTATAATAAAAGACTCCACAAAAGAAAAACAGTATCCAAAATAAAAAGGATAGATTGTTGAGAAGGGAATGGAACGCGAACGTTTATCAACGTTGCGAAAAAATAATGTAGGGCCTACTTCGTTCCGTAAACAGCCGGACTAGAAGGTTAGCTTGTTGTCTAAGCACGCAGGTATCCGCTGATCGTTCGTCTAGTTAATCACGATACGAGCGACGGCTGAGTCGGACAAATGGATTGAATCGTGGAACAGTCGCGTGCTGCGGTAACTGCGCCCGGCCGGGGGCTAAACCCATTCCCGATGTGGAATGCGGCCAGCGAAGGCCTGCGCTTTAGGTTAAAACTCTTTCCTCGATCGATTTAGTCCATCACGAATCAGGTTCGTTGATGATCAAATGTGTTATTTAACTGTTATGAACAGTTAAATAATATGTGTAGACTGTTTAATAAAAGAGCGTATTTCTTTTAAATCATTTAAAGATCACTAACTGGCGAAAGTGTGACCAGCTTTATGTAATAGTATATAGAGCCGGACAATTTTTGCCGTTTTTCGCCGAGTTTTGATCGGATCCGGTAAAGAAATTATTAATTTTAATAGTTTGTCCGATGATTTTCATCAACATTAAATTACACATCTGCACAAACAAGCTATCGTGTCGTAGTGGATAATAGGTTTAATTTATCGCAAAATGAGTTTGATATGAGACGAATAAGTAGGCCTACATCAAATAGGGGACTTAAGTGATTCTCGTTTCGATGTGATAGTTGACGAGATAATGCACTTCCGGCCCCCAAGTTGTGCAAACATAACATTTAATAAAATACTATGTGAGTAAGTAAGTAAATGTGTTATTGTTTGTTCTCTCTGTTCTAATTCCAAGTGTGTTTATGCGTGAAATGCCGGAAGTAACCATTTATGGGTACAAAAGTGGGCAAATTTGCATAAAACCAACATGGCAGCAAACGTGCCCTATTGAGGAGGGATCTTTAACTGGCTTATTCTCCGTCGCGCAACCGAATAACACCGGATAAAACAGAAATTCTAGCTGTTAGGCGCAGGCTGACTTCGAAACACAGCAGTGTGTGTTTGTGCGTGCGTGCGCGCGTGCGTGCATCCGTGCGTGTGTCAGTTTAAAAAAATTAAGAAAATACTGTATACCCTTTGACAAGGTGTACAGGAATGTAACTGAGAGTAGTTTTAATGCCAGACCAGAGGAAGAATTAAAGAAACATGTCATGGATGTGGCTCTTTGTCACTGCAAGATGCAAAATAAGACACCTTGGACCAGGTCAAGTATATTGAGAAAGATTGACAAGAAACGTGGTCTTGTGAAGGTATAATGACGCGTCACGAGTTGGTGGAACCCATCAAGGCAAGCCAAATAGATTACAGTTGAGTAACCAGTACAGATAATGGATGAAATAAACATACTCCGGCTCAGCCATAGACCACCAGCGAGTGACCACCTCTAGACCCCGACTGATCAGGACTCGTCTAATAGTACCACGATGACGGTCAGCGGCAGACGGACAGATGTTGTTTGTTGCATCAGCTAGGCGTCGGCCCATCAATACTGCCTTGCCAACAACAAGGAGCAAGATCCTACTGGGAACTCGCGTCTACTCCCGCCGTACGCTGTGTGTACATCAAGAATATGGTGCCTAAAGGGATCAGGCCACAGTTATACTTCCGGAAGTGTACTGCCTGAAAATACACAATGATTTCAGTGATTTTATTTGCTAAGAAGCCACTGTATTCAGCCAGCAAGGTTGGAAGTATGAAATGTCGGACATTTGGCAGTGAGATATTGCAGTATGAGGCGGATTTGAAGGTGCGTAAGTATTTTGGTGGTGACCGCTAGGCGTATTAATATTTGTCGAAATCTGCCCACTTTGATGAGGATCACCTTTTCTTACAATAATGCAAAATGTATATATATATATATATATATATATATATATATATATATATATATATATATATATATATATATATATATATATATATATATATATATATATATATATATATATATATATATATATACATTTTGCATTATTGTAAGAAAAGGTGATCCTCATCAAAGTGGGCAGATTTCGACAAATATTAATATATATATATATATATATATATATATATATATATATATATATACAAGTAAAAGGACATTGGCTCAGTGGCTTGGAGTTGATAGGACGTGCAGCCGGGGCGAAGATTTTACCCTCTTGTCGCATGTAAACTAGTTGACTGGCTCCACATCCTTATTTCACACGAGATTAGTAACATATATGTGTTGCGTCAACTTAATCATTAACTTAGATAGTTAACTTCGTGGATGAACTTAATTTAACTAGTTAACTTTTAAAATACAAGCTAGTTTAACTGAATAAAACATTATTCAAGATTACCTTAACTAGTCAATATAGTAGATTAATCGCCCCATGTATGTCTCGATGTACGTCATTGCATAAAACAGGTGTCGTTTATCTTCAAATATGAAACTTTGAATTACATCAACTTGTGGCAACGCGTGAAAATGTCTTCGTCGTTCATGCAGCAACCGTCACGTGCCAGTCGTATTCAGCCGTCATAACGCAAAACTGCAGGCATGCTCGAAATGAGCACCCTTAAGAATTGTGATAGGCAAATAAACAATGTTTTGAGGAAAATGAATCGATGTACAACGCTGAGCGAACCAGTTGCAACCACGCCCCCTACCCCTACCCCCGCCCCCGCCCCCGCCCCCGCCCCCGCCCCCGCCCCCGCCCCCCCCGCCCATACCCCCATGAAACCAATGTTGTGTAGTGTCGAGCATCGATATTTTGAAATCATCCCTAAATGCTCAAGATATCGTTACCTAACATCATTGAAATAAATTTATGCAACGTTCAAAGCTCTGATTTCCTAACATATCCTACTTTTGTACTGCGTTAGCATGCGCACATCTGATAGAAGTGAGACGGGTCGCAAAAAGATATTGTATGCAACACTGGCGTATATAGGATCTCGCAAAGGGGGAGGCCAAGGGGGTCGAGCCTAGACACCCAAGCCGAAGGGACATGCCCCCCCAAAAAAAAAATCGCCGCTGCTATACACAGCTGAATATCGGTAAGATGGCAACTACAAAAACCGTCTGGCGAACGTGTACATGTCAACGCGACACAAAAGCCAGCTTTCTATATATAATTTCCGTACAAACGATGTTAATTAGTTTTTTTAACAGTTTTATTGCGAGAAACATGAAATTACTTTGTAGGAATAAGACAATACCTCAGTTGCGCTTTCAGTATATCATTACTGAGGAAAATTGTCGTACGGCGGTTGTTGACCTCATTTTCGTTCTGATGACGCAACATCCACAACATATTATATATATATATATATATATATATATATATATATATATATATATATTGTTAATATGTGTGTGTGTGTGTGTGTGTGTGTGTGTGTGTGTGTGTGTGTGTGTGTGTGTGTGTGTGTGTGTGTGTGTGTGTGTGTGTGTGTGTGTGTGTGTGTGTGTGTGTGTGTGTGTGCAGTAATTGCAGTTTGGCTTAATGCTTACCAGAGACGTCGAGTTAGTGTTATAATAAACAGGTCTGCCATGGGGTAAAGTGTTAAAAGTTTTCCTCTCTGGGAAATGTCCGTTTACATTTAATGCCGGCCAACTTGACTCCCACTTTGGACTGGAGCCAGCGACACTCTAAATCCCACCATAAAGTATGTGAGTTTGTTTTAAGTACAGCGCCAACGACACAAAACCAGTTTCAGCAGACATGCGGTGATGTCGATCTTGAGTGGTGTCGCCTAGCGAGTGGCTGCTGCAGCGTTGGTTATGTGCCAGGTGACGCCACTTCTTTCGCGAATATCTACAAACCAACGATAGAAAACAATACATTATTTCTACAATCTCAGCTGATAAAACAAATTAGCATATGTTACCAACAGCGCAGTTAAAACGTGTTAAATTAGTGAGTCAACTTATGCGTACGTGATGAGAAACATTCGTAACTGTCGAACGAGGGACTATAGTTACCGTGTTCAGCCAGCTAGGTCCTAACTAAGTCAAGCTTAGTCAGCAAGGGAACAATCAGACCATAATTCACATACTTTCGAATATGTGGGTTGCGACTTTGTATATAGGATATATATCTGTGTTGATGGGATCCTTGTGTATACGAATTAAATAATACGGGAAACACGAATGGCGTTATATTTAGCAAATACTGTATTTGTGTCTATCTTAGCCAGCAAACACTATAGGACCTACTTGTCATCATTGAAAAATCATGTAATATTGCATAAATTATATTTATTCTAACATTTTGAATGCTCAGACAAGTCTAAGGTAACCACAGTTAATAGTCGTTCATTAAAACATATTTGACCCATCAATATGTTACAGTAGTTTATGATACATAACTTGATTTTACTATATAAAACAATCAGACTTTATACCTTTAAAACAACTCTTCAATGTCACCCAGTAGCCTATTGCTTTAAGAAAGCGATCTCTCACGACTGAAATCAAGAACTTCCAGCTGGTTTCCTGTCGTGTCTTGCTGTCAGTGGTTGCTGGCGACTGCGCCTGTTTTATCAGCAACTATTCTTTCGCCGCTGTGCGAACCGATAGCACAATCAGCGGCTGTCGTGTGCCACCTTGTAGAGCTCCGAAAACACCGTGTTTGCTCGAGATCCGGCTTGATAGAGTCCCGGGGAGAGAGCCCAGGGGAAGAGCGTCCGGGGAAGAATATCTCGGGGGCTAGCGTCCCTGGGGAGAGCGTCCTCGTCAGACAGTGGCAGAACCCAGCACACCAACCACGGCAGGAACAGCGGTTGTCTTCTTCTCTTTTCATTCCCCTCCTTCTCCTTCTTCTTCTCCTTCTTCTTCTCTTTCTTCTTCTTCTTCTCTTTCTTCTTCTCCTTCTTCTTCTCTTTCTTCTTCTCCTTCTTCTTCTCCTTATTCTCCTTCTTCTTCTTCTTCTTCTTCTTCTTCTCTTTCTTCTTCTCCTTCTTCTTCTCCTTCTTCTTCTTCTTCTCTTTCTTCTTCTCCTTCTTCTCCTTCTTCTTCTTCTTCTCCTTCTTCTTCTCCTTCTTCTTTTTCTTCTTCTCTTTCTTCTCCTCCTTCTTCTTCTTTTTCTTCTTCTTCTTCTTATTCTTCTCATGGTGGAACACCCGCACCCCGCACATCACACACATCACACGAAACAACCCTTTCTGTTCTTTTATTCTCCATCGTAGTATATTGAATATCAACTTGAGAACTTTTCTGAGATGTTAGGACTATATTATCAGGTGTCAGTATAGACTGGAGTCATGGATGGTCATGTAGTGTTGATTGAAGTCATGATTCAGTACTTGATCACGTAGTGTTGCCTGGAGTCATGTCTCAGTGATCATGTAGTGTTGCCTGGAGTCATGACTCGGTGGTCACGCAGTGTTGACTGGACCCATGATTCAATGGTCATGTAGTGTTGACAGGAGTCAAGACTGAGTAGTCACGCTGACTCTTGATTTATTGCATTTCCGGCAGTTTCCTATCCACGAAGACCTTGTTGAGCCGGAAGCGCGCATAGCCATCTTGTACGTGACCCAAACATTCGCTTCAACTAACACACAACAGACAGGGTCCTGCGATACGTCCGTGGCTGCCTTTAAAGGTGCACAATCATCCGTCTCAACCCAGCGTTATCTGCTCAAGGCACCCACGGGAAGGTTGATGCTGAACCGTTGACAACTTAACGGGACAGTCAGGCTGACGTGGTCGTCGTTTTATCGGGCTCTCTCCCGGGAAGGGTTGGGTGTATCTAATCGTGGGTAGATGCTGAATTCCTTCGGTGGCGAAGGTTGGGTCGCGATCTGCTGACCCACGTTTTACTGGTCGACGAGACCGATGCTTTTGCATGGACTATATGCAAAGACGTTTTACGTGAACGTTGAATATAATATGTTAGATATATTTAAAGTTTGATTATTTTATTCCATACCAGGTAAGTACTATCGATTATCAAAGACAATGTATTTTATAGTGCATTCAGCCGTTTGTCGCACTGGGGTGCTGCTAACAATTGAAGGAAACTAACAAGTTTAGCTGGTTGTCCTCAACACTCAGGCTACGCCTAATGTATTTATTTGGGACGCTGTATGTATGGCATAGTGATTAAAGATCGATGTTCGAATCATCTGGGCAATTTCGTTCACTGCACATTGCTTCAGTTTACTCAGCTGTACAAATGAGTACCTGGCTATAGACATTGGTGGATAAAAATGAATTAGTAGTTTTCGTGCAATAATTGCAGCGTGGCTGAATGCTTTCAATAGTAGTTGAATTGGCGTTGAAATGAACAGGTCAGCCAGGGGTGAAGTGTAAAGCGCTTTGGTCGGTCCTAAGGACTGGATACCGCGCTATACAAGAACTTACATTTTACCTTTCATTGTCTGCGTTATTCTGTTTCAGGAAGACTTCACCACCTACGCCGAACACGACTCGCTAGGGACCTGACATCTTCGGGGGAAGGAGACGGGAGGGATTGGTGGAAGAAAGGGAAACCAAGCGTCTGTCGGGAGATCGCGAAGATGTTCGGATCATGACGTCTATGTGGCGGAGAATGTAGCAGAAGATCAGAGAGTGGCAGATAAGCGATGTAACAATGGCGCCGGGCAGTGAGTGGTCAGGCGACTGGACACGGTCAGTGTTAGAGATACGACAAAAGGAACGATAGCTAGAGTTGGTTCGTGTTTGGAAGTGGACGTAAAAGAAGGATAATTCGGAACACGCAAGAGACGGGCAGGCAGGCAGGCAGGCAGGCAGGCAGGCAGGCAGGCAGGCAGGCAGGCAGGCAGGCAGGCAGGCAGGCAGGCAGGCAGGCAGGCAGGCAGGCAGGCAGGCAGGCAGGCAGGCAGGCAGGCAGGCAGGCAGGCAGGCAGGCAGGCAGGCAGGCAGGCAGGCAGGCAGGCAGGCAGGCAGACAAGGGATACCAACACATCGAAGGACAGACATATGTATCAGATATATATATATATATAGACTAAGATGACCGGTTCTGTCCATAAACAGGGACCTGGGATGTCACTACGGTTGTTCGTCTCGTCTGCACTGACACGCCGTGAGGAGCCAGTGTCTTCGTAGGACCCGTCGCCGTGGTGAGGCATCTCCCAGGCCGATGTCGATGGAATTGATCGACAGGGAAGAAGAAAAAGCGCCGCCCGAATCGGAGCCTCCGGGCGACCCCGGACTACGGAGTGACGGCGGACTGCCCGAGTCGGAGTCTCCGAGCGACCCCGGACTACGGCGTGACGGCCCAGAGCACGAGCCTCCGAGCGACCTCGGACTACGGCGTGACGGCCCAGAGCACGAGCCTCCGAGCGACCTCGGATTACGGCGTGACGGTCCAGAGCCCGAGCCTCCGAGCGACCCCGGACTACGGCGTGACGGCACAGAGCCCGAGCCCCCGAGCGACCTCGGACTACGGCGTGACGGCACAGAGCCCGAGCCCCCGAGCGACCTCGGACTACTGCGTCACGGCAAAGAGCCCGAGCCTCCGAGCGGCCCCGGACTACGGCGTGACGGTCCAGAGCCCGAGCCTCCGAGCGACCCCGGACTACGGCGTGACGGCACAGAGCCCGAGCCTCCGAGCGACCTCGGACTACTGCGTGACGGCTCAGAGCCCGAGCCTCCGATCGGCCCTGGACTACGGCGTGACGGCACAGAGCCCGAGCCTCCGAGCGACCCCGCACCGCCTCGAGCTATCGATGATGGAGAGATTACGAGAATGTGCGTCACGCTCGAGCGCAGCGCCTCAGAGAGCTATGTCAATACGGAACGGCGACGGCCGTGGTCGCTGGAGCGTGACCAGCACGCGAGGAGAGTACGCCGCCGAGCGAACAGTGCGGGGCCAGTCGAGGCGAGACTTGACACCGCACAGACGTACGACGACACACCGAGGACAAGAGACGACCACACTGGGTCGTTGCTCGTGGACGCCGACGACAGCCAGGACAGTAACAGTGTGTCGGTGTCACAACAGGACCTTGGGGACGACGGAGCCTACGCCGTGCGTGACGGACGGATTACGTCCCGCATTCGGACGTACGTCGACGGGCTAATCGCGCACGTTATCGGCACTTTCAGCGGCGGTTTGCGTGTCGAGAGGAAGCCGCTACTGTTGCCGAGTGAATCAGGCCACCAACCGGGCGGGCCATGGACAGAACCAGCCGAGGAGCAACCCTGCGACCCTCTCATTTCACCCGATGACAGTGGCTCGACACACGGGGGGACTTTCGACCGGGAGACCCTTGACATTGCCGAGTCGAATTTAGGATCGGTGTCAACGCAAGGCATTCCCGTGTCAACTGACGTGTTTAATAAGGGGACTGGTGGCGAAGGTTCAAGTGCCAACGAGCCAACCCCGAGTGTAGCCGTCGAGACTGGAGTAGGCCTACTGACAGACAACGGGAGTACACCGATTGACGACCGACGTCTGTATACTGCCACCGGCGACCGGGCGGACAGCGTAGACCCGTACATCCCTCCGAGACTCAGGGCCATCCCACAACCGGATCTAATTATAAGTAGGAGTATCGCTGCTGCTGCTGGTGGTGGTTGCGACGGTGGCGGATCGGCTGGCGAGGGGCTCCACTCAGATAGCGATAACGTACGCCAGCCGCGGCGCCAACGCAACAACGCTGATACGGAGGATTGTACCGACGACGACAACGATGATGACGACGACGACGATGACTGCGCTGATGATAATGATAACGACGGACACGCAGCGTTGGTGATCGCCGAGGAAGAGTGGCGGAGGTGCTTCTACAAGGAGTTACGGTGGAGGGAGCATTACCCGGGTAATCGCAGCAGCAGCAACAGTAGCAGTAGCAGCGATAAACCGGCGGCGGCACGAGTCCGTAGCGGCCGGCGGGATGCCGCGTATCGCAGCCAGACATCGCCAGCCGACCCGGGCGGGGGAGACGGGGGAGACTGGTCACCGGGGCGAGCCGACTCCGTAGCGGCGGCCGAGACTGCCGCACTCAGCGACGATGTGTTCCTCGCATCGGGCGGCCACGCCACCAGCTCGCTGACCGCGGGCGAGGACAATCCGGATAATTACCTTTTGGATAACAATTACACGGATACTTACGACGCAGTGATCGCAGTAGCGGCACACGCCGACACGACTGGATACTCACGGGAGGCAGAGTCCCCCGACGCTGTGCCGTCGGAGAGCGTCGACGAGGCCGGAGTGAGCGATAATCGGGAAGGTAGGTTCGACAGACCGGAGAGCCAGGCCAGCGAAGGCGAGGCACCGGGCATCTGCTTCGAGTCCATCTGTCCACTCGACAGTGACCAACAGGAGCAGGGCGAGGAAGTCGCGTCGGACGACTGCGTCACTCGCGTCGCCAGTGACGTAGATTCGACGCCGCCGTCACCGGAAGTATTCAATTGGCACCGGGCTTCCGGCGGCGAGGCTAAGATCGTGCACACCCCGTCCGATTTCGTCCAGTCGCCGGACTGCATTGATGTACCACAAGTGCTCTATCGAAGCTACAGGTAACGTCCACCGATCACACCTCTGTGGCCACTGCGTCACGTGTTTCTGCAGTTACTGTGTTTTCATCATCATCATCATCATCAGGTGCTGTGTCTGTTGCAGGCGTAGTCGATGATGACCCCATGACCCTCCACAACAGTTTTGTCGTACTCTTTCCTAGCCAGGCTGCTAGACCATCAAAGATTGTAATTCTTTGCCGACCTCTGCTTGTCACCCTTGATCTTTCCCGTTGTCACTAGTTATTCTACGTTTCTCTTTTCCATTATGTCGCCAGTAGTTATTGAGAGAACCTCTCAATAACTACTGTCGCCTGTACATTATGTTTTTTTATTTCCTGTTTCTGCACATTATCTTCATTTACTGCTCTTATAAGAATATCTTCAATACTTTTCCTTTCTGTGCATGACGCTCTCAGCATTCTTCTCAAGAACATGTTGTTTCTATGGTCTTTTCTGGTTGTTTAGTCATTGACCACAATTCACAACCACACAGCAGTATGAGCTCTACATAGCACTAGGTCTTAGGCGTGTCGTTGGTTGGTTCTTATCTAGTTCTGTAACATTGGCCTTCCATGTACGCCTCTGGTATGGTTACGTATATTGCTATGGCCAACATTTTGTAACTAGCACAACATTACTTATTTTACTAACGTATTCGTTCGTGCAATTACCATGATAACTGTTTAGTATATCTACACTTGTGAACGTCTATCCTATCCATCAGTACATCTGCTACCACTAAGATTGAGTTAAATACCCCTTCATGTACTGCTGGCAATCCATTATGCGTAAAGGGTATCTTCAAAATTCGTTAAAAAAAATTCGCAATGCATGACTTGTCAACGGGATTAACACGTGATATTTCTGTGTCGTATTGTGGTCACTGTTCAGCGACTAGTGTGGACGAATTGTTGACAATTCTATTTTCTTCCGGTGAGCATAGAACGAGACAATTCTAGGCATATTCTAACTGGCATATACGAAGTTATCCGTTAATCATCATTGAACAAACTTCACTTATATCATTATATATTATTTATAATTAATTTTGTATATTTTCATTGAAATTATATTAGTTTTATAAAATCATGAAATTGACAAATACTAATTGTATTCAATTACTACTACTACTACCGGTCTAGTCTTCTGTCTTCATTTGGCTTTATTTGTTTTGTTGTATGATAAGCGGGATTAAAGAGAAAGCATATAGGCCAACATGGACTGGGGGGAGGGGTAAATTGGCCAGTCAGAAAATATTGACTATCCTGGTGAGTTCAAAGCCACGCTCTTGAATTCTCAGACAGTTAATTACCGTAGCCGAGCAGTGTTCAGTAGCGTATACCAAACACCCCACCCAGTGCGTGGGGTATTCGTAATGTCCACGGGATTTTTCCTGTGCAACATCATAGTAATGACGTCATACTAATGACGTCATACTGCTGCAACGGTGTGTTTTTTACCTAGCATTCCTAACTGAAATCGTAAGCCAGATGAATTAATTGTGTGCGATATCACACATTTTGTATGCAGTGATCCTTGTGTGACCAGCGTACACGTCAACCCACGTGGGACACCCAACGGCATCATGGGTATTAAATATTAATTATGTCCTTTGTCACTTGAAACATTGAACATACTTTTATATAAGCAAGTGGTCTTGTAGCAACGCATCTAATTGGTTAATACAGCAAGTGGGATAAAGTACACGTTCGCCTTTGTAGGGTGATAACAATGTAACCATCAGCAGATAGTCCACTGGTTAACGAGGATGTATTCAATGGTTGTCTTTGGGTAAACCTTTACAAACTTGGCCGACATTATTAGAGTAATTCTACCTCATATTCTATCTCAAAACGTACATTTCATAGCACGTTTGAGGCACACACAGATAACACAATTACACTTATCAAATATTGCATTTGAAGGAACTTTGAGGCACACACAGATAACACAATTACACTTATCAAATATTGCATTTGAAGGAACTTTGAACGGTCCAAATAGCGATCCGAATTGCAACAGTCTCCGTTGTTACCTCGCGACACTTCCAAAATGAGCGATAATGACGGAGATTGATGCAATTTAGAGTGCTACGTGAGTCACTGCAGTTTCCCTAACACACAATATTTGAAAGGAATATGCCCTTTGTGTGCCTCAATCAATGTATTGCGACAAAAATGAGGTAAGAATTATATATAAAGCCGTCATAATTTCGGCCAAGTTTGTAAAGGATTACATGTTTTTGCAACTGGTAATTTCACCCTATCATTATCGCCCGCAGTGACACCGCTATTGCCCTGTTGTCGGGCCCCATGGAGCCGCTCATCGAGACGGAGCGCGACGTGAACAATGGCGACGGGGAGTCATCGTCGGGCGACGAGGAACATCACGTGACAGCACATCACGGGGCGGCACGCGGTCGCCTCGTTCTCAAGTCAGACCCGGACGTCAGCTCCAACCATGGCGATGGCGTCCGCTCGATTAGGCGAGCGTACATGCCGGGCCTGGTCACGGCGCTAAGCCGACATAGGTCTAACGTCGAAACAACGTCGGGGCGTCAACAGCACGGATTTCGCGGCGGCGATAACATTTTCATCGCGCTCAAGACGCGGGTGCCGGTTGTTGTGCCGCAGCTGACGGCGCTGTCGCCGACCAAGTCCCCGGGCAGCGCGCTGCCTCCGAGACGGTCGCCGCCGTCTCCGGGCCACCGGCCCAAGACTGTCACGTCTGTTACGGAGCACGACCTGGCGATGGCGACAGCACTTCGGCAGGCCAACAACGCGACGTCTCTGGTTCGGGTCGGCTCGGAACGAATCACCACGCGACCAACGGCCGAAACACGCGGCAACGACCGAAACACGCTGGACTCGCGTGGCAGCGTAACTACCCTGGATACCCACGGGTGCGTCACGCCAAACATGGCGAGGCCGAGACCACGCCTTCCGACCGGCCTGTCGCGGACCCGCTCCGTGTCCGACCAGGACCGACATGTCGACGACCTCATGAACGTCCTCAACACGCTCGGCAAGACCAACTTCGTTAGGAAGTACGGTCGGCGCATGCGCCAATCACCGTCCGGCTCGTCGAGTCCGGTGGCGTCCGCGGCGTCCCCTGTTCACTCACCTGTAGTGACGTCACCGCCGTGCCAACCGGACGCGCCCGTTATTACTTTGTCGCGCATGCGCAACATTCAAATGAAACTGGAGAAAGTGAAAGAGAGCCAGGAACACGGGAACAAATCGCCGGAAGAAACAGAAGTCGGAAATTCGCGTTCATATGCGTGGAAGTCGAAATCGCTCGACGATACGCTGACGTCACACTCGGTGCGCGCGAGTAGTGAGGAGACGGAAAGCACGTCAGAGGTGTCGGCAAAACCGTCGACGTCACATCCGGTCGACAGTTCCAGCGCGGAAACGACGTCGGACACACCCAGGAACGGGACGTCGACTATGTCGAAAGTGACGTCTGGCCACGCCCGCGTACCGAGCATACCGGATGTTAGCGTAACGGAACCGCAGAATACGACGTCGACACACGACGCTTCCGGGACACTGGAGAATATAGCAATGTTGACGCAGTCTCCGAGTTTCGAAAGCAACGCTGCCCCGCCGCGCCCGAGACTGGGCAGCGGTCGGACGGACCGGGACGTTGATGACGTGTCGCTGAGGCTGTCGGATGACATCGATGACGCGGTGAACCGGCGCTACGTGAAGGACAGCTCACTAGAGACGGAGGACGAGGGTGTGGGGTCGACGGACGCCGATGTCCAGTACTACAAGGACGCATACATGGCGGTGACGTCACACGGATCCCTGGACACGCGTCGGACACAGTCACCTGACTTCTACGACACTGCGTCGGCCAACGTGGGCAATGAACCGGAAGGGAAAGCCGGGGAGGAGATCATGAAGCGAGTGAGACCTGAACAGGGCCTCTCGGGCGGTGCCGGGAGCAAGTTGGCGAACGGCCGATTCCTGACGCACCCGCCCATCAGGGACCGCGTGGCCCCCCGGGAAGGGGGTTCGGTCGACAGCAATGGCCTCGGTTCGCTAAGGGACTCGTTCGACCCTCCCCTCCGGACGGCCGAGCTTCAGTCTCAGGCGAGCGCCGTGTCGCTGGACAGTCACATCGGCGCGAGCGACGCGGCTGACGCGCCGTCGTACCGCGACATCGTCATGGATGTGACGTCAGAGGCGACGGACATGGAACGACTGGAGCGAAAGAACAGCAAGACGCTCAAACAGAAGTCGAAGAGCGATCCTAGCGGCGAGAAACAGAAGGACAGCTCGCCCGTCGACCTTCCCACGGTCATCAGCGCGCATGCGCACAGCACGCCGTTCCTCACGAAGAGGATCGACGAACAACGAGAATTATCGGAATTCGGCAAGGATCAAAAGGACTCGCCGATTTCAAAGTCTGACAACCTGTTGGCGTCTACGAAACTAACGGGAACAGGCATCGAAAACTTAAATTCTAGTTTAATGAAGGAACGGGCCCGAGACGCCAAGGGTTCGACTACGGACGAAGAATCTTCCGGTCGAGAAATGACGTCACATTCGGCGCCGGCCGGTTCAAAGCAAAACCGGCGTTCGTCAAAGAAACGCCAGCGAGGTGGCAATTCAGCAGCGAACGCCGAGAAATCAGTGACGCCAGAGTTGGGCACGTCTCGAATAAAGTTGCGAAATTCAAAAGCTGCTCGATCGGCGACGGCGCCGGAAATTACTAGGCCACAATCTCAGGATAACACGCTTCAGCGATCCTCAAGTTCGGGTACGACTGGCGCCGAAAGTCCGACCCGAAGCAAGACGAAACTCTCGGATATACGATCAACATTGACGCTGCCGCTTTCCAGCAAAGAAAACGCTCTCATGCGCAACCGCAGTACAGGCAGCTTTTTCGTAGGCAAAACAGAACGTTTGCGTTCTGCGCCCGGCGCTCGGCCGAAAGATTTGCCGCAATCTCCTCGTGGCGTCGTAGGAGGTCGACAAACGCGCCCAAATATTCACGACCATTTCGACCATTCAGAAAAATCGAGACTGAGCGCCCCTGGCGGACTTATGCGAGAGCGTAGTTGGACGTCATCTCTCGAACCTTCACAATCAATGCTCAGCTTGTTCGGGGGCACTGCTGGAGATAAGGTAAGATTGTTTTGATAATGTTTTTTCTTATCTTGCTGTTGAAATATTATTATTAATTTGATGTGCGTTTTTACGTTTGACAGGGCTAATTTCAAGGTCGTCTGCTCCGGCTGTTAAGTCAGCGTCGTCGACGTTTTCGCTGGTCGTACACAGTCATGTTGTACATCTTAATAATTGAGTTAATACCTCTGCCTTACACATTTATATTGTATACTAATCCGCTAAATGTGTACATTTGAATTGAGTAATGTGTTTATACAAATAATCGCACGCATCTGTTGAGAGTTTAAAGGCGAGAATATAGCTCAACTTGATGATTATGCATTCTTCTGACGCATGCGCAATATATTACTAGGACTATAATTGTACCGGAAACACAACGTTTTATCAGTTACTATCCAGGGCAGAGGTGCCAAGTCTTCACCTTTGGTAAGGAGAACTCTTTCTGCCAGTTTTGTTAGCAAGGTTGACACATATCTCAGGAGGGCAGGCTATAAGTAGATGAACATTGTTGGACTCTCGATAAGCCAATGGCTTCCTTGTCGCTTCCTTAAAGCGAGGTCATGCTTAACAAATATGTTATGTTTTTTGGAAGAAATCACTAAGTGGATAGACGTGGGATCGCCAGTAGATATTATCTACTTAGATTTTCAGAAAGCTTTTGACAAAGTGCCACATCAAAGATTACTACTTAAATTAAAAGCCCATGGTATCGGGGATAGCATAACTGACTGGATAGAACAATGGCTGACTGACAGAAGACAACGAGTTGTAGTAGATGGAGAAGTTTCAAATTGGAAATCGGTTTTGAGTGGGGTACCTCAAGGATCAGTATTAGGACCTATATTATTCTTAATTTATATCAATGACTTGGACGACAGTATAACAAGTAATGTACTGAAATTTGCGGATGACACAAAACTGTTTAGAAAGGTTAATACTGATGGTGATAAACAACATTTACAAAACGATCTAGACAGATTAGTGAAATGGTCTGAGAAATGGCAGATGTTGTTCAATTTTGGGAAATGTAAATGCCTACATACAGGACATAGGAACTTGAATGTAAACTATAGAATGGGAGATACTGTTCTGGGTACTACTGTAAAAGAAAAGGACTTAGGAGTTACAATAAGCGCTGATATGAAAGTTTCAGAGCAGTGTGGTATTGCAGCTTCAAAGGGTAATCAAATTCTTGGATTGATTAGAAGAAACATAACATACAAGGGAAAAAAGTTAATTATACCTCTTTATAAAGCAATAGTTAGACCTCATTTAGAATACTGTATACAAGCATGGAGACCATATCGTAAGAAGGATATAGATACGCTTGAACGCATACAAAGGAGAGCAACTAAAATGATTCCAGAACTGAGAGACCTTAGTTATGAAGAATGCCTGAAAGAATGTGGTTTAACAACTCTAGAGACAAGGAGGTTAAGAGGAGATCAGATTGAAGTTTTTAAGATATTGAATGGGTATGAAAATATTGATAGAAATATGTTTTTCTCACTCAAGAAGGATAGCAGAACTAGAGGACATGAGGTAAAATTAGTAAAGGATCAATGTAGATTGGACATCAGGAAGCACTCGTTCTCACAGAGGACAATAAATGAATGGAACAAATTGTCAACAGATTGTGTAACTGCTAGCAGCGTGAATATGTTTAAAAACAAGGTTGACACATATCTCAGGAGGGCAGGCTATAAGTAGATGAACATTGTTGGACTCTCGATAAGCCAATGGCTTCCTTGTCCACTTGCCATCTGGGCCTTTGGCTTGGATGGCAAATCTTGTTAAATCTTGTTAAAAATCTTCTTTTTGAAATAATCTCCTATCCCACATTTTCTAAAAAAAAGTTTCTACGGAATGCATGAGATGGCCCTTCAGTCCAGAGTTTAAGCTTTCAGAAAAATATTGTTGGAGGGGAGATGTCCCCTTCCTTTACTTCATAAACACCAGGAAAATCTTCCTCCTGATTATTTCACTTGGCACCTCTGAATATGCAATGAAGGGACATTAATTGGTTTACTGTTGTTTCCCATGTAGAGTCCCTTATTTCTCACAACATTATGTATTCTGATTCATAAACATTTATTAATAACCACATTTTCCTTTGGACAAACTGTTCTAATAGTGAATTGCCCAATCGTGACACTACCATAAATGCCACATTACCAGTCATATCACAGGATCTGTATAATTACTTAATTAAGTTTGGGATGACACAGCACTAGTTAGCTACAGTCAGTGTAGTTTCGTAGGCTACCAAAAATGTCCAGATGTGAATGAATGTTATCAGTTGGGTGTGGAATAATTGTAAAAAAAGCATGCATGTTCTATGTTGCTTGAGCTTGCTGTTCTCTAGTCCAACGGAAGCTGCTGGCGGGACAGTGCTCTGGTTTATGTCGTGCTTACAGTGTTTAATTGATGAGCTAACCACCAAATTACAGGCAGTGCACATTATGTAACAAAGAAAAACAGATTAAGAGAAATCCAGTTCTGGCAGGTGGAATCAAAATATAACCCAGGACCTGTTGCTGTTGGGTACACTTTGGAAAATGTGTCAAGTGAGCGTTTCTGAGTCCTGTTAAGTCGAACAAAGTCCAGGTTTTCTTACGTAAACTTTGTGACAGGTGTGATTTGTTCCATTTAAAAGCCAACACATTCAAAAAATTTAAATATTGCCAATTGTGAATTCTCAGGTATGTGGTTTTTTTCAGATCCACAGGCATCAGTATGTCAGCCAAAACACAAGAACTGATTTAATATAGTCTGACATTCACATGTAATTCCTGCTCAACGGAAGATACTATATGAAACATAAAACAGCGTAATTCCTGTTGTGTCCCTACAGGGTTAGATATATAGATGGCACAGTAACTTGTACTAGGTCTGAAAGCAAGCATGTACTCTAAGGTGTTCCAATATTTGGATTTACGTAAGCCATATTTTCTTATTAACATGGATACAAACAGCATGATAAAAACATTCATACATTTTTTTCATTTATATATATATATATATATATATATATATATATATATATATATATATATATATATATATATATATATATATATATATATATATATATATATATATATACATACACATACACATATACATATATATATATATATATTTAGGTTATTTAAAAATTTGTAAATAACTTAAGGGTTATAAAAGTCATAACAAGCAAGTTTACAAATCTATAAGACCATGTTGTAGTTGTTTGGCCTCATTTCCAGTACCGCTCTACAAAGGTTTTCAAATCTTGGCCATCTAATGACCAGTTTTTCCCTTCCTTCCATCAATGGATGCCAGTTTTGGCTCAGCAGTATATAACATCCTTCAAGACAATTCCTTCCTATAGCACACGCACCAGGTAGAAGGAAGTAATTCGTAGAAGGGACCCACTGATTCTGGTGTCTCATATTTCAACTTCCTAAGCAGCAGGCCTGTTGTTAGACAAATCAGAAAGTTGTAGTAACTTGATTTACAAATCTGTGGGTTGGCTGGTGACATGGCAGACAACATACAAATGAACCACCATGACAATGATATATTTCACTGATCACAATGCAATATACACATTTATTCTTGTGCAAAACTGCAAATCATCTTGTAAATATAGGTATTATGAAACTACTAAACAGCCGAAGTATGACAATAACTTACTAGATACAATACTAACCACAGGCAGCTGTAGTTAGGTGAATGCTGTTGATGTCATTTGGTTCACTATGTAAAGGAATTTTCAATTTGGTGGTTTATGTTCACCCAACTTTGGCCTTGATGAAAGGAAGTGCTGATACAACTCATTAGTGGTTGCAATGTTTCCTACTGGCCTGGCTATCTCAGTAACATCACCCTGATGTCAGGCTCAGTAATAATCCCAATGTAACTGGCTGGACAGTGCAATTACTGGTGTTGTAATGGCCATCTATTGGCAGTGGCATATCTAGGATAGTGCAAAGGGGGAGGCGAAATGATGGGGCGTGGTCCAATGCCCCCCCCCAAAATACCACACTGCCTATAGGCCTTGTGATGTCTCTGATTGGATGGTCAATGTGTTTGAGAACCTTGTATTCTAGTGGAATGACAAGGTATTAGTTGTGTCATATTAGAATACAGGTACTTAATGACATAGTGCAAGATGATGTGAATATACAATATTAAATAACAGAAATGTAGGTAAAACATTGTAGCACAAAGCAGGTAAAATTATATTGTAAAGTAATTAAATATTATATAATCACATAGATATTTTTCTTAGTTCTTGTGTGACTGTCTTCCCATGCAATTGTTTTTACTCTCCCTTGTTAGTGCTTAATTCTTATTACTAAACATTATCAGAGATGTTGCTTTGCTGCATATTTCCAGTGTTTCTTTAAAGTGATATTCAATGTATTTGTACTTGGTGTCTTTATAGTTCAACAATTCTGTTAAGACAATTTTTTTCTGTAGTAACACAATTTAAGTATTTAAACTCCTGGGAAAATAAAACAAAGTCCAACTGAACCTGTTTATCATGCCAGTAGCTGACAGGGCTTCCTCTGTAGATTGCAGACAGCTGGTTCCTCTAAGCTTGGACTAGTGATTATCTCCTGCCCCACCAGTGACCATGTGCTCAATGAATCCTGATATCTTTATGAGAAGAACTGCTTCAAGGATATCATAATATACGTCAAATAAGCATGTTTCCAGTGGTGCTTGTGTGACATTGGTTGATTCAGGAACTGGGACAAAGTTCAGTTTCGTTGTGTTTCTTTGGGCGGATCCACCAGGGGTGATAACAATATTGCCTCTGGTTCACAAGGATGGTTGGCATGGATATTGAGATTATGTATATTTAGGTTACAAATGGAGAGTTTTAATGTTATCATGATATGCTGATACAAAGATACAGTTACAACTAAGGCCTGCAGCATATGGAAAAATGGGAATTTGGGGAGTTTGGCTGGACAGGCAAGGAAGATACAGTAATTGTTAATTCAGATGTCCACTTTTATTAACACTTGAGAAACAACAGGCATCTAGATCATGCATGACAAGTTGTTTATTTTAATTCATATTGTCTTCGAAATGTGAAATGTGATAGAATTCAGGCAGGCTTTGACCTAGTGTTAGACTTGTGTCACATTCAATAAATAGGGCAAAGAAGATTTTTTGTCATTTTGACTCGGCATATAAAGTCATCCCCCAGGCATTACGCCTTAGGAAGCCATGAAGGCTTATATGGCCAGTGCTTAAACCTGGTTTCTGTAGTGCGAAGCAACTTAGAGTGCAGTTATACTGACTCTCCTGGACGGGACACTAGTCCATCGCAGGTACCTTCCAAACAGCGTTTGTACTCATTTACAGCTGAGTGGACTGAGGCAAAGTAGGGTAAACGAAATTGCCTAAGCTTCGAAAACGAACCGTGACCAGTGTGGGTCTTGAACTCACAACCCTTGAATTCAGAGTCCAACACCTTAACCACTAGGCCACGGCTGCCCCCCTCGGCATATAGCATGTATAGTTTTAAATAAATAGGACAAAAGGTTTTGTGTTATTTTGACTTGACCTTTCAACAACAGTCAATAATTATGGCAAAGAAAACTTAGTGTCACTTTGACTGGCATAAAACTTGAATGGCAGCTAATAAATAGGTCAGCGAAGATTAGCATTAACATTGGGTCTGTTTGTGTAGCATGAATATTGTTTGCTTTGTAAACGATCTTGACTTCTAAAGTTCTTATGAGTAATGTTCTTTGACACTGTCTGACTCCCGTTTCACTGTATTGTGATCTCTTGTTTTGTATTCACATAGTAGGCCTATTTAGGTGTGCATTATAAAAGAGCCTATTTAAATCTTTCGCTCAGATGAACAGAGGTGAATAATTATAGAGCCCTACCTTTTTGCCAGTTTGATAATGAACTGAGCTGGAAATGAAAAAGTTTGCATTCAGTTTTGAAACAGTCCCCTATTTTGTTGGCTATGAGTAAGGTTATCTATCCCATTGGCACTAAGTAGATTTGATAAGTCTAGAAATTCAGTGCAGTGCCAGTGGTGTGTAATTTTACAATTTATGCCCAAAACAGTTTTGAAATCAATTAGCTGTGTATCATTGCATTCCAGTGACCTATTTGTAAGATCACTTGCCCAGTGACATGTATGTTTGTCATCCAGGGTATGAAGTGGTCTAATTAAAGCCTCACTAGAAAGGGTGTGGGGGGTTGTTGACCATGTCAACAGACTGCCCTGGGGCCTCTGTGATGACAGCAGTGTCTCATTGATGACACACTTCAGTCAAACCAGACTTGTGTGTTTTGGTCATTAAGCTACTATAGGGTGTCTGGCCTTTGATGAGACAGCTCACTTAAGGTCAAGGTCATGGTCAGGGCTGGGGCTTGTCCAACTACCCTACCAGAAAAGGGGTAGTGGAATCGGATTTTTCTCCATTCTTGTTATGGTCTTGCTGTAAATGAGATACTATCTAATATACATGCAGTGTATCTAATAGACATGTGGTATGTCTAATAGACGTGTGTTTAATAGACATGTATGTCTAATAGATATGCACTGTGTCTAATAGACTTGCAGTGTGTATAATATACATGTGCAGTTTGTCTGATACTTGATAGACATGCAGTGTGTCTAATAGACATGCAGTATGTCTCTCTTGCCTGTACTAATTCTTTAGATTTGATGATTCGGCAAAGAAAATAATATATTTTCATAAAACATATCACAATTTAATCTGTTGAGATGACGTGAGCTGTACATGATGTTCTCACCTTTAGTCACGATACATGACATAATAAATAACCATGTTTACCTAACGGTTTTATCCTATTTATCTCTGATGCTCAGCAACCAGAAGACAATTATCCAATGTTTTATTGGACAATAAATTTGTATCATATCGTAATATGTCATTTATAATATACATAAACGATTTCCCAAAAGCTAGCAAAATGTTTAACTTTATGCCGATGATACCACCTTATTTAGCACCATCAAATCCTTTAATGACAATATACCAAACAAAAGCACTGAATCTGCAGTAAATATGTGACCTTTCAAATGCCGAATAAAGTTAAAAAACACCTTTTCGCTAGCATCAATAATATCAACATAGAACGAGTGGAAGAATTAATTTTTTTAGGACTGACTTTAGATACAAACTTAAATTGGAAAAAACACTGAAAAAATATCAGACAAGTGTTCCAAAATTGTCGGCAGATTAAAGATTAAAGCATGTGTTGCCTCTAGAAATAAACATTCTTTTATATAATACACTAATATTATCTCATATTAACTGTTGTATCATGGTATGGGGTTACCAAGGTAGCAGAATTATGAAAATTCAAAAGAAAGCTATGCGGATTTTAACCTTAAGGAAATACAATTCACATACAGAACCACTTTAAAAAAACTTAATATTTAAAAAATAGATGATTTATTAAAATTACATGAATTTTAATTTTATTTTAAATACATGCATCAAAAATTACCTGCCTACTTATTAAACTGGAAAATAACCCCAAATATACACAATCATAACACAAGGTATACAACTGATATATACTTATTCAGAGCTAAACATGAATTTGCCAAAAGGTGTCTTAGATATAACTTGCCACACTTTATAAATAATACCCCAAAAATAGTTACAGAGAAGGTAGGAACTCACAGTTTACAAGGTTTTGCAAATTATGCGAAAACATATTTATTAAAAAAATATGAAGAAACTAAATTGCTATACTTGCTATCAAATTCGACTTAATCAGTAATACATATATGAATGTACGACTACTATCTATTATAATTAATATTACATATTATCACACATATCTCAATGTATACACTCAAATATTCACACTCTGTCTCCCTCTGCACACACGCACTGTCACAACCTTTTGTATAAATGAGTTAGCTAATTATATTTCATTGGTGGCTCCTATGAGAGCGACTGTAAAGTCTTTACAGGAGTCACTGACCCCTTATTAAGTTATACTGTGTTTGTATTTTTCCATGTGAACATATTAATGCACATTTTCTTCTATCATTCAGTTTTTATTTGTATCACAAACGGGGTCAAAATAAACCTTCTTGTTCTTGTTCATTCTCAGACACAATACATAATATGTTCACTCTCAGACACAATACATAATAATATTATGTTCACTCTCTGACACAATACATAATAATATTATGTTCACTCTCAGACACAATGCATAATAATATTATGTTCACTCTCAGACACAATACACAATAATATTATGTTCACTCTCAGACACAATGCATAATATGTTCACTCTCAGACACCATACATAATAATATTATGTTCACTCTCAGACACAATGCATAATAATATATTATGTTCACTCTCAGACACAATACACAATAATATTATGTTCACTCTCAGACACAATGCATATGTTCACCCTCAGACACAATAGATAAAATGTTCACTCTCAGACACAATACATAATATATTCACCCTCAGATACAACACATACTATCTTCACCCTCAGATACAAAACATAATATGTTCACTCTCAGACATTATATATTAATATGTTCACGCTCAGACAGTACGTAACATGTTCACTCTCAGACACAATACATAATATATTCACCCTCAGACACAATATATAATATATTCACCCTCAGACACACTACATAATATGTTCACTCTCAGACACTACATAATATGTTCACTCTCAGACACAATACATAATATATTCACCCTCAGACACAATACATAATACACGTGTATGTTGGTTGACAATTAGTAGTGAAGGTCATTATGGTAAGTAGTCTGTACTCTGTTGACCTGTGGGTCAAGGGCCCTTAAGGTGCTCTAATATCCTCAAGGAGTCCACACACACGTGGGCAGTAACCAGAGTGGTCAAAGCTATGGCCAGAACAACAAAACAAGGGCTATTTAAGACACCTAACAAGTCAAGTTATCAAATGAAATCTAGTGATAAATATCCCAACTAGTTAAGGCTTGACTGATACCGATAACGGTCTTTAATGCCTCCAGATATATTGATGGAAATAAATTTACTCCGCACAAAACAAAGGCAATTTACATAATGAACACACACAGTGATACTGAATAAACTTTGCCTGTGATCTATTGATCTAGGAAAATAATTTATAGCTATTTTTGTTTCAGGATATTTTAAATATAATTTATTATCAGAATCGATGTGCCATTTAAAATGCTCAGTTCCAATGTGACAATACCCAATTTTTTTCTTAATGGTGCCATTAACTGCATTACTGTTAAAATGATGTAGTTTGGATGCCATTTGATAATTTTGGAGCATTTGACAAATGATGTCCAGCGAGTTGATAAAAGAACACATTAGTATAGAGTCGAACCCCGTTTTATGGTTACATCTGTAATACAGCTACCTCACCATTATGGTCACCTAGGGATAGTCTGAAATTATTTCCATAACAGTAAAGTATAGGACATTTTGTCCCACTAATACAGTCAGTAGTGAGGTTCCAATGTACTTGATTTTCAGAATATTAAAAATATAAATTTGTGAAGAACATTAATAAACATTAACATTGCCACCAATATAAAATAAATAGTGATCTGAGCCCAGCGTTGGTTCTCCCATCTTTACTCAGTAGCCCCAGTAGCAGCAGCTGTTGCTATCACAGTGCAGTATGTTCATGCCAGAGATATCAGATATTATAGCAGAACACTGGTGCCTACCATTAGTCACAAGACAACAGCTCTGTTGAACCAGCCAGCTATCTATAAGATATCCCCACATTTCCCAGAAAAGTTATTCTTGGCATTGACAGTGTATGCTATGCTTCCATGAAACGGTGCTTTTCCTTGTTTCCTGATGACCACTTTTGGACATTATCACAGCAACTCAGTGTTGATCAATAATTGGCCAGCATTGGCCAAACTACTGTCATTGTTTAGTAAGATAAAGATTTAATAAGATTGCCATGTAAAGCAAAAACTCCAGATGACAAATGGACAAAGAAGTCATTCGCTTAATAATATAAGCCTTATCGAGAATCCAATAATGGTTCATCTATGTGTAACCAACCCTTCTGAAATATTTGTCAATTTTGTTTTTAAACATATTCACGCTGCTAGCATTTATACAAACAGTAGATTTGTTCCATTCATTTATCATCCTCTTTGAGAATTAATACTTTATGATATCTAATCTACAATGTTCCTTCACTAACGCTACTTTGTGTTCGTTGTTACATCCGGAAGATTTTTCTAGAATCTTCACCCCCTCTGCCCTAGAAGATTATACAGTGCGTGCTCATAAAACAAACTTCTAATCAACTGGACATGCCATGGATACTCAATGAGTAACATATCGTTATGATACCAGTTCTCGGATGTGTTGTGATAAACACACCTTGCTTGACAAAGTTCCCATATACATACAGTGTCTGTATTCTCCTGCCGGTATTAACCCCTTTCCTTCTGAGGCAGTCCAGGGGTTGACTACAACATCAGATCAGGTTGAGGTTTACTCCACCTGAGTCCTGCTAGGCTGGGACCTGCTGCACAGTTTACATTCACATCCATAGTGTTTGTGTAGACGTTTCTAGAACTTTGGTTACAATGGCTGTTCTATGTTATGCACTTAACGTAAAGCCCATCATACACACATACCGATTCTTCAGTTGTCAACATATTGGCGACTACTTTTTCAGTTGGCAACTCAATGTAGTCATTATGTGTACGTTCTCCACGTTGGCAACACTTTTTGTGGACATCTGCCATGAGAAAAATTGGTCGGCCAATTACCAACTATTTGTCAGCTGACAAACTGTTGTTGACTAAAAGTCGGTACTGTCTATGGTGGGCTTTAGTCTGACCTGAGCCAATTAAAGCTTCCTCCTCCATTCGAATGTTTCACTCATCCCATTTCAGAATCTCATTTCATGAAAAATCAAACCTATGTAGTATCCATTAGGTCATTGTGGGTCATTTGTGCAAATTACATACAAGTTATTTAGTTTTGATGGTATCATTGGACATACTATTAAATCATTTTTTATTGAGGTCAGTCAAAATTCAGTGAAAAAGGGAAATGTGGCTTCTGCAAGTTACCCAATCTGGTGGTCAAAATCTTTCGATGATTTTAACAAAAGTATGCACTCTCATTAAACTGACAGCACATATTACTTAAAGATTCAGTGCATATTCCTTTGTCACAAAGAAACTTGTGACAAAGTATTTTAATGTTATTTTCTTCATTAATAAAAATTTATGTTAATGTGTCAGTTTTAACATTGCATCGGTATGTTAAAGATCCATCAATGGAAAAGTCCAGCAAACACCAAAAATAGCATTCAAATACTTCCTAGTCTATTCTCGTGCAAAGCTTGTGTATTGTAACGAGGACATTTAGTCTCGCCATACCACAGTCCACTTGAAATTACGTGACGTCTTTGTGCTGGCTTTGTTACGTAACAAAGGGGTCAATATTAAAAAAAGTTTATCTTGCAACCTTAGCATGTTTCACAGAGCGTTCGTACCGTACGAAGGAACTGATGTGGAAGTTTGATACACATCATGTAACCTGGAACAGTGGTAGTTCGTAGTAACATACAATTGTTTGCAATGTTATGTGTATTTTCAACGATTGTTATGAGTCATAATCTACATCAACCGTCCACATAAGTTCCTTTGTATGAACACTTCATGAAACTGGCAGTTGTACATGATTCTTGGGGCTTGAAGTTGCCATTGGCAATGCCTTACCTAAACTTGACTGGGTAGTGCAAGGAGTCATAAGCAGATTGCAAACCTGGTTGCCTTTTCTTCTGTGCAACGTCAGGTAACTAGTAATTTTTAAAGTTTTATATAAAACAGTTTTGATATATAAAGATACAGATCCAAGACTGGTTGAAATCATTTCACGTCCATGCTTTTACAACATCCACGTTCTGACGGAGCGACACAGGATAGGAAGTTGTTGAGTCCATAAGATGACTTGCGACTGGGTGTAGCAGCCCCTTGTTCCCTGGCAGACTCAGCCAACAGCTGTGTGGTCTCTGGGCTCCTCTAAGTGTGCCAGCAACAGCAATAGCCAGCCACCAATATTCAGAGAAAGTAAAATGTGAAAGATATATGCAGCCTCGGCGGAAAGATTTTTAATGGTACCAGAGGAGTCACAGGATTGCTCTTTCCAAATGTCAGACAAATAGACGTTGCTGTATATTTTCAGACATTGGCAGATTAAGAGTGGGAAGAAGTGTACTTTGAGTGGGAAGAAGTGTACTTTGAGTAGGAGGAGGTGTAATGTGTATAGGAAGAAATGTACTTTGACTGCAAAGAAGTGTACTTTACGTGAGAACTAATGTACCTTGAGTGTGAAGAAGTGTAGTTTGAGTGGGAAGAAGTGTACTATGAGTTGGAAGAAGTGCATTTTTAGTGGGAAAAAGTGTACTTTGTGAGGCAGAATGTCCATTGGGGTGAGCCAGAGTTCAGTTGGGACTATCTGTGGAATGACAGGTTGCCCAGATATTTTACATGGAGTCTGCAGACCGGCCAATCAAGCAGACTGTGTGCTGACAACATCTGCCTGGTCTATCAGTCTCCCTGTAAAGTAGGTCATATTCATTCCAGTCTCACCAGGATGATGTCATGTAGTAGAGCTGGAAGAAGGTAGCAGCTTGTTTGAACAGTGGGAGCTCTGAAGTTGTGGGTGCAAGTTAAAAAAAAATTTCCATGTAGTAGACCTTCCACAATTTTTGGTTGAGAAAATAATCTTTTTTTACTTGAAATGATGTAATGAGCCATGTAAATCCAGGTAGCATTTTATTGGTTAACTGGCTTATAGGACTCCGATTTTGATCAAATGTCACTATTTATGAGGCTACAAAATGAAATTTTGACCACTAAGTTTTATATTTGTCTGATGAACACAGGAAAATATGTACCTACTTTATCATGATTTTTACATTTGAAAGAAATCTGTATAAAAATCGGATATGGCCATATATATATACTTCCCAAAATCCCCCAACGTCCATATTGCATACGATATGGTGAGTTGGTGCCCATTACGCCTTGTTTCATTTGTAGAATGAGTCAATCTTACATGGCACAGTTTGTGCTGCTCATGGATTAATTCTGATGGGCAGGATTAGGGTCGGATTAGTCTGTTTATAATCTACGTTTAGGGTTCTGCTACATGCAAAGACTTGGCCCTTTGACAACAGAATGGTAACCAAATGTCCATCAAATGTACTACCTGTTGTGAACTTA
Source organism: Lamellibrachia columna (assembly GCA_963662155.1). Classification (NCBI taxonomy): domain Eukaryota; kingdom Metazoa; phylum Annelida; class Polychaeta; order Sabellida; family Siboglinidae; genus Lamellibrachia; species Lamellibrachia columna. The sequence goes on from OY759274.1 coordinate 41,405,414, forward strand.
CTCACTACATACTAATTCATATTTTGCTTGATCAAGAGTTTACACACACTCCTATGGTATAGTTGTTGTAAGCGCACACCCTTTTAGGAAGGGGTAAAGTTGTTATATGTTTGACATGTTCTTTGCACTCATTACCCTTATGTTAACCTTGCATTATCTCAGGTTCTGAGAACGTGCCTGTTCTATGACTTTCTCTCTGTACTCAGGTAATGACCTATGAATTATGATAATTATCAGATGGCGGCTTCCTTTCATCGCATGTACTTTAGAAACTCCATCTTTCAACTGGCCATTCAATTAGGGCTGATAACTGATGATATCAAGTCCTGACAATGCAAGCCCCTTTAACATATGTCATGTTGACAACTTTGAGTGCTTTCCGATATACAGTGACTTTGTTATGATCATGTGAGGTTCGCAGCATCAATATGGAAAAGGGGAATAAGGGTGTCTGACAGGACAACCCGGGGTGGGGTAATGTATCAGGGGATGAGATATCTTTGGGAAGAGACCAGTTTTACACCTTGTTTAGACAGATATTTTCAGATGTAAAACATGCAGTGCCCCAGAGCACAACAACAGTTTTGACAGATGAGACTACGTAAACTTATGTAGAATCTATAATTCTGTTAGTGCTGATAACTAACTTTTGATAATGAATTTCCGTTGACAAAAACTATGGTTGCAGTAACACACTATGATACGCACTGTGATATTTGTGTAATGATATGATACAATTGTGATATTTGTGTAATGATATGATACAATTGTGATATTTGTGTAATGATATGATACATATTGTGACACATAAGATACATGATTTTATCAAATAAATTATCACCAGATAACACCACATTACACAGCTGTAAAGTTCTACTGAGAACACACTGCTCATAAAAACATTGCAATTTAGCTAAAATATAAAGACCTTAGGTCAAATATCCCCAAAGTCCATGACCCAGTATTAGAAGTACTATCATGACAAGTTTTTCAGTGAAATACTTACAACTACCAAAGGACAAAAAGACATTTTGCCAAAACATGGTTCCTGTAAAATATATTAAGTATTGCATCATAAGAAAATTATCACAATTCATTGACATATCAGTGAATCTTTGCAGCTCTAACAAAAACCGACCAACTGTTCTGTAGCTATGCAAAACAGGCAATTAATACAGACTTTTGTAGCAGCAGCATAAGATTGGGCAATAGGAATTTGTTTGTGAAATTCAGATAAAGCCTTTGTTTTAAAGCTGCGTGGTTGAGAAGAGGTAAACACAACTATGAAACTTGTCAAGATGGACTGCAACAGACAGAATAAATATAGGCTTTGTGAACTAAATAAATGTAAATGCCCAAACAATGTACTTCTGTGTATGCCTTAAAAGCAGAACTGTTGTATGGTTTAATGGATTAATAATTTATGCATCCATATATACACGCAAGCATGCTCGCACGCATGTGCACATACGCACGCACGCACGCACGCACGCACGCACGCACACACGTACATCATACACATGCCATACATAGACACCCACAACTTAGTTTCCCTCAGGGGTATGTTCTCATTAGCCCCTTAACACCTTGTTATGTTCTCCTGGGAAGTCTCTCCCCCCACAATAAATAATTGGTGCCGGGCCATGTCCTGTTCCTTCCTGGCTGAACACTTGGTCGGGATAAATATTCCTACATCCTGGTTATGGTTTATGCCAGACCATGGCTGATGGTATGAACGAATTTGTGTGTCGTACACCATCGGCGCAGCTTCACCACATTTAAATGAAGCACCAAGAGACGCCCAGTTAAAGAATGGGATGGAAGGTGATTCTCCTGCAAGGGATGAAAATAAAGAATGGGATGGAAGGTGATTCTCCTGCAAGGGATGAAAATAAAGAATGGGATGGAAGGTGATTCTCCTGCAAGGGATGAAATAAAGAATGGGATGGAAGGTGATTCTCCTGCAAGGGATGAAATAAAGAATGGGATGGAAGGTGATTCTCCTGCAAGGGATGAAATAAAGAATGGGATGGAAGGTGATTCTCCTGCAAGGGATGAAATAAAGAATGGGATGGAAGGTGATTCTCCTGCAAGGGATGAAATAAAGAATGGGATGGAAGGTGATTCTCCTGCAAGGGATGAAATAAAGAATGGGGTGGAAGGTGATTCTCCTGCAAGGGATGAAATAAAGAATGGGGTGGAAGGTGATTCTCCTGCAAGGGATGAAATAAAGAATGGGATGGAAGGTGATTCTCCTGCAAGGGATGAAATAAAGAATGGGGTGGAAGGTGATTCTCCTGCAAGGGATGAAATAAAGAATGGGATGGAAGGTGATTCTCCTGCAAGGGATGAAATAAAGAATGGGATGGAAGGTGATTCTCCTGCAAGGGATGAAATAAAGAATGGGATGGAAGGTGATTCTCCTGCAAGGGATGAAATAAAGAATGGGATGGAAGGTGATTCTCCTGCAAGGGATGAAATAAAGAATGGGATGGAAGGTGATTCTCCTGCAAGGGATGAAATAAAGAATGGGATGGAAGGTGATTCTCCTGCAAGGGATGAAATAAAGAATGGGATGGAAGGTGATTCTCCTGCAAGGGATGAAATAAAGAATGGGGTGGAAGGTGATTCTCCTGCAAGGGATGAAATAAAGAATGGGGTGGAAGGTGATTCTCCTGCAAGGGATGAAATAAAGAAAGATGGCAGCACACAATTTTTTAGCGAATGTCCCAGGGCTGCCATTTTATGCCTTCTCAATAAGTAACCTCTTTTGTTTATGGAACATGTAACCTGGGAGCCATGCTTCAAGGACTTCAAGGTTAAAAAAGAAAATGTTAAATCATGGTCCCAGTGCTGCATTATATAGCCACTTTGCGTACAAAATGTTACATTGGGAGCCAGCTACAAGGAATTGGAAAAAAGAAGACATGATACGAAAAAGAAGAAAAGCATGTACTACATCTACATTGATAAAACACGGAGACCTCCATCCCAAAGCAGGAAACTTGGCCCCGTGACTGCCGTAATGTTTGTAACTGTTACTCTGTTTATCTGCAATGTTCCTCCCCGACTCGCAGAACTGGGGTTCACCAACTTGGGTTCTAGACCCAATAAAGGAACTCTATATCAATGCAGCTACTTTCCCATGGAATAAATATTGACTTGAACTGATTCTGAGATAAAGAAGTACGCATGTCTTTCACTAAGACTGACCATTTAAGCAGAGGCTAGGATTACATTTAAGGTTAGGGCCTAGCTTTGGTTATGCAACAGGTCCATTTAGGGTTCTAGGGTCTTGCATGATGGTTGCACCACCTGCAGTTAGTGTTTTAGGGTCTAAGGTTACAAATACAGCCCTGAGATGGATTACAATGGGGGGGGGTGTTTGTATTGTAGTAATTTATCTTATCACATAGATACACAGAGTGTTTTTTTACTACTTTGAAGAATGTTTGCTGAAACCCTGGAAGGAAATGGAAACAGATGCAGTATGGTAGCTAAACTGGATTAAACATTTGGAGTTAGAAATAATTGTAATAGGATGATGGACAGAACGAAAAGTAATGAAGACTTTCTTAGAACAGGTAACAAAAAAAGATTGTGTGCAAAATCAAGAAAAGATAAGCAGAATTTCTAGGCCACCTGATGGGAAAGAGAAAACTAGAACATCTGGTGACAATTGGAAAGATTGAGGGGAAAAGATACGGAGGTCGGCAAAGAATTCTGGATGGTCTATCAGGCTGGCACGGAAAGAGCACGAGACTGTTACAAGACACCTGTGATCATGGGAAAGGGACCGTCATGATCGACTACGCCTGCAACAGACACAGCACCTGATGATGATAATAACAGGACTTTCTGAAGCAATGTGTTTAATGAACAAAATTAGTTACAGGTTGTAGCATGACATAACTCACAATGAGCACTATGACCTTCAGTGTGTCTTAATTGTTTGAAGGGTGTTGAAATGCAGCTGTAATTGTTTGTTTGAGGTCTTCATTACATGCTGACAGGTTGCATATTAATACTGGACATCTCTGTATATTTGAGTTGACTTCTTCACCACGTTGCTGAAGCATTTCCCAGCAGGTGATTGTGAGAATGTCTAATTATAACTAAGAACGGCCCTGATTGTGTGTCCAGGTCTAGGCAAATGGTACTGACTATCAGAAGCACCCAGTGGCTTGAGAAAGAAATCTTCCAGCAGTTGCCAAGGTTACTCTAGCTGCTTTATCAATTTAAGTCTGGATTGATAACTCCAGTGAGCTCAGTGCCAGCAGAAATGTATCAAATCAATGTGACCTTGGGTTTAAGCCATGTGTACAGTGCATCACTTTCAAAAACTCATACTTTCGTCACTGTTCTGGTTGTGGCAAAGGTTTATTTATATGGCAAGGTAGAAGGTAATTAAGGCAAATCAATAATAGTAATAATAATAAAAATTCATGATAAACCTTATTCGTGATAAACCTTATAAAATATACATTTCATCTTCCAAGAGGTCATGAGTAAAAAAACATACGGATGCATATAGTACTGCTTAAAAGTAAACAATTAGTATATTGTTAAATGTTATGTAAAAATGTGTAGCTTTAATAGTGAATTAAGAAAGGATATGGGAATCAACAATTTGTTATAATGATACAACTAAAATTCAGAAAGCACGCTGTGTGACTTAAAACAGTAATGCAGATCATTTTTATTGGTGATGCATTCATTGTTAGTATACCAACAATTTATTTTATTCTTACGGGCAAGATCTTTTCTGTGTGAATATCTAAATGTATTACGTGTATTATTGCAGTGATCAAAAGTTATTGAAAAGTTTTTTAGAACACTTCAGCAATTTTGTCCTTTTGTGCCTGATGTTCTTGTGTCCTTACTAATTATATTTAGTAGCACAGGAGTTGTTTTTATCACAATAGTTACTTTATAGATGCAGACCACTGGAGCTGGAGGCATACAAAAGTTGACATATTTACCCCCATGTAGGGGTTGCAGGGGTCACCAACCCTTGTGGTGGTATCTTACATCCTCAGGCAGGTAGACTTTCATTGACAAGTATTACCAGGGTTCTTAGCAGAAGGCTCAGGCCAAGGATTAACAACACAATATGTGGGGGGTGGGGGTGGGGGCATGAGGGGGGAGGAGGCATAAGGGGTGAGGGGGGATGGCCAGCTTCAAAAAGAGAACTTGGTGAAGATTAGTATTAAAACACTTGCACACTCGTGACTGCGTTCCAAACACCTAAACTCAGTTCTCAAAACTATTTTCCCACGTAATTATGATAACTTTTCACAGGTTTATCAACAATTCTATTACATAGTTCAAAAGACAGTGTCATGCCTCAGAACACAGCATAATTGTCCAGCTAACAGTATAATGGCCCATTACCCTCATTTTATTTAATGACTGGGTGTACCCTGGTTGGATCATATCCATGACCTGATCACAGGGCGACCTCGGTGTCACTGGGCGACCTTGGGGTCATTGAACAAACTCAGGGTCACGGGACTTGCTTTTATTTCTTTTGACTTTGTTTCCTGTGGACATTGTGTCTGTTGCTGTTCATCTATCATTCCAGACTGTCTTATAAAACAAATCACTGTGCATAGTCAGTTACAGTTAGAACCTCACACACAGAGGGTCCAACTGATACAGACTCCAAACTAGTGAAATTGCACTATTTTTTGGGTGCAAAAATAACAAGATTTATAAGCGCATTTTTTACATAGTCATTGAATGTTTGCTATTAACAAAGAAAACCAAGCAGTATATACAATTTAAATTATTGTATCTAATGAGATAAAACATAAGTTTTTAAACATGAACAGTCAGATTATCCTTTATGTAGTGGTAACTACTGACAATTTGCTAAAATGAAAATATGCAATTAAAATAACAATTAATACTTGTTATGACTTCAATCATATTTATTATGTAGGGTGAATATACATATATATATATATATATATATATATATATATATATATATATATATATATATATATATGTTGGGCACCAGAGGGCACTACACAGTATTTAATTTAATTATTGTAGGATGAATAGATATATATATATTTTTTGGCACCAGAGGGTACCACACAGTATTTAATTAACCACTAGAGGGCCAGGAGTATTGCATAAATTAAAACAATAATGACATGGTGTAAGGGGGGCACTCTGTATAAAAAGATGTGACACAGGAGGACCGAGGTCTTCTTCCAGGTTGGTTTTAGGTCTGTGGTTGTGAGGAAGGCTCTCGGTCAGGGTACATGCTAGGGTAGCGGGTAGCAGATAGCGCTCTCTTTTGGTTGCTTTAAGATACGCTAAATTTTACTCAGCTGTGACTATTTTATAAGTAAGATATTTTACCAGATGTTGAGTTTTATTTGTTATAATAAATCGGTGTGCAAATTGGAATCGCTGCATGGTCATGCTTACAATGTATGGGGCGCAATAGCATACTGGTTAGAAGGCCGGACTCTCAATCGAGAGAACCCGATTTCAAATCCCACTGCGGTCGCTTCGAACCTTTGGCAAGTTTGATCACCCCACGTTGACACAGTTCACTCAGCTGTATAAATGAGTACCTGGCAATACAGACAGTGGTGGATATGTGAACGAATAGCCTTCGCGCAGCAATTGCAGCGTGGCTGAATACTTCCCAAAGAAGTTGAGATGGCCTTCGAATGAACAGGTCTGCCAGGGGGTGAAGTGTAAAGCGCTTTGAGCAGTCCTATGGACCGGATACTGCGCTATATAAGAACGTACCTTTACCTTTTTTTTACAATTAAATGGAGACAGTAACCGTAAGCAGTTATATTAAATCTAATCCTCCATTCCCCTGTTGGCTGTTCCCCGTTACAGTAATTAGTAAAATGGGAACAGTACAACAATTGGTGGGGAATGTGGGTAATGTACATCAATCTTGCCCAACTCTTTCATGTTAATTACAAATATGCCTCTGTTATAATTGAGACATTAATTTTTTTCAATTCTGCTTTCTGGTCACTATCCAAATCAGCGTTATCCAAATTTAAAATCAGTTCTGGGCGTTGCAATTGACTGTCACTAGTGTTTGATTCCTCCTTGCTGTCACCCTTTTCTGCATCATTGACCTCTATAGTGTTGTGGAACTTCGTGACACATAGTCATTGTGTACCTTTGGCGATACTCCTGTCCTCTTGGCTATTCCCCATTACAGGTACTAAATATGTGGTGGAGAAGAACGTTACAATGAGTCTATATAGACCAATTGTTCAAACCCTGACTTCAGTTAGGGTAATCTAAGTACAAATATAAAATCCTGCAAGCAATAGTGTTGAAGCACTATCTGAGTTGACCAACTGTTGTGTTATCATTGAAAATACATGAGTTCCAAGTAGCCATTTCAGCCACAAGTCTTATAATGGTGAGTGTTTGGGTTGACCTGATGACACCATAGTGGACCACCCTTGTATATATATGCCCTTAAAACTGTCACTTAATACGTTTGTATCTCGTTCTACGATTGAAGTAATGGTCATTTCTAAGAATTTTTAGCAATAATTTACAGTTGTTGTGAGTTTTCTCAAGAGTTGTGTGGACTGAAGTGTTATACCCTGTTTATACAAGTGACCAACTGGAGTGACACAGTGTGGCTCAAACGAATTCCATGCTTCTGGTTTTACACAGATAATCGCAGAATTGTAGTGAAATAGTTCCCCAGAATGTTCAGTTTCACAATTATTTTCAAATTTGTAGATGTTTCATTCCATTGTTAAAACTTGAAGCCATCATGGGTGGGTGCACGATTTTGTTAAAGGGGTTGTCAGTGTATCACTCCACTTTTTTTCTCCAAATAAAATCATCTCAGCAGGGTGATTAGTGACATAATCACCCTTCCAAATGCACTTATGGAAATTTAATACAACCATCAGACGTTTGGGGAAATTTAGATGTAAGAATGTAAGATAATAGACTTGGATATATTTTAAACATCCTAGTTTTGGCAGGAAATTGGCTAAATATGAATTGTATTACATGCACCAAATCTTTGTTTCCATTAAATCACAATTGAGAATATTTTTTAACTTCATTTTGATATGTTAACTGCACCTACTATAATTTTGACTATCTGTTGATATAAGTAAAAACACCAAAACAAAAAAGACCATGATGCTATCAAAACATAACTGAAGATTTACACGATGGAGGATTTGTGAGTAGAACTATCTATAACAGGGATATCGTGAGGAACTGAGAACCCATCTAGGTCAAGCAAGGCAGATGTAGGTAACCTGCTAAGTAAATCAGAAGAGACATTGATGCAAGTTTTGTGGTTTACCAACCCCTGGTTATGTAGAGCTCTGGTTTCTGGGTGAATCAGTATTGAGTGGGATTAGTCTACACCTGCCTCCCTCTCTCTGCCTGTGTGGCTGTCTGGGTATAGATCACTGTTTCACTTCCTGATTCAGCATACGAGCCAAGAGCTAGTGATTTTGAGATGGTATCCCCTTTCATATATTTTTTTACCTTGAAAAATAGTTTCTGAAGAGAGAAAAGGGCCCATTTACAGACTGTGACACATGATTAAATTTCTAGTTAGAATATGGATCTGTTAGTGGTGGAAGGATCCCCTGCGTATGTAGACAAAATCTTCTTGTTTTTGGTGACATCTGATGTGAAGCATCTCAACGCAACAACGTGTGCCATTGTGATAACATCCGAATCGTTATTTTTGCATACAGGACTAAAAACGTTAACGTGGTCGCCTATGGGCAAACAAATATTGCTTTGTTCCTCTCTTTCCCAGTCTGTCTGTGTGTCTGTTTTCTCAGGGTATCTCCAGTATATCCTTCATATATGCCCAAACTTATGAAGGATAATTAAAAATGACCTTGGGAGTTCATACCATAGAGATTCAATGGCATGCACAGAAATTAAAGGTCCTTCCTCAATTGATTTAGCCCATTGCGAATCAGGTTCATTGATGGTAAGATCTGTACTGTGTGAATTGTTTAAGTAATATGTGCAGGTGATTTAATACCTTTGTTAAAATCATTGGGAGAATATACTTTGGTTGTTAGAAGGAATAACTTGCATAAGTGTGAATATCATTTTGCCATGTTATATAGAGCTATATATTATATCTATATAATATCTATTATATTGACCACTTTTGCCTTTTTTAATGTATTTTGACCGGACAAGATAAAACATTATTTAATAGCTTGGCCGATGATTTCACTAAAGCTAAATAACACATTTGTACAAATGAACTGGCATGTCATAGTGGATACTAGATAGGTTCAATTTTGTTTGCGGAATGAATCTGAAATGAGACAAGCAAAAAAATTAATTGAGGAAAACCTTTATTATTAGTAAATGGTTATTAGTTTGTTTTTTTGTTTGTGAGGTTGAAAAGGAAAAGTTTCCTATAAACCTGGTTGTGTAGCACACCTGTCCTTACATTCAAAGTCACTTCCTGTCAATTCATATTCCAGGGTTCCCTGGTGTGGCTTTGATGGCCACAAAACCATGGGGAGCGGATAAAAAGCATCAACAAATTGTGTCAGGATAATACCGTGGGTATCATGTTTCATGTGATTATAGTGTCTTTGTCTGGTTGTCTGTATACCACACAGCTCGATGCATGAGGTCATTGTCTTCTTTAGTCATTCTGCATTCAGGCCACAGTTATACTTTCAAAAGTATTGCCTAAAAATATGCAATTTAGCCGATTTCAGTGATTTTATTTGCCAAGTAAGTAAGTGTATTCAGCTAGTAAGGTGGGAACATTTGAAATGCCACACCTTTGGTAAAGAGATGTTGCAGTATTAAGCGGATTTGAAGATGCACATATATATATATATATATATAAATATTTTAAATTTGACATTCCTGAAACACTAATAGGCATATTTTGTAAAAACTTCCAATATGAAGGGTAAGCACATTTGGAACATAATTAAAAGTATGTGATTTTGACAAAACTTGTTCAGAACATTGGTAAAATAATGCCAGTGGATATCATGAAGTTTTAGAATTTTAGATGGTCACATTTTCTTACAAACATGCAAAATGTCAACATAGCAGCCAGTAGGAAAATCAACCACAGGCTTCTTACCAGACAAGGATTATGTCTTCAAAGAACCCCACTACAGGGTAGGGGGTGTGGTGGCTGCACTGGAATAGATCATGACATCAAGATGTGGCCACTTTGTCATGGAAGTGGCTGTATATTATTATTGCTGAGTCAGCCAAGTTTGTGATGTCCAAATAAGCCCACCCACAGAGTAGCATCTCCATAGCAACATTATTCTTTGTGGCCGTGGAATAAATTACAGTTGGATGGAGGTGATAAAACTCTTTCAGATTGACCAGGCCATATATTTCAATGCATAATATATGGGTCAGGCAAATATGCAGGGAAGAATGATGTCTAGACAGCGTCCTTTTGAACATCCTAGCTTTGTGGATACCCCAGTATCCTAACCTTGTGGATACTCCCTCACATTAATTTTTAGCCTTTCTGCTCGTGAGGGTGGGTGGAGGTTTTTTTAAGTTATATAAGCTTAGCCTGTTATTATTAGAACAATATAATATTATTTTTTACTCCCCAGGTCATGGATACTGAATGTTGTTTAATTTGAAAATCCCAGAAAATTGTAGAAAATCCCCACTCATGCATTCACGAAACCATATCTTAATTGTTGTGTCCATGCCATAAGTACATATCTTAAGGGCGGTCAATAGTTACCGAGAAATTAATAATGAGACAGTCTCAAGGGTTGTTTTTATGTTTGTATTGTTAAAATGTTCAATGTTGATGTTGGTACTGTTGTTTGGTTTATGTAAATATATTAACAATAACCATTTCGTTCAGGAAGTTATGATGTACTTGATGCTATTTAGGATTGTTGGTGTTTATTTCCTTCTGCTGTTTATGTTTTTTCTATAGCAAACAGTTCCTACTACTAAGTTGTTTTTATAACAAAAACGTGGGATCCGGTTATTTAGCTTATTGCTATGGAAGCATGCCAGTGTTTACATAATTATGTTGATGCCCAAAACTTCTAGTGTATGTCCTGTCCTGTGTAAGGAGAGTGGGAACGGACCACTATTTTATTTCTGCATTCATGACATTATTTTTCCATTCATTCCATAGTTTATGCAGAAATTGTTATCGTAACATTTAGTTTAGTTTATTAAAGATAATACGGGTGATGTTAGGCAGTGTTCCTTAAAAACTTGAGACATCCTACAAAAAAGTTTATCAAGATTTTGTTTTATTCGTAGCTGCTTACAGGTAATATTTAACAAATTTAACTGGCCATCTCAAATCATTTATGTATTACTATTACATTGACAATACACATGTTTTCAAATAGACATGAAACATCTTACAATGTGCCCTTACCCACTACAGAAAGTCAGGTGACATATTTTATAACCCAAAAGACAGTTGGTCATACAATGAACATGGATACTTGGTCTCCTGTTGTTAAACAGACCGAGGTCCTTGGTCTCCTGTTGTTATACAGACCAAGCAGTTTCACCTGGATCTTGTCATCAGTGACATTTGTCTTGTCATCATGTGGTGATTCTGTGTAACAAAAACAAATCCTTATACAAGAGTGACAATTAGAAACCACACCTTAAAACTGACCGTCCTGTGGTTGCTCCAGTGCAGGGCAGAACAAAGACATCCAGGGTAAACTACAAAATTACCCTTTTTATCATAAATCACTGTTTATTGGGTGTGAGTACTAAGAATTCTTTCCTCTACACAAAGCTGCTGGATCATGTCAACAGAATGCCCTGAGGTAGAAGTGAATTAAATAGATACTTACACGTATAATAAACAAGTCATTTAATCAGTTGGTCAATCTGGCATGGCCATTTAAATGTGTAATGCATTGACACTCGAGAGCTCAGTCATTGCCCAGGATCTCAAGGAATGTGAGGTGGAATTCAAAAAAGGGCAGAAATGTCAGTTAGGCATTTTGATGTTTCATGAGTGAAAGAGGTGATGTGATTTCTCCACCAGATAAGATAGTTACTTAAGTTGTTTTGGTATTGTTAATGTGCTTATGACATGTGATCACTATCTTTGGGATAATTCCATATTTGGTATTGAAGACAGTTTAATAATAATAATAATAATACAGTACTTATATAATGCTAATTCCCACTTGCTGATTCAACACACTGTACATTAAACACAAATAAAATAAAACTCTTATGAAAAACAATATCAAAAGAGGTAAAACTGTTGATATAAATAGTAATGTAAACAAGTACACAAATAAATAAATAAAAATGGTTCTGGCACAGGTGCCTTTTATTTCAAACTTGGCACAGTCATATTAGAAAAGTGATGTTTTTAAAAAAAAATTTAGTTAATCAAGTTCAAAATGAATTCACAAAAATAAATGTTTATGCCCACTTCTCCACTTGATAATTTTATTGGTGTCATTTTGCTTCTTGGAATAAATCTGGGAAATGTAACTTTCTTAATGTGATATTCTACAATGTCAATATAATCTCTGTGATTCAGCATTGGTAAACATTTGTCATACACTGCTGGCAGATTGTCTCTTGACTTGTCACCTAGGTGTCATGTCATGGTTGACACACTGGTGATTACATTCAGTTCTTCCATGGCATTAGTGTCTGAAAGGCAAGCACAGTAACATAATATTCATATATGTATTTCAGTTGACCAAATGTATCAGTATCTAAAATATAGGTACAATGTCATCCTCTTCTGATTATCCATTGTATCGATATCTGACTGTCAAATGTAAGGACTTGTTGCAGTTCATCCCTGTACAGTGTATGAAAGCCTTGCAGAAGGTGATGTCTTTTAGATAACCTAATTGTCACTATCTAAAAGTACAAGACCTTATTTTCTTAATGCACCAGTGTCTGAAAGTACAAGACCTTGTTTTCTTAAAGCACCAGTGTCTGAATGTACAAGACCTTGTTTTCTCAAAATACCAGTGTCTGAAAGTAGAAGACCTTGTTTTCTCAAAATACCAGTGTCTGAAAGTATAAGACCTTGTTTTCTCAAAGCACCAGTGTCTGAAAGTACAAGACCTTGTTTTCTCAAAATACCAGTGTCTGAAAGTACAAGACCTTGTTTTCTCAAAGCACCAGTGTCTGAACATACAAGACCTTGTTTTCTCAAAACACCAGTGTCTGAAAGTACAAGACCTTGTTTTCGCAAAACACCAGTGTCTGAAAGTACTAGACCTCGTTTTCACAATGCTCCAGTGTCTGAAAATACAAGACCTCGTTTTCGCAATGCACTAGTGTCTGAAAGTACAAGACCTTGTTTTCTCAATGCACCAGTGTCTGAATGTACAATACCTTGTTTTCTCAATGCACTAGTGTCTGAATGTACAAAACCTTGTTTTCTCAAAGCACCAGTATCTGAAAATACAACACCTTGTTTTCTTAATGCACCAGTGTTTGAAAGTACAACACCTTGTTTTCTCAGCTGATCCCTACATCAGTATCTGGAAGCCAAAGCACAGATCCAATCCCTGCAGTTTTTCTTGTTGAGTCAGAACTGATGTTTACTTAAGATATGTTTACATTTCTTTCTAAATGCTATGGTAGTGCGCATGCATGTTATGGAAAGAACACACTAATGGCGCCTGTCTTCTGCAGTGACACACCAGTCTGACACTATCTCCAGATCTACTTGATCTTCATCTCTCTACCTGTGTATGTCAGTGTTGCCCAATTATTGTTGCATGACCAGTGCACAATGCCTGTCTATGGAATGACCACAAATATGGCATTAAATTCGGCCCACTAACCCTAGCCTTGCATGCATACCACACAGATGAACCAGAGTTTTTGTTATTCAGTAAATGAGATGACTGATACCATCTGTGGCTGGTATTCATTGACATAATATGCAGTGTTGGTGTTGACACTGTCTGAATAAAGAGGCCCAGGGGAGGATGTATTGGATTTCTTGTGTTCTGTTTACATATCGGGCACAAGCACCAGCAGTCTTGAGAGGTTCCTGCGTTGTAAAATAATAAAATACAATATTTATTTATATAATAGTATTAGTAAAACATGTGGTTTGTTGTGGTGAAAATTCGGTAAAATATACAACTGACCATTTCAATTTGGGTGATGAAACTATTTTTATATTGCATTGTCAAAATGTCCTCCTGGTATTAGGTGTGTAAACCTCATTAAATCCCAGTTGCATCATTATCCCAATTGCTCATCACCCAAGTTAACCATCGTCCAAGCTGGGCATTATCTGAAAGTGTTTTCAGTTGTAAATGAGAACTTTCATAGGTTTGGTTGGCTCGTTCTTTTTACCATAGTTATTATGAGGCCCCTTGCCGGTATGAGAACTACTTCTGTTGGGGCCAAGCGCAGGAATGTCTTGCCTAAAACTTGGGAAAGTGTGATATAAATCTAGTACATCATCAGTCATATTACTGGTACACCATCCGGTGTATAACTGGTGTATCATCAGATATATAACTGGTACATCATCAGGTATATAACTGGTACATCACTGGGCATATAACTGATACATCACCAGGCATATAACTGGTACATCACCAGGCATATAACTGGTACATCATCAGTCATATTATTGCTACATCATCAGTCATATAACTGGTACATCATCGGTCATATTATTGCTACATCATCAGTCATATAACTAGTGCATCATCTGAATAACAGCAACATTTGATGATGGACTCATGAGGTGTGTGGTGGAGTGACATGCCATGAACATGGCCAGGCAGCCAGGGATCCCAGGCAGTGTTTATGAGCACACTTGATTGCAGTGTAATGAAATGATAGATTGTTTGGTTTGCCCTTATGTCATAAATGTGCCACCATTTACCTCACGGCTCTCCACTGAGTTCATGTGTACTCTCATTGCATCCGCTAAGTGGTGTATTAGTTTTTCATTATGTTCTGTCAAATGCCTGGCCTATCATGCTAGCCAAAAATAATACATGTAGTAAGTATTGCTGGGACATTAAAACTTCCTCTGCAATTGAGTTAACCCCTTGCGAATCATGTTTGTTGATGTTCAGATCTGTAGAGTGGGAATAGTTTAAATAATATCCACAGTTGGTTTAATAAAACAGTGCATATGTTTGTGATAATCATCGAAAGAATTAACTTTGATCATTAGATCGGGTATCTTGCCAAAGAGTGAATTGCCTTATGTCATAGTATATTTGTTGCCCTTTTTTGTCGAATTGACTCGATCTGGTCAAAAATAATGTAATAGTTTGATGATTTTGCGAAAACTAAATAACAAGTTTATACAAACGAGCTGGCATGTCATAGTGGATACTGGATAGGTTTGATTTTTGTTGAGGAAGGTCTGTTCAAGTGAAGTACATATCATACAATGATTGCTGCAGCCTACAGGTAGTTTATAATGGCCGAACAATATCAGCTTCCCAGTTAGGATTCTGTCTTTTTAAATCTGTTTCTAATTTCTACCTTCCTAAAGTGTATATTTACATTGCCATGGACTGTTGCGAACATCTTAACATGTTTTGACAAGAAACCTGTCATATCTTACAGTTTTTCTTTTGACTGCCGTATCGTTTGCCCCATGCGTTTTAAATCCTGCAGATCTTGTTTCTTGTTTTTTTGCAATTCTTCGTATTTAATGGGAGTAACTTCAGTGACAGGGTCTAGTTTTTTCCTGAAATCTTCTCCCGGATGTTTTAAATGAATTACCTCCATAGCAGATGCATGAGGCATTATTGCAGAAGGAATGTTTATGTTTATTAGCACTCAGTGGATGCAGTTGATAAATCAACATAATCAGACAAAAGTTCGTTTTTCTAAATGTTAAAGGCAGTTAAACTAATAAGTTCTTAAAATATATTTTTATTTGTTTTTCAGACAATATTGTACCCGTGACATTGATTGTCGCATCAAAATTTCTTTGAAATATATGCAACATAATGTGTAAATGTCTGAAAAAAAATCAGGATGTTCCCACAACATTCCCAGTTTTATGCCAACACCATTTATGCAGCTTGTTTTAACTGTGTATTTATTGTTGCGTAAAACATATTATAGTGCAAAACATTTGTTTGTGTTTTCTCAGATGCTCCAGTAAAACGTTGGTACTATAGAATTTATATTTACTGAAGTGTTTATAGAGTCATGTCAGTTGACAGATGCACAAAAACTTTAAATTAGGCCGTCTTTTTATACAGTCACCTGTCCCACATTTGTTGCATACTTAGAGTCTGCTTTGTTTCTCTGAGTTTGTTTCTCAAATCTGATCCCTTCATACCAGTGAAAATACTAAAAAATACTTGTCCCAGAATGGTAGTTGTCTTTTATTACCTGTTGAGGTTTCACCCTGCTTCTATTGTTGACATGTGTCAATGCTGTTGTGGCTTATAATTATAATGCGTTAGATTTTGTGTAGATTTGACAAGACAACAGTCAATGAGCCGGGATATCAACAGACGGAAGGAAGTTTGCATACAGAGTATCAAAAAAGTAAAGATGTTTCTAAACATTCTCTGTAGCAGAGAGTTAGTTACTAGTATGTTGACATGCAGTACAGCAACGAATAACAAAAAGTAAAGATGTTTCTAAACATTCTCTGTAGCAGAGAGTTAGTTACTAGTATGTTGACATGCAGTACAGCAACGAATAACATTCTCTGCAGCATAGAGTTAGTTTCTAGTATGTTGACATGCAGTACAACAACAGAATAACATTCTCTGTAGCAGAGAGTTAGTTACTAGTATGTTGACATGCAGTACAGCAACGAATAACAAAAAGTAGGTAAATATAATGTCAATAGCAATGATGAACAGATTATCAGTTATAAGAACATAATGTATTAAATACAGTCTATTCGTACAGTCTAACGTTCCCTTTTATCCACAGTTTTAATATATTAACTACACATTATGTTGATGTCATCTTTATTAGTTCTTTAAATGCCAGGTAATAGTTTCTTCTCCAGATAGAGTTAAAATCAGGGTCATCTTTAGGGATTGCATATACATTTCTCACTCCTCTAGCCACAAAAGGTCAATTCTTATATCTAGCCCTTGGCACTGCTCAAAGAGCTTTACGCTTCACCCCCCCCCCCGCCACAGACATGCTCCTTTACATTTCACTCCCCCCAGGAGACATGTTCTTTTACACTTCACCCCCTGACAGACATGTTCCTTCCAACACCAATTCGACTTCTCTGGGAAGCATTTAGCCATGTTACAAATACTGTATGAAGACTATTCATTCACATATATAAATCTGTGCCAATGAACTGAGGCAACGTGGATTGAATGAAATTGCCCATGCTTCGAAACGGCAGCAAGAATATTTGAACATGGGTCCTCTTGATGGAGCGTCTCATGTTGTAACCACTATGGTACTGCACCCCAAAAGGGACACAGTGGCGAAGTTGTAGCTACACACCTGACAGTTACACCCGACAAACAGTGCACTCACTTTTGAGGCAACCTGTTTCTACTCTTGACAGAAGTTATTCATATTCATAGTTGTGTTGAACATCAAAAGTCAAATAATTCAGTTCACTATGATTGAGTCACCCCAACCTATACTTACTTCAGTGTAGCCCCACAACATTCATACCAAGTCTTCTGACTGATGGATGGGTCTATACCGACTGCAAAGATTGATTCTGTGTTATCCATGGC
Organism: Lamellibrachia columna; assembly: GCA_963662155.1. Classification (NCBI taxonomy): domain Eukaryota; kingdom Metazoa; phylum Annelida; class Polychaeta; order Sabellida; family Siboglinidae; genus Lamellibrachia; species Lamellibrachia columna. The sequence continues at coordinate 41,423,104 of OY759274.1, forward strand.
ATTACCTTTGTGATGTAGTAATGCCCTAGTGTTATTATGAGCACATTCCAAGTTGAAGTCTACAAAGCAGTACTCTTGTCATTAAAGCGCTGACAGTGATGACTAGACAAGAACCCAGGTGTGGTCTTACTTTCATAGCTCATCCCAGTCAATGAAATGCCAATCAATTGTGTTTTAATACAGTGGCACCCCGAAGAGTGTACTTTGATGTTAACACAATGGTGACAGAATGATTGCTGTGAATTATGTGGCAGTTTTACACCCAAATATGCTGTCGCATAGTAGTGCCAGAAGTTTTTCTTGTTTTGCGATTACGTATCTTCAGATTTGGGTGTGTTCCGCAACATATTTCACAAAGGTTATTTATCGTTTCCCGGCAAGCATTGATGTTTTGTGCTGTCTACTTGCAAATGTGATTGTGTAAAAATAAATTCGCTTCCATCTCATTTCCAAAGGTTTTATATATATACTGGCCATGTGGGTTGTTTTGTTTAGATAGCAATCTTGTTTAATTTTGTGTGGTCTGGTGGGAGGCCACAGTGACCAGTCCACAGCTGTTGGGTGAGAGGCAGCCGTCAGACCATCCATCTTCCTGGACCAGGAGTGTGAGTGAGGCTGGTTATCAGTCAGCATGCTCCCCATCCAGAGAGAATCCACTCCAGTGGCTGGCCAGTAGCTGGCTCCAGTGGCTGGCTCAGTAGCTGGCTCCAGTGGCTCCTGTGGCTGGCTCTGGTGGCTGGCTGCAGTTGGCTGGCTGTTGTAGCTGGCTCCAGCTGCTGGCTCCTGTGGCTGGCTCTGGTGGCTGGCTCTAGTGGCTGGTTCCTGTGGCTGGCTCCATTGACTGGCTCCCATGGCTGGCTATGGTGGCTAGTTCCAGTGGCTGGCTTCATTGGCTGGTTTCGGTGGTTGGCTCCAGTAACTGGATCCTGTGGGTGGCTCTGATGGCTGGCTCTGGTGGCTGGCTACAGTTGCTGGCTCCAGTGACTGGTTCTAGTGGCCGGCTCCAGTAGCTGGCTCCGGTGGCTGGCTCTGGTGACTGGCTCCAGTGGCTGGTTTCAGTAGCCAACTCCAGTAGCTGGCTACAGTGGCTGACTCCTGTGGCTGGCTCTGGTGGCTGGCTTCAGTGGCTGGCTCTGGTGGCTGGCTCCAGTGGCTGGCTCTGGTGGCTGGCTCCAGTGGCTGGCTCTGGTGGCTGGCTCCAGTGGCTGGCTCTGGTGGCTGGCTTCAGTGGCTGGCTCTGGTGGCTGGCTCCTGTGGCTGGCTCTGGTGGCTGGCTCCAGTGGCTGGCTCTGGTGACTGGCTTCAGTGGCTGGCTCTGGTGGTTGGCTCTAGTGGCTAGCTCTGGTGGCTGGCTCCAGTGGCTGGCTCTGGTGACTGGCTCCAGTGGCTGGCTCTGGTGGCTGGCTCCAGTGGCTGGCTCTGGTGGCTGGCTCCAGTGGCTAGCTCTGGTGGCTGGCTCCAGTGGCTGGCTCTGGTGGCTGGCTTCAGTGGCTGGCTCTGGTGGCTGGCTCCAGTGGCTGGCTCTGGTGGCTGGCTCCAGTGGCTGGCTCTGGTGACTGGCTTCAGTGGCTGGCTCTGGTGGCTGGCTCCAGTGGCTAGCTCTGGTGACTGGCTTCAGTGGCTGGCTCTGGTGACTGGTGTGCAATCTGCCTGGCTGATCAAGTGTGTAATTAGGAGTCTCCCAAATTTTATGTGCCCACTTAACATGGGGTGGGGTTTCTGACTAGCCTTATTGCCCCAGGAGCTCCCTTAACTGGAATGCAATAGGGTAGGGATAGCGTATGCGATTCCCTCTTTAATTGCTATTGTTTGGCGACATCTCGGGACGAGTTCTGGTTGCTGAAGAAAATGTCAACTAAATGGCTTCTTCATGAATAAATGTTGTCATTAATCCACAACTAATCAGTACCACTTTTTAAGGCTAATGTGTTCTTCATCTTGTATTCTGCAGGATTTGCTTCCAGATCATTTTAAAGTTACAAACATAAGCATCGACAAAATAGTTGTAATGTTGGATTTTCATTAAACCACTGTACCCCAAAAACCACACTGTACCAGGGTAACATTATATCATAGTGTAGTAGGTGTCACAAATTACCCTCCAAGGGCCTGGCCAGTTTTACCCAGCAGTTGTTACCCTTGTGTTTATGCTGACTGACAGATTAGTACCCTGGGGTAGCTTCAAGGGGTGTCAAAGGTCACTAATGACACTTAAATTATGATATTTCTTGTGTGTTTTCCTCATTGCCCCTCCACATAATTTACCCCAATTATAGACTATCCTTGTGGCGACTACCATGTGACTTAAATACTAGGTTGTCTTGCAATGTTTGCTTTACTAGAATGGAATGGAATGTAGACACTAAAGTTGACCTTGATAGTACTTATAAAATATACATATTTAGATGTGGATCATAATATGGACCCTGGATCAAGGGTATTGAACATTGACCTCAGATATACAACATGGACTTAGACATTCTTCCTCAATTCATTTAGCCCACCAGACCTCAGATATACAACATGGACTTAGACATTCTTCCTCAATTCATTTAGCCCACCAGACCTCAGATATACAACATGGACTTAGACATTCTTCCTCAATTCATTTAGCCCACCAGACCTCAGATGTCTAACATGGACTTAACATGGACTTAAGATGTCTAACACACAGGCAGTGAAGTGCATTTAGCATCTGAATCCAGCTCAGGCCAACATGCAAAGATGATTACTGCATGCATGCAGAAAAGCACAGTGGGTGTACTATCCGGATATACCCAGTGGCTACATTTAGTGTCCACTGCATAGTCACTGACCGGTCAGTGCATTCGACCTCGGTGCACTCACTAATATAAAACTGCTGCAAGTGTTTCTTTGTTGAAAGAACAGATCGCATAGAGGCTGGTGGAGATGATGGGGTATGGCAGTAGACAGACGACATGAGAGAGAGAGGATCTCATGTCTCCATTCACTTCAAAGCAATCTTTGACAGACTAGGTGATGAGTATCCAAAGAAGGGGACAGATTACTATTAATTTTGTCATTGGCGATGGTGTTAATGGTTTTAATGCGGTTCACAAATTTGTATTTTGAATCTTCTGAAAATCAACTACGTTAACTTCATATTCTTTCATCAACCAGCTGGAAAACATTTGTCAGATTCCGTCATTTGTTTCTCCAGAAATCAATATACAAGATGATCCCAATCAAAAGGCATCCAAAACAACTACATCATGTCTTCGTGCACAAGGGATCCTACCGTCACTGCCTCATGCATATGTTGCCAGCTATCCACTACAAATTTTAATCTGGGCACAGCATAAGTGTCTTAGTCCTTAATTATGGCCACATCCATGTTAAAAAATAATTGTCATTGAAGCAAACAAATTGCCAAAAGGAGGTACCATCTAAAAATCACTGGCACTACGTTCATATGACATGAACACAGAAGTTAAATAGTGATCTTTCCCTACAAGGCAGTCAGAGTGCTGTTGGACGCTTGGACACTTCCAATTATGGCCATAATATGGTTGAATGATAGGGTTACTGGGGGCACTGTGGGGGTATGACAAGGGTGTTGAGAGCAGTGGTTTTTAGCGCAACTATAGAGAGAGACAAGGTTAAGTTTAGTTTTAGGAACAAAAAGTTGTTGTGAGATAGATGACCTGCGCTGCCTGGGGATATTTTAAAGACGTAGGAGACTAACCAAATAGGGTTCCCACGGGTTATGGAAATCCTGGAAAGTCGTGGAATTTCTAAATAAATTTTTCTGTCCTAGAAAGTCATGTAAATTTAGTACAAGTCATGGAATTTGAAAATGGTGTTTTATTCCACAATTTCATATAGTAAATTCTGTAATTATGCTTCTGATTGGTCAGAACGTAATCTGGATCAAAGCATCAGGTGATTTCAGCCAATGTAACGCCTTGTTTCAAGGGACTTCAATATTTCCCCTTTTTTATGTGAATGTCGAAGCATGTGCGTTGATTTGTCAATAACGTAATAGTGATGCATTGATGATAGTCTTCCTCGGTCATGAAAAAGATCATAAAAAAAGTCATGGAATTTTATGCCACAAAAAGAATGGAAATCCCGGGGACTGTCATGTCAAGTAGACTGGAACAGCTAGAGCATCAGTATACTGGGTCTGAAGGAATCATCCAGTCTGAAACTGAGGTTCCATCAACTGATAAGAGACCCCATCAGTTGACCAATGGCTGACAGATTTATACAGCCCTATCAGGCCAAATCAGACCCAGCTGTTCATGTTTGGGTGGCTTGTTTTATAACCCTGTTTTGAGGTCATGTTTACTAAAATAATGTGTGCTAGTGTTTGACACAGTTTGATAACAGAAGACCTTAAAATGGCATCTTTCTAATCAGTCTTCTAGAAGTTTGACCCTGAAAAGTCACCCCACCTGCCCTGTCTATAGTCCAAGCCTTTTTTTCAGGGGTCTAAAAATACAGGCATAAATTTGCAGCTTTGCATGCCTAATAATAGGCAATATTAGGCATGGCCAGTAATAGGCTTGTGTACTGATTTCTACAATATTTTATTTTAGAGGTGGTGCTATTTCGTATTAAGGGTAGCTCAGAAAAGTTTGACCTTAAAAGTCCCCATGGTTAAAAGTCTGAAAATACACTGACCACAAATTTGTATCTTCACACAGTGATAGGCTTACGTGTGTATTTTTTATACCATATTTATTTTAAAGGGGGTGTGTTTTGTTTTACGGGTAGTTCAGAGAAATTTGTCCCTGAAAAGTCCCCTGCCTGTCTATGGTTCCTTATCTAAAAATATCCTGATACAAATGTCCACTTTTGTGTAACTGTAGTGGTAGGTTTGTGTACTTTTTTATACTATATTTATTTTAGGGGGTTGATTTTTTTTAGGGGTAGCTGCCTCTGTTATAAAAATCTAGATCATGAACTGTTTTATACTATATTTATTTTAATGAGGTGATTTTGTTTTAGGGGTGACAACCCATGGCTCTTTGAAAAACCATGCTGAATAGTAAATAACATTTTCTATCATCGACATCACTACAAATGACAAAACAACAAAAGTTTGTAAAGAAAGAACTATTTATGCATGACATATCTCTTAGTCTGCTCAAATTGAATTTATGACAAGAAAACCGTCTATGCACAACATATTTCTTTACAACAAAGCTAATTTACTGGTACATAATCCACACATTGTTGGTTCACAAAGTCAACTGCTAGAGAGTTATCCGCACTACTACTCACCTGAAATTACCCCTTTCCAGTGTCATAGCTGTATTTTTTATATATTAGACCTCTTTATTTTAGTCTCAAGATAGCACAAATTTCCATCTGTTATTTAAACAACCCTTGACGAGGATGCATTGTGTCATGACACTCATCACAATATACCATCACCTCAATGCCCATGAATCTGACACCCCAAAAATATATACCCAGTGTTCATTCATATATGAAAGGAGCATGTGTATTCATGGAAATGACACCCCGGGAATATGATTTACTGGACAAGGTGTTGGATGTTCTGTTCTAGGTCAACTAGGTGCATGTGTAGTTTGTGTTCCAAGTTTACATACATAAATAGCTCTGTCTTGACAACAATTCAAATTAAGCAGAATAAATGTGTCATAAATTATAAGTGAAGAACACAATTTCTGCCAATTGAAATAACTTTATTTTATTTGTAGACATACGTAACTAAGTTTTTAGCTGCATTTGTGCTTTTGGACAGTCATGGGTGTTGAGGAACTTTCTCAGTAACATGATGTAACTTTGTTTTTGGTTTTGCAGCAATGCTCGTGTAGCCTGGTTGTCCACGAACAACTTGTCAACAATTCTACGTTTATATCTTTTTCAGGAATGTTGTGACCAGATTATGTAGAAACTCTTTGAATGTAACATGTCTCAAATGCAACAATCCAAGAAACCGGAATGTCCACCCTATAATAAACACTTGTTTTGTTTTCGTTTAGGCACAAACATGTTTTGATTGTTTAAGAATGCATCAGAATCACTAAGTTCGTTTTTTTTGTTTCAGGACAAACGTGACCTAATTGTTCAGGAACTCTTCAGCACCGAGCAGCAGTATGTGGAGACACTCAAGATGTTGGTGGAGGTGGGTTATTATCAGTTATTCACGGTTATTTTCAGTTATTCTGCATCTTAAGGTGTGTCGCTTAAGCATATTTTTGTCGCAACAACTTCTCGTTTTGTACATTCAGTTTTCTATTTTATGAGTGGAAATGCAACTTAGAAAAAAATTTAATATATGTTTTGAAGAACGTAGTTGTAATTTTGGATGATTATAAAATGATAGGGAGTTAAGATTTTTGGTTCAGCTACAAAGAAAAAGTTCTCATCCAGGTTAAGCTTTTCTTTAGGAACAAAAAGTTGTGAGATACATGATCTGCACTGCCTAGGGAAATTTTAAAGATGCAAGAGACTAGCCAAATAGGGTGGCTGTTGTGTAGATAGAGCACGATATGTCAGAGTGGACAGTTTTTTATTTTTGACGTTCCTTATCCAATTTGATTCGATAAGTAACACGAAGCCAGTGTAACTGTTTAACCATTTCAGTACTGTGTTGTGACCACAGAATACTGCATTCCCAGTGGTTTTGTCAGAAAATCAACTTCGTCACTTCAAATCAAGATTTGAGCAACAATAATGTATTTTACAAATAGTAACATCTGTATTGTGAACGTAGAATAATCAACAATTAAAACAAGCCAGACAAGTTTAGTTGTCATCATCGTAGTAACCAACAATCCAACAATTATATCATCATCAAAGTAGCAATTGAATATACTGGCACTGTTAACATAAAGTTTGCCAATCTGTTACAGAAAACCACAAAAATCTCGAAACAAATGTATTGAGCAATAATCTATGATTACTTCTATTGAAATCCTAAGGCATTTGCTTTAGCGACAATATATGATAAGTGGCTCTATGTAGTGAAAAACTGTGACTAAAAATGATTTTAATAGTGTGCATCATCAATGCTGCTATACCGGCCTCTTGTACCACAGCGTCACAGACCGTGCGGCCGGTATAGCGGCCTGTCATATTGAAATGGGTAGTGTTGGTGAGAAACGAGGCACCATGAGTACAACACGTGCTATTCAGTTTTACATACATTTGAATTTAACTAAATCTCTTTTAGCAATGTTGTTTAGTATTCATTGAGTTGCAATTGTCAAGATGGCTACTAATTAGTATTATATAATTATACTTATAAGATAACAGAGCTACCTCTCTTGAAAAGACTAGTTGCCAACGAAACTATCAAACAATTTATGTTGTTGTGAGACAAGCTAATTTTTCTACTTCCGCTATTAACTTCCCCGCCCATGTCATTCACTATCCTATACGGCACCAGAACACATGCCTAACCTGCTAACAATATAAAAACGCCACTGATTTGGCAGTCTTATTTACTTAGCGATTGCCACTGGGAAATGTCACTCCTGACACTACAAAAAACGTGGTGATTGTCAAGATAGATTTCCATTGCCATGTCCTGCCTTCTGTAACCACAACCACGTGTATGAATAGGAGGAATTTTATACCACCCTGGACGGAATATCATTACTTTTGCCAGTTGTTGGTAAGACAGGTCATTTATGCATTTATAAATTACATTGTCAACCAGTTCACTCCAGGCTCCTCCTGGTTGGAAAATATTTGGCATGTCAAATCCATGCAACTTGTTTATTTGAAAACATTCTTGTATATTTAACATCAAATGTTTGGTTTGTGTTATGAGACATGAAAGGAGCTAGGTCTGATCATGTTAGCATAAAATCATGACATGTAGTATAGTGTATATCCATTCTAACATCTTGACTACGGAATATGTTTTACTGAACCACCATTTCTAAAGAGAAACAGTAGTCATTGTTTTAGGCCTATTCACCTATAAGAGTTACTAAAACATAATGATTTGTAACTATAATTTAGAATATCACGCCACTGCTATACATACTAGAAAAACCTTGTTGGACACACAGCATTTTAAATTTCATAGGCCGGGTGCGGGTAGTCTAACTAGATTCGCTCACCAAATGAAAATATATTTGTATACATGTATTCCTATACTATATCCAATAATATAGCCATGCTGTTTGCATCCAGACTGAAGTTATGTAACATACTGTGGCCTTTGTTTACTAAATTAGTCCTCTCTCTCGATGGTTCTGTGTATGCTGGCCTCACTTAATTAATACGTCACGCGTACCTAATTTTTATAGAGCTGCACATACGCTTATCGGTTGAGCTGGTTAACGTGTCAGCACACAGTCAACCGAAAAAATTACCAGAATCTCCCACTTTTAAAACACATTCTGAGTATACCACTGGTGTGATAGTCTTGATTTTAGTTGCACATGGTTAGTTTTTTTCCATTAGGTGCATAGCCTTAAAACTACGACTTTTGCTTTGTCTTTAATGTAATTTGACTGTTATCCATTTATGAATATCGACTTTGCTGCTCAGCGTGCTACGTAAACACAATATTTCAGTCAAAACATTCAATTTAAACAGATAATGGTCAAATGATACTGTGGTTCATTAAAACACATATGGGCGGTCAGGATGTGAGAATAGATAAAGTTGATACCGTCATATAACATGATTTTACAATAAAATGATCTTTGTACTTTGTAGGTCTAGGGTACATATAAGGTGGCCTAGTTACGAATTTGTTATGGTTGCGGTTGTATTTCTTATATAATTAGAATCCTTTGCTGCTGGCAGTGCTGATAAATAACTTGTGAGTCATGGGAATGCTATTATAATTTGGTGGTTTGACATTGCGGCACTCCCGGAGCAAAGCAGGCAATTATATGTGTTGACTCCCATAATATTGATGTTCAGTGTTATGCAATTAATTCTGTGTGGGTTGTCACGTCTCTAGGACATTGTCCGCAGGTTCACAGCAAAGTTGACATCAGTCTACAAGTGTAACATCCTCCCATAATAATAGGCAGTTAGAACTCCCTAGGCAATTCATTTAGCTCATAGTAAATCAGGTTTGTTTATATCTGTAGTATATGAATAGTTTAAGTACTATATATATACATATGGTTTAATAAAAGATGCTTTTGTTAAAATCATCAAAAGAAATTACTTTGATCATTAGATCAGATAACTTACACAAACGGTCAATAGAGTTATAGAGCCAGGGCACTTTTCTGCCAGTTTTTGCAGAATTTTGACTAGATCTGGTCAAAAATAATTAATAGTTTGTCCGATTGATTTCGTCAAAACAAAATAATTTTTTTTACAAATGTCATAGTGAATACTTAATATGATTAAATTTTTCACGAAATGAGTCTGAAATTAGACAGGCGAAATAAAATGTAATTGAGGAAGAACCGTAATTTAAGATAAAATGTGCCAGTAATAAAATTTTGGTAACATCGGTTTGTTTTCTCTACACCACTGAAATTCTGCAAAACCTAGTTGTTTGGTGGTTGTTTATTGCCATCAGCATCTGGAACCTACAGAATGTAAAACTGTTACTATAGCAACTTGAATGTAACACATTTCATGTCATCATAATTTAGATTTTTATCCTTCTGGCTCAGGATGGAGAGAATTGTATGTACCCTGGTAGCAATAGCGATATTGTGAACTGATCAGAGGCCGCGTAGCTCTAGTTATGAGCTTGCGTTCCTGAGGATTTCAGCTAAATAGACGTTTATTTGATTGTACTGTGTTGTCGCTGGCACGCACTTCTTATGATCAGTAAAGATAAGACAAAGTGTTTAAAGGTGCTTCCTCAATTAGATTTGTTGCTTCTCTCATTTCAGACTTATGTCGTGAACAATTAAACCTATCTAGCATCCACTATCCACTCATTTCTAAAAAAAAAATTTATTCTTGGTAAAATCATCGGACAAACTATTAAATTATTTTTGACTAGATTGGCAAAAATAACAGAAGTCATCTGGATCCATACACTATAGCATAAGGCAGTTCTAACTTAAGCATGTTACCCATATATTGATCAAAGTCACTTGTTTAGATGATTTTAACAAAATTACGCACTCATTTATTAACCAAATATTCATATTACTGAAATTATTTACACACTACAAAGAAAGCCAATTGAGGAGGGAATATAAAGAAATAGTGCACCGATATTTCAAATGCTGTAAGACTTAATCTGTGTGGTTCTTTACTAGACGACTTCATTGTTGTTTTCTGATTACAGAAGTACATGATTCCTATGAAGACACAGGGTATACTAGACAGCAATCTTGTGGATGACATGTTCTATAAGATCAACGAGATCTACATGCACCATGCCACACTGCTCGCCTTCATGGAGAGAACACTGCAGGTCTGGAACTCAACCACCACTATTGGAGATATCATCTATACAAATGTGAGTACCATTTGTACCTGTGATATCAGTGAACAGACGTGTAGTTTGTCTACTGGAGATAGATTGAAATGTGCGTACCTCATGTACCAATCCTTATTAAAGGCATTGTACAATGACTTTTGTTGATTAACTCAATGAGCGATACTCAATTTATTTGTGTTTATAACATCTCTGTTGGTTAAAAATGGTATATATAGAAAACTTACTGTCATGATCTGTCATGTCTTAATATTTCCAAAAATATGCAATTTGGTGATGAAATAAAATATGCTGGTTTATGATATAATGCTATATAATGATTTGGTGATGAAATAAAATATCCTGGTTTACGATATAATGCTATATAATGATTGCTATGCCATTTCGGTTTTGAGTGGGGTACCTCAAGGATCAGTATTAGGACCTATATTATTCTTAATTTATATCAATGACTTGGACGACAGTATAACAAGTAACGTACTGAAATTTGCGGATGACACAAAACTGTTTAGAAAAGTTAATACTGATGGTGATAAACAACATTTAAAAAACGATCTAGACAGATTAGTGAAATGGTCTGAGAAATGGCAGATGCTGTTAAATTTTGGGAAATGTAAATGCCTACATACAGGACATGGGAACTTGAATGTAAACTATAAAATGGGAGATACTGTTCTGGGTACTACTGTAAAAGAAAAGGACTTAGGAGTTACAATAAGCGCTGATATGAAAGTTTCAGAGCAGTGTGGTATTGCAGCTTCAAAGGGTAATCAAATTCTTGGATTGATTAGAAGAAACATAACATACAAGGGAAAAAAGTTAATTATACCTCTTTATAAAGCAATAGTTAGACCTCATTTAGAATACTGTATACAAGCATGGAGACCATATCGTAAGAAGGATATAGATACGCTTGAACGCATACAAAGGAGAGCAACTAAAATGATTCCAGAACTTAGAGACCTTAGTTATGAAGAACGCCTGAAAGAATGTGGTTTAACAACTCTAGAGACAAGGAGGTTAAGAGGAGATCAGATTGAAGTTTTTAAGATATTGAATGGGTATGAAAATATTGATAGAAATATGTTTTTCTCACTCAAGAAGGATAGCAGAACTAGAGGACATGAGGTAAAATTAGTAAAGGATCAATGTAGATTGGACATCAGGAAGCACTCGTTCTCACAGAGGACAATAAATGAATGGAACAAATTGTCTACAGATTGTGTAACTGCTAGCAGCGTGAATATGTTTAAAAACAAGGTTGACACATATCTCAGGAGGGCGGGTTATAAGTAGATGAACATTGTTGGACTCTCGATAAGCCAATGGCTTCCTTGTCCACTTGCCATCTGGGCCTTTGGCTTGGATGGCAAATCTTGTTAAATCTCTTGTTAAATTTCCAATTACATAAAACACCCAAGTAGCTCGATATCAGTTGACAAATGAAAATCCTTTAACTATGAGATTTGGTTGGTTGTTCGTGTGGTTGAGATATTTGTAAAAATAGTTCCGGATACAATGTCTTTGACGAGGTTCAAAGTGAATGTGTCATGATGTGTCATGCCATGAAATATTTAAATAATAAGTTGGTGCCGTAGTTGATGGAATAAGTGCTGAATCAGTAAGAATATATAAACAAATAAGAACTCGGTTGTCCAGCCTGTCACTGGAGATTAGAACTGTGGTTTGGCCCCGTTGTGATTTTGTGTCATAGTTTGAATATCATTGGTTCTGTCACAGAACAACCTGGTCTGTTATGTCACTATGACTGTTGACAAAATGTGATATTGTTGACATATGGTCCATCTGTGACAGCTTTAAGCACGATTTAAAGGTCTGGTTGTTTTAATCGTAAAATCATGTTATGTACAGTAGTATGAACTATATCAACTCTTAACATCTTGACCGCTCAAATGTGTTTTAGATAAACCTTAATTTTTAAATATAATTTGACTGTTATCAGTTATGACTATCAACTTTGCACTTAGCATGCAGTGTCAACATAATATTCGGTTCAAAACATTCAAATTAAACAGATAACAGTAAAAATGCAAAAACACATTTGGGTGGTCAAGATGTTAAAACAGATTAGTTTATTATGCATAACATGATTTTACAATGAAAACGATTAGCCTTTGTACCTCCAAATATCCTGATGTGTTATGTAGATCAATAATCAAGTTAAAATCTGTGTAAGCCTTTCGCTATTTATGTAGACCGGGGGGGGGACAATGGATCATAATTTTAATGTCTGACCCAAGTTATAAATCACATCACGCAGGAATTATTCTTGTATGCATGCCATGTGGCAGCAAATTCTATGGCACTGGGGAATTGTTGCAACACACATAGACATTGACATTTAGGTGTTTTATGGAAATATGTGTGAAAGTGTACAGAGAAAATAATTATTTTAAAAAAATATATAGAAGCAGCAAATAGGTTGCGTGTCTGTATTGTGTGAGCACGTGTGTGTGAGCACGTGTGTTTGAGCACGTGTGTGAGCACGTGTGTGTGAGCACGTGTGTGTGAGCACGTGTGTGTGAACACGGGTGTGTGAGCACGTGTGTGTGAGCACGTGTGTGTGAGCACATGAATGGTTGTGTATGAGAACGCTGACTGATGTTTTTATCGCAAAATCAAGTTATATACAGGTGTAGCATAGCTATATCTGCTCTCACAGCTTCATTGTCAAAATATGTTTTCATGAACCACAATTTTTAAAGTAACATTTTTAAAGTTTAATTTGAAAGTTTTGGGGGTGAATGTCAAGTTTACATTGCTTGCAGAGGGGATGCAGCGTTATGATTGTTAATGATACTATGTCCATCACGTGATCCTCTGAACACCTGACCCCGAGAAACAGCAGTTGTTCATGAATGTATTGAACAGAAAGGTTGATATCCAAATTATAGTATAAAAATTTTTATTCATTAATACACATTTGGGTGATCAAGATGACAGATGTAGTTTATACAATATAACATGAGTTGACAATAGAAATGATAAGATTTTGTGCCTTGAAAATGTTGCCCAGAAAGCTATTGTAGATAGTGTTGGCTGACGGCCCAGTTCCCGGTACAGGAGTGGGCAAGTTCCCTGCCCAGATAATCTGGACTGAATGATGACCAGTTGAAATAATTTTTCAGTGGATGGCAGCTTGACCTCTCTGACCCTTTGATGTGTTGAAGCCAACAGGGCAGGCAGGGTGCCCTCGGATGATGGTGGTTTGTGGCTTGGTTACCGGGTCACTAAGGTTTTCTACCACTATTGTCTGTGGTGTAACAGTTACAAACGTTCATCTAGGTGCATATAGAGAAGGCAGAATGCACAGATAGCTAGTTTGCTTTCATCATCATTATTTAGTAATTTGGAGGATGGGTCCCATGATAGTTGTTCACCATTCGTCTCCATTGACATGTGTCCTGCATAGACATCAGGTTCGGGAACTTATCCTCAACTCTCCCTGGTAGTCTCTGTCCAGGCCTTGGTTGCCAAGTAACCAGCCCTCTCAGCACGTCTTTACTTCTGGAACAGTTATCTGCGAATTGGGCTCGCCTCCATCTGATTGTCTCGCAAATCGTGGGTGTTTCCAAGTATAATTCTCTGTTTGTTACGTGTTGTGTTCAGGATAATTTAGTTGTTCCAGCGGGTCTTTGGCAAACATGCAAAATTATTTTTTAATGGCACATTAGAAGAAGAAGACTGCGATTGAGATGGGAGGTCAGCGCGAAGAGTATTGGGAGGGGAGAGCGTGGCGACACGGGGTGGGAGACATGATTGGCTAATCAAAATAAATACGGAGGATCAGAATCACACCAGCCTCACACCAGACTGCAGGGGCAAAGACAGCAATATTAAGTGTGAAACACAAAGCTTAAAACAGTTGAATGCATTATAAAAATCCCAGGACTTACCACTCTTCATATGCTGATATTAGTATGTTTGACAGCTTGTCAGTAGTTGTCAAAGGTGTTGGCAGTTAATGACTTCATTATCTTGGGCTAGTGGGGCCTCAGTGAGAAGGCAGAAATGTTCTGGGGTGCCTTGAGCTGAGAGATATTGGGAACTGCTGTTCTAGAATATGGGCCCTGAACTGGTTGCACCAACAGTATCAATGATTTGGCACACTTCCCTAAACTCTCTTCTGTAACGCGGCTTCCAGAAAGATTCTGTCAGTGGGAGAGAAATCATAAAAAGTAAACTAATACAAACCCATCATTATGCTTTGCAAAAGCAATTTGTGGCTTCCGTTTCCTGGAATCTGGTACAGGATGCTACGGTTCCGCCTTCACGTAATGTGGTGCCAGTACATAATGTGGTGCCAGTACGGTGCAGACCCATTACACAGTCTCACTTGAACAAATATCAACAGTTGTCTGGTTTTTTGCACCTGGGAAAACGCATGGACTTAAATCAGTTGGCAGAATTCAAACAGAATCTGTTTCTGTCGTCAAGACAAAAAAGTTGAATCTTCGGTCACTGCCAGAGCGGAAAAATCGCTGCTGCGTTGTTCATAAATTTGTTTCTGAATCACATTTAAAATGGTAATTTTTAATGTTGAATGGGACGCCTTGTTCACAACCACGTGGCTGGGAGGATGTTGCTAAAAGCAGTCTGACGCGGTGAATTAGTAGAGTTTCCTGGTTTACTTGCAACGATTGAAATGGTTTGAAAGAGAGTGGAGTATTTATTTAGACACAGTCAAACAGGGCACTTTATATTCCATGGAATTCTTGCATAGGAAACTGCACAGATACATGTTATGTTGGGCAGGTGAATCATGTTTAGTTATTTCTCAATAAAGACCCTTTATAAAAAGGTGTACAAATTTAGATTGAATATTAATCTTGATTTCTTCTGCCATTGCAGTGAATTGAGCACAGATGTATTTTATATTAAGACATCTTGTTCATACTGCCTATTATAATTCCATAATTCAATGTATTGTTCAGTTTATTTTTTAAGAGAATGAGTTGATTTGTCCCGCAAGTAAGTCAAGGACACAAGGCAGGTTGAGCCTGTCAGAATATAGGGACTGATTTACACATGATTAGCCTCATCAGATTACAGGTTGTTCCAAGCCCTTTCCATATGCCATGTGGCATTATGAGTCGGCCATGCTTCATTGCCATCCTGATGCATGTTGATGGTGCCATGACACATTCCTTCCAGACCCACCTGACTGATAAGCAACCCAGTTAACATACGTTGGAGCTATTACGCATTATTGATTGCGACAGTGTAACTGAATAAAAATGGATTGTTATCAGTGTAATTATTGTGTGGCTGTTTGCAATTGTCCAAGTTGTTTCGAGGTTAAGGTTAGCTAAACACAGGGCGCATAGAATTAAACAGAGGGTACCTGAGTTGTTTTGTGGTTAGAGTCAAGTAAACGGAGGGCACATAGAGTCGTACAGTTGTCTGAGTTGTTTTGTGGTTAGAGTCAAGTAAACGGAGGGCACATAGAGTCGTACAGTTGTCCGAGTTGTTTTGTGGTTAGAGTCAAGTAAACGGAGGGCACATAGAGTCCTACAGTTGTCTGAGTTGTTTTGTGGTTAGAGTCAAGTAAACGGAAGGCACATAGAGTCATACAGTTGTCTGAGTTGTTTTGTGGTTAGAGTCTGTTAAACAGGGTGTATATAAATTTGTACAATTGAATTGTTTTAAAGTTACAATTAGCTAATCAGAGAGTATGTAGAGTCATTCAATTGAGTTGTTTTGAGTTAAAGAGATAGGGTCTGTTAAAAAGAGGGTAACTAGAGTGGTACAATAATTGTTGTTTTGGGGTTAGAGTTGACTAAACATGTTTACTGTGGTTTAGATAATTAAAGGTACAAAATCTGATATATTTTGATCAAATCATTGTCCAACTCTTATGAAAATATACCATGGTAAATGCTATGGTAAATCATGGTGTTTTGAAACAGGTAAACCATGGTAAATCATGGTAAACCATGGTAAAATACCATGATATACCATGGAAACCATGGTAATCCATGGTGCTTTGAAACAAGGAAGCCATGGTAAAATACCCTGGTGTTTTGAAACAGGTAAACCACGGTATACCACAGTTTACAATGTAATATTGTGGTTTACCATGTAATATCGTGGTTTACCATGTAATACCATGGTATACCATGGTACATTTTCATATGGGAAATGTGTCTTCTTCTCTGTTCGTGACTATTTTCAGGGTACTAACAATTCTACACGGGAAACCGTTTCAACACTATTTGTCTACCATGTATTTGGAAATAAAATAATGATCTGCACCCTTCTTGAGAGAAGGACATTGCGTCTGACTGTTATGCCTAGCAGGTGAATGGTTTGTCACTGATACGTGGGATTCCACTTAACAAGTCAAAATAAATCCTTCATCTAACTCAACAGCACTTCAGGCTGGCTGGGTACAGGCCACAGTCGAGACTAGCTGGGTACAGGCCACAGTCGTACAACACATCATGTGCTTCTCATTGCCAGTGTCAAGTTGGAATTTTTCATGTGTCTTCACGTGGCATTTGATAGTAAGACTGACTGGCCTAGATACAACTCGCCTCTACTCACTTCGTTTATTCTGTTTCCCTGAAGTCAGCTTAATTCAGTGCCAATAACCTGTCAATATTACTACTTTTAGGTGGAAAATATTGCTTTTTCCCATTGTCCCACTTTCATACCTTTTCCCATTGTCCCACTTTCATACTTTTTCCCATTGTCCCACTTTCATACCTTTTCCCATTGTCCCACTTTCATACCTTTTCCCATTGTCCCACTTTCATACTTTTTCCCATTGTCCCACTTTCATACCTTTTCCCATTGTCCCACTTTCATACCTTTTCCCATTGTCCCACTTTCATACCTTTTCCCATTGTCCCACTTTCATACCTTTTCCCATTGTCCCACTTTCATACCTTTTCCCATTGTCCCACTTTCATACCTTTTCCCATTGTCCCACTTTCATACCTTTTCCCATTGTCCCACTTTCATACCTTTTCCCATTGTCCCACTTTCATACCTTTTCCCATTGTCCCACTTTCATACCTTTTCCCATTGTCCCACTTTCATACCTTTTCCCATTGTCCCACTTTCATACCTTTTCCCATTGTCCCACTTTCATACCTTTTCCCATTGTCCCACTTTCATACCTTTTCCCATTGTCCCACTTTTATACCTTTTCCCATTGTCCCACTTTCATACTTTTTCCCATTGTCCCACTTTCATACCTTTTCCCATTGTCCCACTTTCATACTTTTTTTGGTAATTTTCAAAACAAAAAGAATTAGGGCTAAAATGTATCTATTTGTTGCACATGCGACCAATCTAGGCAAATTTTATTTCTCTGGTCTGAAGTGATTTCACATTTTCCCATCCGTGTGTGAATGAGACCTGCCCATCAAAATGGCAACCTATAGCAAAGCAGGTTTCCCACTTTTCATGAGCAGATGTTGACACCTATACTGTCAAGTCATGTCACACGTGGTAGTTTGTGTCATCTTAGAAACACACTTTTAAGTTCCTCCACAATAAAAAAATTTTCTGTCTTGTCTTGGAATCATTTCAGGAAAAATCAAACCTACTTAATACTCAGTAAAGCTATCCACTACGACATGCTAGCTCATTTGCACAAATTCATTATTTAGGTTTGGTGAAATCAAGGGATAAACTTATACATAATTTTTGACTGGCTCCAGGTTTTCTATTATAATAACTGAACATGTTATATGGATTTAGGAATCTGTGCTTACGTGTGTGGGCTTATGTGTGTGGGCCTCACCAGACGTGGCACTTTACGAAAGCTATGAGTGAAATGGCATAGGTATAAATTATCATATTCTTGGGGCGATACTGGATATCTGACTTTTCGTGTCTGACTAGGCGTGTCTGTTTCTATCCACACCTGTTCTCTGTTTCAGTTTTCCAAGCAGACTGTGATAGAGAGCTATATCTCATTCATCGAGAACTTCGCCCGAGCTGAGAAAGTTCTTGATGACCTGTCGACCAAGTCTTCATTCCAGAAGTTTGTCGAGGTTGGTTTGTGTCTTTTACTCATTTTATTCACACATGCATGTACATAGTGTATAATACAAAGAACCAACTGACAAATATCACTATCCTCTCCTTGCACCTTACTACACTTACTTATTGCACCTTACTACACTTACTTATTGCACCTTACTACACTTATTGCACCTTACTACACTTATTGCACCTTACTACACTTACTTATTGCACCAATCCACACATGTTTCCATACCATATTTCTGTGAAACCATCTGGCCCACCAACCTTACACACAGGTGAGCTCACCCTGCCAGACCTGGCGGGTGAAGCCTTCAGCTGCACACTCCACTGTGTTGCCTCTCAACTCTCTATATCTCTTTCTGCAACCGTGAGCTATATCTTACTTTGGCAGACAAAGAAACTTGAAGTTAACGACTTGTTTACATTAGCACTGAAACAAAGGCTGACTGGCTGAATGTCTAAAACGTGTGGACCAACAATAATAAATAAGAAATCTCAAAATTATAACATAACCAGAACATGTAATCAGCCGTGCGACATCTGCAAGTTCTATATCTGTAGAATTTGAAAGGTAGAATGGTAATTTGATAGGTAGAATGGTAATTTGATAAGTAGAATGGTCATTCGGGATAGATCATGAGAATGCTTCATTGATGAATAACACCTGTGACTTCACATTGAGGTGACTGACCAACCCAGAATGTTTGATAGGAAGCCAGCAGCGATCTCTTTCTGGCAAATGCCAAGGTAAATCAGATCAAATATGCCGGTTGTATATGCAACTTAATATAGTGTGTTTTGATACTGACCTGGGTCATCTCTTGGGCCAGCCGATTTATGGGTCAATTGAAAGGAATTCTGTGTAAGTAATCTGATGATCATTTTGTGTTGATGTCTTTCCCGAGTTCTACTTAATCTGGTTCACTGTTTAGATATAGAATCTCATAAGAGTGTGCTTCACTTGTAGTCTTTGTGGCAAAATATTCCCAAGACACATCAATATTTTTCAAAAACCGCCAATTTTGAGGATAAGCGCGTTTGTGATATGATTAAAAGAGTTGGAGGTTTGTGATTTTGACCAAACTTGTTCAGCACATTGGCAACGTAGTGATAGTGAATGTCAGGAAGGTTTAGAATTTGTGTTGGTCTTATTTGTTACAATCATGCAAAACATCAGCATGGCCACCAATGTGAAAATCAACCATAGTCTGAGTCAGTGGCACATCTAGGATCTCGCAAAGGGTGGGAAGTTTTAGCTTATCATGCTACCATATCAGGGCACCAAAAATAAATGAAAGCCAAAGGGGGCCATGGCCCAATATCCGCCCCCCTAAATACGCCACTTGTCTGTTCTCATATGCATACGTTGTTAGTGAACAAAACACACACATTCAGCAGTGATTTGACATAGAATTATTGCTCTTTCACCGGTGTGTCACTTGCCTCATACACAGGTCAGGGTAGAGGGTGTTTTTCTCAAAGGAATCTAAACTAGTATATGGCGATATTTCCTTGAGTTGTTGCTGCCTTTGTTAGTTCATCGAGGCTAGGTGTCTACAGATGACATCAGAAATATTCGTTTCACTAACCTTTGACCTGTGCTGTCACAGACAGTGGGGTGAACAGTGTGACAGTCTGTTCTGTTAGCTATGTGTTGTCAGGGCATTAAAGAAAGCAGCTAGATGGGGGGGGGTGAGAGGGGTAGAGATGATTTAGCAAGACACCTAGTGTTGTGTTAAAACTTTCCTTTCCTCAGTCATTTAAGCCATGGAGCCAGTGCTTAAACCTGGATTCTGTCATGCAAACAAATAAAAATGACACCATTGTTACATTGATTATCCGTCTAGTGACAGGAGTGGGGCATGCACGCATGCATGCACGCACGCATGTACTAGTGGTACACAATAGCACACTAACGGTGGTTAGAGCATCGGACTGTCAGTCGAGAGGAACTGGGTTCGAGTCCATGGACATTTCGAGGCATGGCTAATTTTTTCCATTTGGCCTGTGTTTTTCAGAAGAGATACTAAAAGCCCTGGTGTCTACGTTAGTCCCTGTTGTCTAGATTGGTCCCCGGTGTCTGTGTTGGTCCCTGGTGTCTGTTTTGGTCCCTTGTATCTACGTTGGTCCCTGGTGTCTACATTAGTCCCTGTTGTCTAGATTGGTCCCTGGTGTCTGTGTTGGTCCCTGGTGTCTGTTTTGGTCCCTGGTGTCTACATTAGTCCCTGTTGTCTAGATTGGTCCCTGGTGTCTGTGTTGTTCCCTGGTGTCTACGTTGGTCCCTGGTGTCTACGTTAGTCCCTGTTGTCTAGTCCCTGTTGTCTGTGTTGGTCCCTTGTGTCTACGTTGGTCCCTGGTGTCTAGATTGGTCCCTGGTGTCTGTGTTGGTCCCTGGTGTCTACGTTGGTCCCTGGTGTCTATGTTAGTCCCTGGTGTCTAGATTGGTCCCCGGTGTCTGTGTTGGTCCCTGGTGTCAGTGTTGGTCCCTGGTGTTTGTGTTGGTCCCTGGTGTCTGTTTTGGTCCCTGGTGTCTACATTGGTCCCTGGTGTCTACGTTGGTCCCTTGTGTCTACGTTGGTCCCTGGTGTCTGTGTTGGTCCCTGGTGTCTGTGTTGGTACCTGGTGTCTACGTTGGTCCCTGGTGTCTACGTTGGTCCCTTGTGTCTATGTTGGTCCCTGGTGTCTGTGTTGGTCCCTAGTGTCTGTGTTGGTCCCTGGTGTCTATGTTGATCTCTGATGTCTATGCCAGGGGAAGTCATAGATTCAACACAGGGTAAATTTTTAACCTGTCATGAACTCACTAACTCTAGAGAAGAAAAACTCTGAAAATAAACAGTTGGAGCAATACTCACTTGATGTTTGCTGATCACACAACTGATACAGATTTATGCAGAGTCAAGTATTTGCCTGAATTAACCAAGACAATGCAGAAAGAATCCAGTGTACATGTGTAAAACCTCTTAAAAACAAATTTGCAGATCGAGCTAGCATGTCATAGTGGATACTAGATTGGTTTGATTTTTTTGCGAAATGAGTCTGAAAACCTGACGAGCAAAAAATTTAATTGACTGACCACTGCTAACAGATTCCATCAATATTGAAGACAGTTATTTCTTGCCATGAAATCATTCTATTTTTGCTTCAGCAATGTGAAAGAGAGACAAAGACCAAGCTGCCTCTGAAAGCACAAATAGTGAAGCCTGCTCAGAGGATCCCACGCTACGAACTCTTGCTCAGGGTAAGCTGCTTCACATTCTTTCACCAAAGGGCAGAGGTTGTAGCCATGGCAACATAAAACTGCTGTCTTGAGTGAAAGTCAAATAGGTGATTGCCTTCTTGTTTGTGTCCAAGTGTCCAGCTGCTGGCCAGTGCATCTGTCCTACGGTTGTCTGTCCAACTGCTGTGCCAATTCAAACTTTTCATTTGTGTGCTTGTTTATTACATCGTCCGTCCGTCCGTCCTTCTCTCTCTGTCCATTGGCTGGCCTTGTCTATCTGTTATTCCATCCATATGTTCAGTTGAAAGGTAAATTCTCATATAGCATAGGATTTGGTCCTTGGGACTGCACAAAGCACCTTACTCTTCACGACCTTACTCTTCACGACCTTACTCTTCACGACCTTACTCTTCACGACCTTACTCTTCACCACCTTACTCGTCACCACCTTACTCTTCACCACCTTACTATTCACCACCTTACTCTTCACCACCTTACTCTTCACCACCTTACTCTTCACCACCTTACTATTCACCACCTTACTATTCACCTTACTCTTCACCACCTTACTCTTCACCACCTTACTCTTCACCACCTTACTCTTCACCACCTTACTATTCACCACCTTACTCTTCACCACCTTACTATTCACCACCTTACTATTCACCACCTTACTATTCACCACCTCACTCTTCACCACCTCACTCTTCACCACCTCACTATTCACCACCTCACTCTTCACCACCTCACTCTTCACCACCTCACTATTCACCACCTCACTATTCACCACCTTACTCTTCACCACCTTACTATTCACTCTGTCCACCATTGTCTGCAGCCAGGTACTTATGTATACAGCTGAGTGAACTGAAGCAATGTGCAGTGAACAAAAGTGCCCAAACTTTGGAACAGCAGCAAGAAGATTTGAACCCCAGTCCTCCTGAATAAGAGTCCGACATTCTAACCACTGATCCACCCTTTCACCTACCTGTTTGTCTGTATGTCTGTCAGTGTGTCTGTCCTTCTGTCTGTGTCTATGACTGTCTGTCACTCCCTGTTGCATGTAACATTTTCGTCACGTGATCCCGTGAATGCCAGACCCCGATAAACTTTGTCCACAGTATTGGAAATTGTCGACAGGTGTTCCTGAATGTTTTGAACGGAAAGGTTGATATTCATATATACAGATAATGGTCAAATTATAACAATTGTAGTTCATTAGAACACATTTGGGTGGTCCAGATGTTAGAATAGATATAGTTTATAATATCTAACGTGATTTTATGATAAACACAATAACATTCTGCACCTTTTAGTCTCTCTAAGCTATCTAAGGCTAAAGTTTAAGTATAAATACAGATTTGATCCAAAAATAGTGCTCATGACATGTCCATTGGTAGATATCAAGATTATCATGAATTAAAGCAGACAAAGGGTTTATTCCAACCAACACTGAACTTGTCAACCCTTGCATGTGGGATATAACTATATAGCCAGATATAATTCAATCCCACAATAACATTCTGCACCTTTTATTCTCTCTAAGCTATATAAGGCTAAAGTTTAAGTATAAATACAGATTTGATCCAAAAATAGTGCTCATGACATGTCCATTGGTAGATATCAAGATTATCATGAATTAAAGCAGACAAAGGGTTTATTCCAACCAACACTGAACTTGTCAACCCTTGCATTTGGGATATAACTATACAGCCAGATATAACTCAATCCCACAATAACATTCTGCACCTTTTATTCTCTCTAAGCTATCTAAGGCTAAAGTTTTAGTATAAATACAGATTTTATCCAAATATAGTGCTCATGACATGTCCATTGGTAGATATCAAGATTATCATGAATTAAAGCAGACAAAGGGTTTATTCCAACCAACACTGAACTTGTCAACCCTTGCATGTGGGATATAACTATATAGCCAGATATAACTCAATCCCACAATAACATTCTGCACCTTTTATTCTCTCTAAGCTATCTAAGGCTAAAGTTTTAGTATAAATACAGATTTTATCCAAATATAGTGCTCATGACATGTCCATTGGTAGATATCAAGATTATCATGAATTAAAGCAGACAAAGGGTTTATTCCAACCAACACTGAACTTGTCAACCCTTGCATGTGGGATATAACTATATAGCCAGATATAACTCAATCCCACAATAACATTCTGCACCTTTTATTCTCTCTAAGCTATCTAAGGTTTTAGTATAAATACAGATTTTATCCAAATATAGTGCTCATGACATGTCCATTGGTAGATATCAAGATTATCATGAATTAAAGCAGACAAAGGGTTTATTCCAACCAGCACTGAACTTGTCAACCCTTGCATGTGGGATATAACTATATAGCCAGATATAACTCAATGACAATCCTCCCCCTCGAGCGGTTATAAGTAAACATCATTTGTTACAAACCAGTTACACCCTGAGCAGTTACATTGTTGCTAATAGGGATCTAATTAACCATCTATCCACAAGTCGTTAATTATATCTGAGATTGTGGTTGGCTATTTATAAAGTCTCATTGACAATCGTGCCAAATCGCCCATTCACCAGTTAGGTTTCAGCGAACCGTATGAATCAGGGTGATGGAATTTGTTATTTTGTCAGATATCGTTAAATTACACCCACGGCTAAGAACTGATACAGCTAAACATTGTGTAATGATCCGGAATCATTGTAAGGGCATAGTAGGCATAGTGCGTAATACTGTATACCAGCTATAGTAGAAGCTTTCACATGAATTGGTATGCTATTTATATTGGTATTGTGTAATTACCCGTGTTGGCAAAACAGTCCATGATGCCTTCTCTGATATACTGAGAATGGAAAAGTGCAGATCTTTGCATCTTATCCAAGACGGCTTGACTGCTTATCTTGGCATCAGGCTAGAAATGCAGGCGACTTTGCAAATAACGGGTTCATATTGCGATTGGCGCCATTGGAACAACAGAGTATAGTGCAGGTGAATGGCTGTTTTGTACGGTGAAGAAAAAGCTTAACAACTTGTTGTGGATGTGTAGTGGGTGGGTGATAGGCTAGAGAGGACTGTTTGTGTGGGAAACTAACGGTCTCCATATGTTTGCAAGTTAGTACATGAGAGAGTGGACGTTTTGTCTATGGCATTCATAGTGTTCTGTGAAGAAACACCTGCTTATCAACTGGAGGGGGACGATTCTTCAGACAGGTTTCCTTTTTATGTTGTATATTAATTTTATTAGTTTTAGCAAAGTTTTATATTTATGCCAAATTTGTTTCATGCATTTTATGTAAAGTGCTTTGATCTTTCAACTGTGCTATATAAAATAAATGTATTATTATTATCAGGATGGTTTTAGAAATTGTTGCAGATTTTACAGAGTATTTTCACTATCAGCATTAAAGGTACAAAGTCTGTTCAGGTTTAGCATAAACCATGTTATGATATTATATAACTGCTATCTGTTCTGACATCTCAACCACCTAAATATGTTTATAGAACAACATTCAAAACGTAATCTGTTTAAGCCCATTGACCTTGCTGTTAAGTCCATTCGTGAACAACTGTTGAAAATGTTCAGTATCTGTGGTAGGTGTTCACAGGATCACGTGATGGACATATCAGTAACATGTGTAATATGATGTTTCCTTTGTATGCAATGTCAACATGGTATTCGGACAGAAGTAACTGGATAATGGTCCAATAATAAAAAATTGTAGTCCATTAAAACACACTTGATTGGTTGAGATGCTGGAATAGGTATTGTTTATATTATACAGAGCCAGTGGTCTCGATCTATAGAAAACCTACACGGCTCTGCACAAGCTACTACCAAACACTTGCTCCGGTAACGAAATAAGCACTGTCAGTGCCTTGTCTAGACAGATACTAGTGCTATATAATTATAAGATTAAATTATATAGATTATGTACAACATGATTTTACAATAAAAGCTTTTGTTCTTTGTATAAACATAGCTTTAACATATAGATACAAAATCACTGTGCTTGCTGCTTGGTATGGTATTGGACCCAGCATATAAGGGTATCAGAGTTTCTAGGGTCATTGCCCCTGTATGCTGGGCAAGAGATGGTAAGTAAAGTAGCAGGCGCTTTGAAATCTCTCCATTTGGTGAATTGAGGATTTTCTGATATGATCAGTCAGATGAAAATCTACGAACTTAAATCTTGGCTATCACCAGACCCACTATATGTCTATCCATGACTGGTAGGTCTGCCTTGGATGGAATTACAAAACGATTAATGTTGTTATGCAGACCTTTGTGACATGTAACATAGCCCTGGTAAAATCTTTTCACACATATATGTTATAAACTTTATAAAAGAAATGTTTAAGTTATTTGTGGAATTTTGCTCTCTGTCCCATTGGTACCTTAAAAATGTATGATATGCCAACCAGTGTTTTATGAACCAATTCTTATTTTGTTGTAACAGAAGGAGTAACATCTCTACCAAATATAGTTACTGCAATAAGAATCATAACAGCACTTTATGTAGCTATTCACATGTTGCATTCACAAGTTATTAGTTCAGTATTAGTTTCCATAAATTATGTTGTTTAAATTACTATGAAGCAATTAATTAAAATATATTATTTAAAATATATTAATAGATATATTGTACAATGTCCACTTTGTAACATAGAATTTGGGTAATGCCAAGAATTATAGTTATGCAAGCAATGCGTCAAATTTTTTAAACTTTGTTTAGAATTTAAGGGCTTGCTGCCAACAATTTGTACAATTCTTAGTACTAACGCAGCTATTTGATAATTACATGTTGTGGTAACGCTAACCGAGCCAAGTCCATGAGCGATGACAAAACTGATAAGGAACCTAGTGATATGAATTGTTGGTGCAACATACCCATTGAACTGGTCTTGTGGCTACTGAAAGACAGCTTTCACTCAGATTGGCGAATGGCACCGATTGTGTTCCAGCGCTATCTGGCAGGTGAACTCTGTATTAATGGCTTCCTTTCAATGGGCATTTCATTAACGAATTTCAATTGTTTATTGTTTTGGTTCACAAGCATCAAAACATGGCAAGCCAGCAAGATATTTAAGATAGTCTGGTTACTTGGAATATGTTGTCTGTTTATGAAAGACGGGACAGTATTCTACACCATTTGAGAGTCAACAGTATGGCCTTAATCATTGTGCTCTAATAATTAGGCTGGTCGCACATTTATTTGTTATGATTTGTACAACCGAAAAAGACATGTCTGGCAGTTACATAATTGATTTAACAAGATTTAACAAAATTTGCCATCCAAGCCAAAGGCCCAGATGGCAAGTGGACAAGGAAGCCATTGGCTTATCCAGAGTCCATCAGTGTTCGTTTACATGTAACCCGCCCTCCTGAGATATGTGTCCAACTTGTTTTTAAACATATTCACGCTGCTAGCGGTTATACAATCCGTATATAATTTGTTCCATTCATTTATTGTCCTCTGTGAGAACGAGTACTTCCTGATATTCAATCTACACTGATCCTTTACTAACTTTACCTCATGTCCTCTACTTCTGCTATCTGCTAAGGAACCTAGTGATGTGTATTGTTGGTGCAGCATTGAACTGGTCTGGCGGCCACTGAATGATGGCTTTCACTCAGATTGAGTGATTTGTAATGTGTAGATGTTATTTATCTAATGTGTGTTGGCAGTGTTTTGTCACTGATGTGATAGTCATGATTGTATGGCTCCACCTGGTGAGTATTCATTAAATTACAGCTGGGAAACGTTTAGAAAATAATTATTAAATTTGATATCACTTTTTGAATCATCGAGGAAGTTTGATGTGATCTAATTCAGCAAACACATCACAAAGAACATCACATCTTTGCTCTGTGTAAAATATTCATGTTTCAACACAATTAGGAACATTTTTGTGCAATTTTAGTACTGTTCTTGCAACAAAATAAATACTCATTGAAAGTCTGATTGGCATTCACCTAAAGATTACTCCATAAACGCATGACCCGTTGAGGAATCTATCAGCCTTGAATGTACTAGTGTGTACTAGAATGTTGATGGTTTTGTGGACGTTGAACTTATTATGTAGTTGGCCTCCACCTGGATCCGCATGTTTTTGTGCATTTCCAGTGATGGCTGCCAGGCGTCTGTGTCACACGATTGAGTAGCTGCAGTGGAGTGTGCCTAGAACGGTGGTTGCGGTTGAGTGATTTTGCAGGCGCTGCATAAAAAACGTGCTATGCAGCAGGTTACAAGCGGCTGATGTGGAGGGTGCACTGAGATTTTTTCTCGCTACACTCTGGTTGTGGAGTGGACATGTGGCCAGTCCACACATGGCCCAAATATGGCCCACACACGTGGCCCACTGGCATTTGTTTTTCTTTTCCGTACCAAATGGAATCAATCCGCATTGAAATTGGACCACCCGAGTGGTTGGTAACCTTTGCTGGACTGTGTGACCAGTTACATATGTATAGTTTTAATTCTTGTGCTGTGTGTAAACGATTTACACTCTGGATGTTGTATGCAACCATGGCTCCTTCAATTGGCAGACATTGTCAGCAACTAGGTTGTGGTGATAACCATGTGTCAATTTGGACCTGTATGTTATGCTTGAAGATGAATATGTATGTATGTACTTGTGAGCCTGTGTTACTGTCTTGTGACCTTTGACATCTTCACATCTTGTAATCTCAAGCGTGCTAAGGTTGGGAACTGGTCAAATTTCACACCTGGTTCCATCTGTAATATGGTATTTTTGTTGAATGTTTGTTGTTCTTCCTTGTAGTTTCCTTTAAAGGGGTAAGGCTGGCTAGTTCTTGTACTGCTGCACTGCTATGGTTGTTGTCATTTTCCACTGCTCCCTGTCAGCAGCCTTCTCCCTGCCAGTGGCCTTCTCCCTGCCAGTGGCCTTCTCCCTGTCAGCAGCCTTCTCCCTGTCAGCAGCCTTCTCCCTGTCAGCAGCCTTCTCCCTGCCAGTGGCCTTCTCCCTGCCAGTGGCCTTCTCCCTGTCAGCAGCCTTCTCCCTGTCAGCAGCCTTTTCCCTGTCAGCAGCCTTCTCCCTGCCAGTGGCCTTCTCCCTGTCAGCAGCCTTCTCCCTCCCAGTGGCCTTCTCCCTGCCAGTGGCCTTCTCCCTGTCAGCAGCCTTCTCCCTGTCAGCAGCCTACTCCCTTCACTTATCCTCCTCTGCCTTTCTCACATCACTCTTTGCATAGCCTTGCCATTTTAATTGTGGTCTTCCCCTTTTTCTGTAGATATATGTTGTTGTTGTTGTTGTTGTTGTTGTTGTTGTAGTTGTTGCTCTCCTCTTTATCCCTGAAGTCCAGGGTGAGGCTGGCACCGATACTAGTCGTGTATTTTTGTCTCCCTTTTTTTCTCCGCTGATCCCGTTTCACTGCTTTCTCCACCACCCGTCTCCACTCCCCCAACCATCGCTCTCATTCGCCACAAAACGTGATGTGTTGCAGCGCCTCCTGGTGAACACTCCCAAGGACCACCCGGACTACGAACAGCTGCAGAAGGCTGAGAAGGCAATCCACGACCTCGCTCTGAGGATCAACAGTGTGAGGGAGAGTAAGCATGAGGAGGACCTTCAGGAGACCCTCAAGAAGCTGGAACTGCTCCTCATCACTGATGTGAGGCTCACTTTATATGGCAACATCTTATACCATTTGTTTGTTTACCACAGTCACTATTTAACAAGATTGCCATCCAGAGCAAAAACACTAGAATGCAAGTGGACAAAGAAGCCATTGGCTTATTGAGAGTCCAACAAGTATTCATCTATGTATAACCCGCCCTCCTGAGATATGTGTTAACCCTTTAGACCTCAGGCGTTTGAGAGTCCAACAAGTATTCATCTATGTATAACCCGCCCTCCTGAGATATGTGTTAACACTTTTGACCCCAGGCGTTTTTTTGGAAAGATCCTGGTTCCCAAGTTATTTGACCAGATACAGGTAAATGTGAGGCCGGATACGTTCAGACATGGTATCCAGTGTGTTGAAACTAAACTATTCGCCAGAGTGCGCCACTTGAATAAATCAAAATACGCTGCTATGTTGGGCTGGGTTTGGCTGCATTGAAGCATCAGTCTGTGGCCGGGTTGAGGACTGAAGGGTTAATTTTGCTTTTAAACATATTCACACTGCAAGCATTTACACAATCTGTAGATAATTTGTTCCATTAATGCATTGTCCTATGTGAGAATGAATACTTCCTTATATCCAATCAACACTGATCCTTCACTAATGTTACTTCATGTCCTCTAGTTCTTCTATCTTCCTTAAGTGAGTAAAAAATGCTTCTAACCATATCTATAGTAGTTGACACATTTTGTTGTATGATAGGACGTATGCTGTGGCTGAATGTTGCATTGTGAATTTGTTGCAGCTTGTTGCTCAAGACAGGATATATTTACGCCATGACATGGTGCAAGTTCTGGTAAGGAATAGACTTTCTTCAAGCCACACACCATAGGCTATCATTAATTGGAATACACAATGATTTTCGTTGAGCAACTGAACGATTGCAACATTGAATTAATTAGTATTTATAAATTCTTGGTATGTTAAAAATAATATACAGTGGAACCTCTCTATTAAGGTCACCCTCAGGCCTGAGCCAAAGTTACCTGAATAACGAGGTGACCATATTAGCGGGACTAACGTCCTGTACTTTACTGTTATGGAAATAATTTGGGACTGTCCCTGGGTGACCATAATGGCGAGGTGGTTGTATTACTGAGGTGACCATAATGGCGAGGTGGCTGTATTACTGAGGTGACCATAATGGCGAGGTGGCCGTATTACTGAGGTGACCATAATGGCGAGGTGGCTGTATTACTGAGGTAACCATAATGGCGAGGTGGCTGTATAACTGAGGTGACCATAATGGCGAGGTGGCCGTATTACTGAGGTGATCATAATGGCGAGGTGGCTGTATTACTGAGGTGACCATAATGGCGAGGTGGCTGTATTACTGAGGTGACAACAATGGCGAGGTGGCTGTATTACTGAGGTGACCATAATGACGAGGTGGCTGTATTACTGAGGTGACCATAATGGCGAGGTGGGTGTATTACTGAGGTGACCTTAAAGCAATGTTCAACTGTACACGCAAAACGTATTTTATGGTATTTTTAATAACACATTCCTTTTGAGAATAATTTTAAAAATAAAGACATTTGTTATTATTGGAATACTACTACTAGTACTGTATATATTCTGTTGTAATGTTTGTGTGGATCAAGGAATGATTGTGCCCTTGTATGCTCTCCAGACACGCAAAGACCCTTGCTGCATCTGGTTGTTCTCTGACCTGGTGGTGCTCAGCTCCATCAAGAGGAAGAGCGGGACAGTGAACAAGAGGAGCACTCTCATGCTGTGAGTTTATCTCGTCCACATCATCTAACTACTTTTGTCATTTCCCCATCACCTCATCGAATATGTCATGTTTGACCAATGGCTGTTTACATTGTGAATTGCCTGGCCGGGTGATGAACCAGTCGTATATAAGATCAACAGAAAATACATCGCTTGTATCAAAGTAGGATGACTTGCATAATCTTGGAAAATGATACTTAATTTCAGTTTTATAAAAACTACAAAACTTATGATGCTGAAATACAAGAGCAGAAGAGCACAAAAAACACACAATTAGTAGAGGCTGTGTATAAAAAAATATGTTGTCACTTTTGACTGTCATTCAACTTTATAAAGTTTATTGTAACACGTTTCTGGTGCGGCATCAACTGTAGTCCATGCAGTCTTGTTTGATGTTAGCCACTATCTGCCTTAATCGTTTCAGTGACACTGACCAGTGGAGTTTCTAGGATCTAGCAAAGGGGGAGCAAGCTTTAGTTTGCCATGCAACGAACAGTTTACATAAAAAAAGGCAGGGGGCCATGGCCCATTGTAAATACACTACTGACACTGATATGCTTACGTAGGTGTAATTTTTTTCTATGGAGTGTTTTTGAAAAAAAATTAAATTGGCAGTTTGTGGGTATTTTTTCATATTTACTCAAATATGTCATGTTTATTTTGTTTATTGTCCTTAGAACTCCTATTTAAAAATGTGAGACTTAAAGATTTAAGTTAAGTAAGAATGCTTTTTTTGTGCACAGCCAATCTCCGACAGGGAATGACTTTGTGGAGAACGTTAAACATAAGATGTGGCTGAAAATATCACTGGACAATCTGGAGGTCGTCAAATGTGAGTATGATCTGGTCAGGGCATATAACGTGTGTGAATGCTCTATTAAATGCTGTGGTTAGTGAGGCTGAATCAGAAATAATATAAAGTTGGTTTCTTATATAAGAGGTGAAATATCAAAGTAATTTTAAGTGACACATATATCAAGAATAGTCAGTCTCACATGACAACATTTTATTTATTTTGACAGAAGAGCCTGGCTATGCAAATGTTAGTTTATATTATAAAACATGAACAGGTAAAGTTAAATATTACTGAACATTCTTCAGGATAATTCACTTTCAAATCAAATAACTTTCATTTTACATATCCAAGGTGTGTTTAGTTTACCTGGTAGAGGCTTTCATCAACGTGTCACGTTGATTTCATCAGTACCTATGACGCTTGATGACGTCATCGTACACATGAGGCAGTTCATAATTGCCCTCGTCTCTGTTGATGGGTGTTCTAGTTTTTCTGATCCAGATGGCTTCTTTGATGTGCCGGATTCTTCGGTTGGGTTCCTTGTCTACAATATTCACTCCCTCCCAGTCTATGATGTGGTTATCAGTTGTCACATGGTTTGTAAGGGCGGATTTATTGATCAATCATCAATAAATCCGCTACAGACCATGCGACAACTGAAAACCACATCATAGACTGGGAGGGAGTGAATATTGTAGACAAGGAACCCAACCGAAGAATCCGGCACATCAAAGAAGCCATCTGGATCAGAAAAACTAGAACACCCATCAACAGAGACGAGGGCAATTATGAACTGCCTCACGTGTATGATGACATCATTAAGCGTCATAGGTACTGATGAAATCAACGTGACACGTTGATGAAAGCCTCTACCAGGTAAACTAAACACACCTTGGATATGTAAAATGAAAGTTATTTGATTAGGTAAAGTTAAAGTCGAAATGACATTTAAAATTGATCAGTGTAATGGAACAAAATAAAATTTTCTGTCTGAAGACTAAAGCTGGGTTTACATGAGGCAATATCATTACATCACCTCTACGCATCACTGCGATGTCGCATGAAATAGACCTGATCCTATTTTGAAGCAACATCACGTGCGATATGAAACAGCCTTGACCTTTTTCAATGATGTAGCCTTCGTCTCGTTGCAGTGACGATAATACCGCATGTAAACTCGGCCTTAACTAAATAATGTTTTGACTTAACTACCAGTGCTACCAGTGCCCTTACAATTAATGTCATTTCTGAACTTTGACCTGAGCTGTGTGTCTGTTTGGCAGCCTCTGACTTGAAGACGAAGCGAGAGCTGGTGGACCAAGAAGACTTAGAGGAGGACTTCGCCCTCCTTACCAAGATCTCAGAGTTGTCCTCAAAACTTACCTGTCTACATGAGGTCAGTCCCATGTTTTCCTCAAAACCCATATTTTGACCTTTATTCCCATGTTGACCACTCCCATATGCAGATTTTTCTGAATATTTTATACAAATGTGCCCTGAGTAGTGCACACCTGTAAGACTGGCAACAGAAATCTGTAAGACCCACAAAGGAACCCATATGATTATCTACATCTGCTGGTTTGCTGTGCATGCTGAAAACGTGTGCCTTACAAACTGGGATATATTGACTGGATCTCGCAAGATGTTGGCAAAACTGACAGTGCACAGATAACAAATTTGTGAGAGTCGCTCTTCGGACATGTTTTGAAGTAGCAATCTGTTATTCACATACCATTTGACCAACACTGGCCGTATCCCATAAAGCAAAAAAGCATTGTTGAAAACGCATAAAACTGTATGCCCCATAGGACGGTCAAATTTAAGAAAATACATAAAGAGTTATGAGTAGCTAAATCATTTAGAGTTGGCACGTATGTTTTTACGTGAAATTCATCATGATTGTCTTTCATGTGTATAGCCAGTGTAGCAATCGATTTTATATGGTAATATGGCATGTGTCTCATCATTATTAAAAATAAAATGTCATCATGTTGAGTTTGCCCTGTGTTGTTGCCATAAATGTTGTAAAAATGTTGTTGTCATAAGTGTTATTATCATAATGTTGCTGTCATAAGTGATGTTGTCATAATGTTGCTGTCATAAGTTTTGTTGTCATAATGTTGTTGTCATAAGTGTTGTTGTCATGAGTGAATGTGTGTTGCAGGAGTTGAGTGGTTCAATCAACGATCTACTCAACAGCATCAACAGACAACTCTCTGAGCACCAGTTGAAGAACCCTCCACCTGAGGCCAACAGGGTCGAACTACTGGCAACCACCATGTACGTACATCGTCACTGTCTCGCTTCTTTTGAAACTGTCATGGTCCCACTGCTGGTCATGGTTTGTTCTCGTTCTGAAGTCAAGTTTTCACGAGCGATTTTAGTGCCAATAAACCCTTCCCATTATACCACCACACCACCATGTAACGTAAAGATTCTTGTAAGAGAACCACAGGCCTATCTATTCATTAAGCAGCATGATGTTCTTAGAGTTACTTGAATCTTAAATTCTGTTATAATCCACCATGTAGCATGATAATAATGGAAAGGGTCTATTTGTCAGGCAACACAGTCTTGTGTGATAACGCACTGTAAAAATCGTTTATGTAAACACCCATGTGACGCCAATAAGTGAAGCGATTTTTGGAACAGTTTTGTCAGGGAGACCTAGGACTGGCTCTACACAATTTAAATGTTGACCCTGATTTTGAAGCAGTGGTCAATCAGAGACCGATCCCAGATGAACCCCTTGGGCCTTTGTTGAAAATGTATTCATTATCGTATCACAAGCAATGACAGTCAACGTCTAGGTCGCAGTGTCGAGAAAACGTACCCTCATTCAGTCTGAAAACTGACCCTCTTTTGTAATATTTATTTAATTTTCACAATGTATATTACTATTGTTATTATTATTTTTCTGCAGTTTGTCATGTGACTTCCGATCTTTCGATATTAGCTCCTCCTGAGATGGAGAAAAGTGGTTCTTGATTCAAGGAACACATACTAATCACTGTACATTATTCACAATGTATTATTATTACATAGAGGTGCTCTGTGTGTTTCAGGGAAAGAATTGACCACATCAATGTTGTTTTCCCGAGTCCAGAGAAGAGAGCGTTGTGGGAATCGGCCATCATGGAAGCCAAGCAGAAACTGGGTGTGTGCAGTTCTTAACTTCATCCAAGTGTCGTGAATGGCAAAAGTTAATAATACATAAATTGAAATGATATAATATTATGTCTCCTTGTTGTCAATCTTGTTAAATATGTTAAATCTTAATACATTTCGTTAAATCTTGTTATGTCTGTTAAATCTTATTATGTTTTGTTAAATCTTGTTAAATCTGTTAAATTGTGTCGTTAAATCTGACTAAATCTAGCATTTAATGTATTTAAAACAGCGAGTGCCTCTATTAAATGATGTTTATTCCATCAACTTCTAACCTCAGCAGTAGATGTTACCTTTCAGTCGATCTAAGTAAAAACAATTTAATATTTTTGTTAGAGCGCTAAAATGAGATTTGCGCTACGTATAGGGCATTCACAGTTTAAGCAGTTTTTGCACATTAATTATAATTAATGGTTTATTTGTTGGTCACCACAGAAGCGACAGTGGACGGCAAGGACCCAGAGTTCCTGCATGCTCTACAGATCACAAAGACCAGGGCAGGAATGCAGGTAGGTTCCTTGATAGAATCACTTCAGGCTAGAGCAGCCTGATTTTATTGGAGTTGCTGATTGGAGTGGCTGATTGGCGTGGCTGATTCACTTAAGTGGTGCATTTTAATACAACAGGAATAGGAATGATCTGGTCCTGGCCAGTATATTTCATTCTACTAAATGGCTGCTTCTGTTATCGATGATTCTGTTAAGCGAAGTCCAGTGTCAAAGTGAAACTACAACTTCCAATAGCCAAACTAGCTGAAGATTTGACAACCAATCTGAAAACCTGAATAATTTTTTTTATTGCTTTGATTATTTAAATTTGTAAAAATATAACACAACAGATTTTTGTTTATCAGAGTTATTGTGGATTTCGTTGCCAGTTTTCCTGCGCGGCTCCAATCGACAGCCTGAATCAGAAACAGTGTCGAGATGTGTGGGTGTGCAACAGCGACGGTTACGTCGGCCATATGTGTCTACTGAGTCTTCAGCCGGAGCCAATCGTGACGCTCAACTCCCCGGTGCCAGGATGCAACTCTCGCATTCTCTGCATCTGTGCCACACCTGCCTTCCTCAAGTTCAAGAGGTAGTAATACCCTTAGCAACAAATCTACAGCATTTTAAAAGAATATTCTATGGGATTTTTGCAGACACAGCTGTATAATAAATAGTCTATAGAAATATTCTATAACAAAATTTAAGATTTCTATAAGATTTTTCACATAGGTATAAAATTTGTAGTATTCTGTTGTATTGTAATATTCTACTGTGCTCTGTAAAGTTCTATAAATTCTGTACAAATCTATAGAAAATAATCTATTTCTATAGAATATTTAATATTCTATTGTTCTCTATATAAAACTCTACTATACTCTGTAGAATTCTATAGATTTCAATAGAATTCTATATACTGGGTAGTTTTGATTGAATTCTGTATATTTTTTTGTTAAGGGTAATTAGTGCTTAAGGCCACCAAGAGGTTTTGGTGCACATTCAAAGTTACCAGAATCAGGCTGGCTTATAAATGTTTGCTATTGGCCAATGCAGTATGCACTGTTGACAATATATATTCACAGGCACATGTTTTTTTCAAACTGCACACTTCTGCACTATTCAATGAATCAGAAATTACAAATGCATACACAGAGTGAGATGCATTGATAGTGGGGAATATAAAAAGTCATATCACGAAAAGTAACATTTGTATGAACAGTGCGACAACTCAGTATGCATTTCAAATTCATGTAAAATTCAACGTCGTTTGACCACGTTTGCCAGGAAGGGCAGCGGTCCGCGCAGCAGGTCACGCCAGGTGGTAGCACCAACGATCACTGTCGAGGAGGATCACGATGACGAAGACAAGGAGGAGGCAGAGACAGAGGACGGCTACGTGTCTGACTCTAGCTCCACCACTAGCGAGGACTTGTCTGTCATCGAAGAGGAACGTGATGGTAGGTGACAGGGGCACGAGGTCATGGTGTGACCATTGTCACCAGAGTTCATCCTCTTGTATTATTTTTAAGTCAGTGACTTGTTCAGTATGTTTATGGCACTAGTTAAAGGTACAATGTCCTATCATAAAATCATTGTATATAGCACTGTATCGACTATATCTGTTCTAACATCTAATGTTAAGCGTGCATTGCTAAACCTTTGTTGCGAGTCCCACGTTTGTGTGATTGGGTCAGCACACATTGCCACAATTCAGTTTTTTAATTGGTTCAGCAACTATTGTGCTGGCCAAATCAACATGCGACTAATGTTTTGTTGCAGATCAGTGCACATTTCATGAATGTTCCATTTTTAGTCAAATAAACACACAACTTGCAACAAAAGTTTACCAATGTATGCCTGGCATTAGACCAACCAAATGTGTTTTAATGAAACACAGTTTTTATATAATTTGACCATTATCTGTTTATGAATATCGACTTTGCCATTCAGCCTGCAATGCAGACAAAATATTCATGGTGAAAAATTCAAATTAATCAGATAATGGTAAAATATTTTTTTAATTGTGGTTCCTTTGTAAGTAAATAATATAATATGACATCTTAACACACACAGTTGTCATATTCTGTACCAACAGCCGACCTACACAGGACTAAGTCACCATCCCCAGATGAGTACCATGGACCGCAATCTCCACGGGAACAGACCACCATTCAGGATCCCCTCAAGAGCACCATGTGGCTGGGCACAGAAGACGGATGGTAGGAACTTGGAAGTTCTTCTTTAGGTGCTATATCTGATGTTGGCAGTCATGGCCCGCCACACAATCCTGTCATTTACCGTTGTCAGCAGCTGGATGTCACTGGCTGGTCTTACAAGTCATTTGTTTAGACCTATTAATGTATTTTATTTCTTGCTTGCCTCTAGCTTTTTTAGATTTTTCAATCTGTCTGTTTCTTAATATGTCCTAGAGATTGCAACTGTCTTTTTCTTATCGTTTTCAATATAGTCTTTGTTGTCCTTCCATTAGTCGAACCTCTTTCTTTGTGATGTGGTGTGTCCAAGAAATGTGCTGTATTTTCCTGAGTAACCATAATCATGTTACATGGAAGTTATCCATTGTAATGACACTGGTAACAACACTGTCTGAAACCTATTACAGCCTACCTGAAGTAACCTGTGACATCTCTGGCGCAAAGTTACTACATTACTAAAAGTCATGTTATTTGAAAATGGTGTTTTATTTTGTCTACGAGTTGCCAACATTTTGGTGAACGGCAAGCTTTCACTAATGTGCTCTCTTTTCTTACTCTTGCAGCATTCACATCTTTCCAGCGACAGAGAACATTAAAACTACAAAGAACAAGATCCGTCTGCAGCAGAGTGCTGGGGTCCTCTGTATAGTGTAAGTTTACATGTGACACATCAGCACATCTAATCTACACAGTCATTTTGAACTGTTCCTATTATCTGAAGACGTTATTAGAGGATTTGTCTGTGCTCACTACAGGCTTCTTGGCATTATGTAATTAGGCCCACCTGCCATATGGGGATCATTGGCAGTTTTTCACTTGCTTACTTAATTACTTACTTACTATTTATTCACCCACTCCCTGTAGCATTAGAGACACATGAGGCACACAGCAATCGACACCATCCATTTTTTTCTGCAGCCATTTCTCCAAGTCCTGTCTTTCAGTTTCGTGGTTTATGCTTTTCTCGCGATTGTCCGTCGGTATGTTTCTTTTGGGTGTTCTCTTGTTAAATACACCATAAAATCAGTATTTATGTAAAATAACAACGCAAGTCCAGTGTAGAGTGAAATAGGCAAAATAAATGACATTTAATTCAGTAATCACGTGCCAGCAATTATGCAAACATTCAACATCAAAACAACATACATCATCACAGCAAGCATGCCGGCCCCCAAATGGTGTGTACACGTAATTACGCCATACTAGCAAACCATGATAATGATACTATTTAATTGTCTCCTTCCACAAGTACTAGCTATATCACTACTGACTAGCATTTGCCATTCACACTGTATCTGTTGGGGTCTCTCCGCCCACATCAATATTTAATATACCGCCATAAAAAACATGTGTACACCACTGAATATGTCATAACATGAACAAGCACTAACGCAAAACATGTGTACACCACTGAATATGTCATAACAGGAACAAGCACTAACGCAAAACATGTGTACACCACTGAATATGTCATAACAGGAACAAGCACTAACGCAAAACATGTGTACACCACTGAATATATCATAACAGGAACAAGCACTAACGCAAAACATGTGTACACCACTGAATATGTCATAACAGGAACAAGCACTAACTCAAAACCTTGTGTACAGATCTGTAACAGGGAAAAGCATCAACACATTAATTGTATTCTGTACAATCAATGATTTA
Source organism: Lamellibrachia columna (assembly GCA_963662155.1). NCBI lineage: Eukaryota > Metazoa > Annelida > Polychaeta > Sabellida > Siboglinidae > Lamellibrachia > Lamellibrachia columna. The sequence continues at coordinate 41,462,431 of OY759274.1, forward strand.
CAATGATTCACCTCATTAAATGGCAGCACAAAACCTCTGGCCCAATCTACCACAGGGTTACTTCATAACAATAATTATATAGCCCCTACTTGACTGACTGGGAGGAGGGTGGGATAAAAAACATGCTCAGTTTTAGATCATTATGTGTTGTTGATTGTCACACTGAAAGCGTTCTTATTTTTGCTGCAGGCATCTCGACCAGAAAGTGTTTGTGTCGCTTGCAAATGGTGACCTTGTTGTCTACCAGAGGGAACAAGGTGAGTGATGTCTTGTGTGTTTTTACTACTAAAGCATCCAGCCAGATTGCAGCTTCATCAACCTGTGTAAACTGTGCATCACTTTGATACATCGTTGCGACGTTGCTTGCAATAGATCCTATTTTAAACTGATCCTACTTTACGGTGACGTTGCATGCGATACCAACCAGCTTTGACCTATGATATAAACCTAATTCCCACGTTTGCAAGTTACCCGATCTAACGAACAATGTCAATTTCGATGATGAATAGCTGAAAATAGAGAGATTGATATTTATTTTCATAATCACTAGTAACAAGGAATAACAGGGTTTCTTTGTTACACAGGTTTAATTGATATGTGTCTTAACAAACATGTTTGTAATTGAAGTGTACACTGCTGTTGAAGTTAATTTGTTCTACATGGCCCGGGTGGCGCATGGTAACTCGGTGGTCAGAGCGCCGGACGGTCAATCAAGAGGACTGGGGTTTAACCACCCACTGACATTCCAAAAGTTGGGCCTTTTCATTAACCTCCTTTACTGTGTCTATGCCAGGTGAAGTAAAAGATTCCACACACAGGGTAAATATGTAACCTGGTGATGGATATCTGTGAAACTTCCTAGAGTCCAGCGGTAGCCCAACAAAAGGGCTGTTTGGAGTATATATAATAAGATATATAAGTACAGTGCTGGTGATGGAAGTTAGCTTATTTTACACGTCCCATGCTTTGTGTTGTAGAGGGAGCGTGGGACATCACAGGCGCAGAGGTCGTGAGTCTGGGCAATGCAACGTCTCCCATCAACAAGATGCTCGCAGTCGCCGGCAAGCTCTGGTGCAGTTGTCACAATGAAATCATGGTCATCAACCCCTCATCACTTGAACTGGAGGTGGGTGGGTTCTCTCGATGGCCCCTTTCTTAGGACATTTTACATTGATAAATTATTTAAAATAAATGTTATTACTATGATTTACTACTAAATGTAAAATGAAGCAACTAAAGGCCTATTCACAAGAACGATTAGTTGTCCCCTTGGCTGGGCAACAATGTGTTGGCCGACCAGTCGTACAACTAATCGCTTAAAATAAGTATCATATTCCTACTAAATACTTTTTATAATGAGTCCATCACGTTTGAGATGAGCAATCGGTCTCACTCCCTATCGCTCGCACAAATCAATAATCTAGGTAGCGATTTATCGCTTGTGTCAATTGCTAAAATCGCTCGCTGCCTGCAAGTGTTCATCTTGACAAGGAGTTTCTTGAGTATTAGATTCACTAGGAAAGTCTTTATAATGCAGTGTTCGGGCTCCAATATTCGGCGACTTATCGCTCGCCTGTTGTTTTCAAACGTGAAGCACTGTATAATAATATTAATCAGTTTATGCGTTTTGAGATAAATCATATCTTCTATTGCAAGTTGTTAAGCAATAGATATGAAAACCGTTATCTCATATATCAACAGTGTGGCGAATAACACATCTTTCCACAAAACACATCTTTCCACTCTATCACTATCAATTTAATGGCAGCACAAAACCACTGTTAACTCAAGTCATGTGATTTTGGCATTTAACATGTTTTGTAGATGAGTACCTCATAATTGTATGTATTTGACCAAATAATATGTTCACCTTAAATAAATTTGACTTGTGACAGGTGACGTTCAAGGCCAGTCCTGACCCGAAGCGGGGTATCTTCTGTATGACATGTTCAGGGCTAGGGGTGTGGCTGGCGCCCCAGGCCAGCTCCAAAGTGTACCTCTTTCATGCGACCACCTATGACCAGTTGCTAGAGGTCAGCATAGCTCAGGCGGTCGCCCAAAAACTACAGAGTAAGTAGACTCAACTACAGTACAGTCCATTGTATATTGTTAGATGTCAGGGTCCCTTTGAACTATAATTGTATCACCTCATAAAATACCATGCTTGTCTTACATTTTTGCTGCCAAATTACTGATTTACTGTGACAGTGATGTTGATGGACTCCGCTTAATAGATTCATTTCAGGCCAGAGAAATTTGATTCAATCAAGTGGCTGATTCACTTATGCAGTGCTTATCAGGAATAATTCCATCCCATATTTTATTCTACTAAACAACTGATTCTGTTATCTGTGATTCTATTAAACAGCTGATCCTACTATCTGTGATTCTATTAAACAATTGGTCCTACTATCTGTGATTATGTTAAACAGTTGATCCTATTATCTGCAATTCTATTAAACAAATGATCCTAATATCTGTGATTCTATTAAACAGCTGATCCTACTATCTGTGATTCTATTAAATAGTTGATCCTACTATCTGTGATTCTATTAAACAACTGATCCTACTATCAGTGATTCTACTAAAGAGCATTCCCCGAATACATTGCACAAAAAGTATTTTTATGCAAAATTTGACGTGCTGCGCATGTCTTGTTTTGCCTATATGTAATACGCCAAAGTAATAAATTAAAACATGTATATGCACGAACAACTTTAAAAGCTAAGTGTATATCTGTGTATGGTATTAAACTGTGGATTTCTTTAGACAAGTTCAGTTGCTATCCAGAATCCCACGTAATAATATAAAAGGTATTTTCTTGAAGATACCAATTCCTTAATTAAATTGTTATACAACAGAGAATATTTGGAAGTATAACTGTGTTAATGGGCTTCAGTTGTTCGTTATTTACTAACAATATACTATAAATTTATGTTTACTATTAACATGTACATGTTACCTTGATATTGTGGGAAAGTGATTAATAAGTAATGCACTTCTACTTTCTACCTTTCCATTTGACTTACTGAAATTTGAAATAAGTATATGTTGTATATATCTATTTTAATTTGGAAATAAAGAATTGAATTGATGTGTTATTGCCAGCTGCGGACGACATCATCCGCCAGCACAAGACGGCATGTCTGCGGATTACAACCCTCCTCGCCTGCAAGGACCTGCTGTGGGTGGGAACCAGCGCTGGGGTCATCCTCACCCTACCCATGCCAAAGATTTCATCCACCGCCATCAGAAACAGCTTCTCTCAACCAACCGTCACAGGTAGGCAAATCTGACCTGATTTTATTTGTTTAATTACGCAGTAATCTTTAAGACCAGCATAGTCCAAACACATAGTTTAGAAACAATATGACACAATACTCATGTTCTGTGCAGTGTGAAGTCTTAGTTGATTCAACTGGCGTATTTTTCTATGTTTGGGTGGGTTACTGTAGCATCCCGCCAGTGCTGACACCTATCGATTAGTTAACATGTTTTACTGGCGCCACCTGGTGCAATAAACATGTATCACCAGCCATTCACGTAGAATATAAACCAATTTCGTCTACAGAATCGTTGTCTATGCATTTATGAAATATTACTGTTATACATGTGAATCATTCATTAAATGCTTTATAATAAAATATGTTTTTACAGTCGTAAATAATGTAGTAATAAAGTCAACAAAGCTTTCATCTTCCCACTGCAGTAAATGCATAAATTTTTTTGGCCTGAAACAAATTTTAACGAGTTGCTCTTTTTCACAAATTTATTGTCCAGCATACATAACATACATGGTGGAAAATTTGCAATAATGCACTAAATTTGCCAAAAAATATATTTCCAAACTAGGGACAACCATTTTCTGCAAAAACAATCATTCAGTGAAATATGTTTTACAGTAGGTGAAAGCAGTAATCTTATTTTCAGGAAGTTTATTTATTATAGTTGAACTGATTCATGTGCCTTTTCCCATAGGTCTAGTTCGAGGTCACACAGGCCATGTGCGGTTCTTGACCTGCGTCGAAATGCCCCCAACTTCGATAGGTCAGATGTCATCGTCCGGGTCGAAGCACCACCTCAATCGCCGTGCGTCCATCACCATCCACACCCTCACCATGGCAACCAAGATGATTGTCATCAGCGGCGGCGATGGGTATGAAGATTTCCGCAGCAGTGCCACAGATGAAACAGCCGGACGGGACGATAGTACAAATCATCTCTTATTGTGGCAGGTGTAACCCAGCCGGACATTCGTTTGGTGACATTTCACATGCCTCCATTCTATGCAAGGTGACAATCCTGCGCACATGGGTACAGACAGAATTTAGCACAACAGTGAAATGTTGTGATCCCGTCATGTGCGGAACTTAAGACAGGGCACACACACGTGTTGTGAAATAGATGTACATAGTTTACCTTCAGTTACTGCCATCTCGTCTTGTAATCTCACGACAGGTCTGGTGTTTATAGTTTCATAGAGCAAATTATTTCTGTGATGGCAACGTTTTGATGTGTATACGTTCAGGAACTTGTATTATATTGTACTACCACAAACAGCTTCAGTGCTCCATCACGTACTGTCAAGAACAGTAGATATTATTAATTAAAGAGAAAGTTCAACAATTTTCATTGACAGACTGATACATAGATAGTTGTGGGTTTCGCATAATTAAAATCCCCCAAATTCTTTGCGATCAATAAATCAGCTGCTGAAAAACACTATTTTTCACCTTCAAATGGGAAGATTTATTGGTCTGTCATTAATTGTATTAAAGAGGTATCTTTATTTTTAAATAAGTAAATTTTATAACATGTTTTGTGTATATTATTTTTAACCAACTGAGATGTTATAAATACTTAATACTAATTCAGTGTCGCAGTGTCCCATAAAACAGTCGTTCAGTTAGCCAATGGAAGTCATTGTACATTGCCTTCAATGTGTGTTAGATATGAATGTGTACAGAGATTGTATGTAAACACTGAGGTGTATTACTGTATGTATTATAGAGCTCTCTGTGTTGACAGTGGTCGTCACCAACGCGGTGTCGCCAGAACTTGCTGTTGTCTTTATGGTGCCACATGGGGGGGGAACTGTCACGATAAATTTGGTCAGGAAAAAAAATCGGGCCAGAGACAAGTTTTTGCAGCTACAAATGGTCCCCCATTGAATAAAATTAGTCTGCAGTTTATTGCAACTTTTTGTGTGCTAACAGTCTATCACAAGTCTGCAATAGTCCATGTTAATTCACTGCTGCCTACCTGTGTGCTAAACAGTTCTACAGACAGTAGAATCATATTTATGTATCTATTGGTTAATCTTTGCGACTCTAGTACTTTCATTTGTACTGCTCTGAACAGGTCCTATTCATCATTATCTATTTATTTCCAACATTTGTTACATGTAGTACAATGTTGGGAAAGGAGGAAGCTGAAATAATACTTCTGAACTTGAAGTCAAGGCAACCTATTGTGTCTGCCAAGTGGTCTCCTGGATTGATTTTTGTTACGGACTAAATTGACCGTGACAGTTTGTGTATAGTTGTACAGATGTCATTGTTGTTACTGAAGTCTGCATGTGATAACAGGCTGCAGAAAGACAAAGCGGGAGATCTCGGGAACGAGTTTCAGGTGCTTCACGAGTGAGATCTACCGCTGAACTTGTCATGTACTAACAGTGACAGGGGTGTCACAAGTGATATATACACCCACATAGCAGTAATTAAAGTGGTCTTTATGAATATCTCTGCTTTGTCTCATCTCTTAAAAGGAATGTACAACGATTTTCATTGGTTAACTGACCGACTGTTATGAAAAATACACCAATTAGCAATGAAATCAAATGCACCTTGTACACAGTTTTACAATGTTACAATTGCTGACAGGCCCATCAATCTTCAGCTTTGAAGGTGAAATGTTTTCATTAGATTATTTATTGGTCAGTCTGTTTTATCCACTTCCTCGTGGTAAATAAATCACAGCAATGAAGAATCAAACATTAAGTATAACAACTGTTAATTTAAATGTACTTTGAGAATGGAAAATTAGCATTTTAACTGTACATTCCCTTTAACACTATGCTACCGCTAGCAGGGTGGACATATGAAATGTTGAAACATAAACATTACAATAGATCTGTATAATCCAGTGGACTCACTATTACGGGGAACCACTCACTATTATGGAACGTGTTGGGAGTCAGGACTTGGCCAAATTGTTCCACGTCCGACGTTCCTTATAGTCATAAAACAGATTTCAAAGTAGTTCGCCTTAAGAGGCCATTCCTGACATAAGGAGTCTATATAGCAAGAGACAACTGTATATATAGAATATAAAAGCAGAACAACATGTATGCTGAGAGGCGACAATTTATTTCAACTCTTTACATGTGGAAAGCGTGGCTTGCTCTCTAATGTCATGCACCCTTCATCTGAAACAAGACAACACAGAATAATTACAATGCAAATTAACATTGTAAGCCAGCACTTCCAGTGCTTGTGAAATTATGTGTGGATAAAATAGGTTAGAGTGACTCAGCCTACAGTTCTGTGCCTAAATCTGAACCCAAACATTTTCAAAAATACTATTTTCATGGCATTCTTGCTGTTTGATAGAAAAACTAAGTTTGTCCCCATCAGCAGTTAATCCTACGAGGCACGAAGGACCCAGAAACGTGTCCGCCCCGGGGAGGGACCACCAACGGAGGTATATTACTCTCACACACTAATGACTCAAGCACCCCCGACAGAACAACCAACAAGTTGTTGGCCATGTACGTTGCCCAATGCGCGGCAACGCACCAGCCCAGGGGTGGATCTAAGGAGCGTGTTTTTTATAACTCACTGTACAATAAAAATATCATTAGCTGATGCAAATTTTTAAAACAATGCTGGACCTTATGTAATAAAGACATACAGTACTTAATTGCAAACTTTCTTATTATCATTACATTACAAATTCTAAGAGACATATTGCAGGATAACCTCTAAACATCAATGTCTCACACCACACAAAATTTATTTCACGTGGAGGGCCTTTAGCAGCCATTTGCATTGTATATATATATATATATATATTATATATATATATATATATATGTATTTTCCAAAACAGCAGTTTATTTTTTAATCACTGTTCGACTTCAAGCACATGCAGTTTTGCTTTGTTGACTTAAGGCCACACACGGCAGGTGAAATTACGTATTTTGAAAAAATATGCTCAAAATGTGTTTCGTCCTTTTTCCGATAGCTTTGTATGTTAATTATCAATAAAGTTAATTTTTAAAACGATCACATACCTCTAAATCACTTTTATTCGTGAATAAAGTGTACTGATACATTGCTAGTTGTGGGTTTTGCATAATTAAAATCCCCCAAATTCTTTGCGATCAATAAATCAGCTGCTGAAAAACACTATTTTTCACCTTCAAATGGGAAGATTTATTGGTCTGTCATTAATTGTATCTTTATTTTTAAATAATTAAATTGTATAACATGTTTTGTGTATATTATTTTTAACCAACTGAGATGTTATAAATACTTAATACTAATTCAGTGTCGCAGTGTCCCATAAAACAGTCGTTCAGTTAGCCAATGGAAGTCATTGTACATTGCCTTCAATGTGTGTTAGATATGAATGTGTACAGAGATTGTATGTAAACACTGAGGTGTATTACTGTATGTATTATAGAGCTCTCTGTGTTGACAGTGGTCGTCACCAACGCGGTGTCGCCAGAACTTGCTGTTGTCTTTATGGTGCCACATGATAAATTTGGTCAGGAAAAAAAATCGGGCCAGAGACAAGTTTTTGCAGCTACAAATGGTCCCCCATTGAATAAAATTAGTCTGCAGTTTATTGCAACTTTTTGTGTGCTAACAGTCTATCACAAGTCTGCAATAGTCCATGTTAATTCACTGCTGCCTACCTGTGTGCTAAACAGTTCTACAGACAGTAGAATCATATTTATGTATCTATTGGTTAATCTTTGCGACTCTAGTACTTTCATTTTTACTGCTCTGAACAGATCCTATTCATCATTATCTATTTATTTCCAACATTTGTTACATGTAGTACACAGAATAATTACAATGCAAATTAACATTGTAAGCCAGCACTTCCAGTGCTTGTGAAATTATGTGTGGATAAAATAGGTTAGAGTGACTCAGCCTACAGTTCTGTGCCTAAATCTGAACCCAAACATTTTCATAAATATTTCAAAATTTTCATGGCATTCTTGCTGTTTGATAGAAAAACTAAGTTTGTCCCCATCAGCAGTTAATCCTACGAGGCACGGAGGACCCAGAAACGTGTCCGCCCCGGGGAGGGACCACCAACGGAGGTATATTACTCTCACACACTAATGACTCAAGCACCCCCGACAGAACAACCTACAAGTTGTTGGCCATGTACGTTGCCCAATGCGCGGCAACGCACCAGCCCAGGGGTGGATCTAAGGAGCGTGTTTTTTATAACTATCACTGTACAATCAAAATATCATTAGCTGATGCAAATTTTAAAAACAATGCTGGACCTTATGTAATAAAGACATACAGTACTTAATTGCAAACTTTCTTATTATCATCACATTACAAAAATTCTAAGATATATATTGCAGGATAACCTCTAAACATCAATGTCTCACACCACACAAAATTTATTTCACGTGGAGGGCCTTTAGCAGCCATTTGCATCGTATATATATTATATATATATTTTCCAAAACAGCAGTTTATTTTTCAATCACTGTTCGACTTCAAGCACATGCAGTTTTGCTTTGTTGACTTAATATGAACAGTATACAAGAGTTACTGCATAAAGGATGAGGACATTTTATTGGGTTGCCACTGGTCAATGTAATTCAGGCTAAATGACATCCACTTCATATAGCGCAGCAAGTTTATCAATATTTTGAGATCATCCCTTACAACTATGTGGACTTACTGTAGTGTCCAGCCCCACAGCCTTACTGTGGAACCGGCGATGGCGGCTGCTGGTCCGGCATTATCGGGGCGGTGGTCATGGGTTTTGTGCCCTTCTGTTCACTGTATGGGGAAGCTGGGTTCGGCTCGTTCTTCGGCTCAACGATGCTCACGTGATCTGGCAGGGGGCGCTTTGGTCCGATCTTGCCTGAAGGATCCCAAGGCAGCATGATCTTGACGCGGATGCCGAGTACGCCTGAAAGGCCACAAACAGCGTACATTTTATATGACCGGTTTAAAGAATCTGTAACTAAGAGGTAATTGGCCAAGTCAGAAACCCTTTAGAAATTAACAGTTTCAATCTCAGTATATCGTTGTGTTCGTGGGCTTGTGTGAAATACAAACAGGGAAGACTAAGATAAACTGCTACGGGGCCTAATGAACTCGTGTGGTGCAGTAACCCAGAGTTCAGAACATTAACCATCTATTAAGGGTAGCCACGGGTCCTAATTTTTTCCCCCCCGATAGCTTAACATGTTATGCATTCACAAGAAGTAGCGTTTTATAAAATTCTTATTACAAATACCTATAATCCGATGATATATAACATACCCCTACTGCTAGTGAAACAAAAAACAACAAGTAATCCATGTTTAAATGTCCAAATGTGCACTCCAAAGATCGTTTTATTCCACCCCTAATCCAACATGTATTCCCGCCATGTTTTGTATCTCCTTGTCCGGAAGGATGTCTGTTTTCTGGATGTACCAACCCTATTCATGTATGATGTCATTGTGAACCAATAAATGCAAAGGAGACAGAGCCCCTTTTGGCCAGTTACACGTGTCTGTTGCTATTTTGCATATCGCATGGCAGGCATCAGCCAATGATTACGCGCAAATTTGTTTACTGGATTTGTTTATCGCACCTCAGCCAATGAGACGCCTCCTCTGCTATAAACATGGCGTCTAGGAAAACAGTGAAGTTTAGGAATACGCGTGGCTTTGGAGTTCGAAAGAGGAGGAAAAACAAGAAAGGTGGGTAAATATATATGGCAGATTTTAGTAGTAAAATAATTTGTATTTCTTTAGTATTCCAGTTAAATCAGACAATGTTGTCAACAGTGACAGGTGCTTCCGGGTAACTGTCAGATGGCTGTCAAACTTGTGCATCCAATTTCCAATTGTAAACATTCATGAAATGCAGTCATTTAGATGGGTTGTATATACTGTGCAAAGCCATTAGTTATATTTCACAACGTTTACTAGTTTTGTGGCTGGTGATTACTAATGAGGTAGGTGTTGATCAACTTTCTTACAGCTTGCTAGTAATAACTAATGTAGTAATGATAGTAGATCTACATCTCATTATAGTTAGAGTACACACTACCAGTATAATTTTTAAAAGTGTACTAGTCACATTTGTGAATTATACACATAGTTATGCATTTAATAAGGAATGGTTCCATTGTTTCAGCTGATGACAACAGGAAGGCCTTCACTGATTTACAGTCAGTGTCGGCAAATCGGAGAAAACTGACACTGCTCTCTCTGCCACGGTCTCCGCCTGCTGTCTCGACATTTGATGGAGCATCAGTCAACAGCTGCTTCTTCCTGGTGCACATCATGTAGCCGTGTGCATTGCTGCAACTGTGTACCAGGAAACGAAGACCAGCAAGAAGCAGCGGTCTCTGCTAAAGATGCAGGCAGAGGCCAAGAAGACTGAGGAGGAGGGTCGTCTGTACGACCCCGGTGCCTGGTAGTGGATGCCAGTACCGGTGGTCGACATGTTGTTTGACACACTGGTTATGTTTCATTAATAAAGATTTGTTAAAAACTGTTTTTATTCATTACCAGACGTTGGCATAGACTTATTATTAAGATTAGAGTATATTTTGACAAGTAGTCTGCTTGATGCATGACGTTTTTTCTTATCCCATTTTGTTTTTGCTGTTTTCTCAAAACGACATTTTTGACCATTTGTGACGCTGACAAAAATTATTTTGGAAAAACTATACAAGATAGAACTGAAATTTTCACCAGTTATTCTGTGGAATGTTCCAGGTGCAATGAGCTATTTTGGATGTCATAGCTTTATTTTAAGGTTTTGTAAACAAGGGACAACCAATTAGGGAATTTAAAAAAAATCTTCACCTGAACGGAGCAACTCACTATGGTCATAAAACACTTGAGTCAGAGCCCAATACCACCTTATTGCGCAAAGTAACATTCCAACAAACAACTTATTGCAATTGCATGATGGTATTTGCTATCACTTACTCTGAAGAATTTTCCCCGTGGGGGCATACGTCCATAGGCACATAAACTGCTGTTGCCATGGCAACAGTTATGCAAATTAGCTGATTTTTCACATGTTTAACAACCTTCACCAAACTAATATAATCCTAAAATTTTATGAAGATATGATGAGTTTTCACCAAGATATGGCCCGTAGTTACTTTAGAACAAGTGGCTACCCTTAAATCAAGAAAAGGATTCAAATCATCTTGCTTCCACTAAATATCTGGGCAGCTTTATTCACACCAGTTCACTCAGCTGTATAAACAAATACCATGTGTTTGTCACCAGGGGAAGTAACCTGCAACACACTGGTTTCTTGTCGAAGGGAACGAAAATTTGCACCAAGGAAACCAGTGTTAGTAATGGTATTTCCATGGCTTGCACACAGCTGAACAACAAGCACTCACCCTAACGGGTCCAGCATTTGGGTAATTTGAAAATGTTCCCAATTGTTTTAGCTCTACACACTTGATGATATCTATGATATATTTCTGGTCTCAAAACTGTGAAAATGGTTTCTGTTGCACTAAGTTCCAATCTGATGCCATTTGAGGACAAACGTCACGTCTTGGACTAGAGCTGAACATTGATCACTCACCCTGTCTGAGTAGGACGTGTCTGACTGCGCTGTCAATGTAGTCCCCGATCGGCTCACCACTGTGGATCATGAGTCCATCAACAAACTTCATTGACTTGGCACGCTGACCTCGCAGCTTGCCGGAGACGACCACCTCGCATCCCTTGGCACCACTCTCCATGATGAACTTAAGCACACCATAGCACGCCCTGGATACAATCAAGAACAACCTTACGTGATATGACTTTTGATAGTTATCTAAAACAAAATATATCTTTTCCAGGGTTTTACTTACAACTTGGGCTCTTAATTAGATATATATATATATTATCCTAAGATAACTATCATAATTACTTACAGTAAGGATAAATGATTGCTGTCTCAATAAATTAATCCATACTGGAGACACTGAACACCAAAAAAAGCGGTTATTAATAATAAAAGCTGTTGTTCATGTGATTAAATTATTGTTTGCAACACAGCTTACAAATTCAACATGGTGCCAAACAATTCATGCTGAATCACAAGGTAAAGATCGATGGAAGAACTCTGTACAGACGCTGACAACAGACATTTAGCAGGCTCTATTGCATACGATTACCAAAATCATTGCATCTTATGTCGGTTATAAGTGATATCGCAGTGTCATATTCAAGGCAATGCGATAGCAATAAGTAACCTGATTCTCTAGCACTACAACGAAACAAACACAGACAGTTATAGGTCTGCATCGTCAGACTTAGTAGCGCGTCCCATGAACCCAGTTCTTTCAATTCCAATATACCAGGGACAAACCAAATGCACGTCCTCATTCTAATGAACTATAATCAAGATTACAGAGGCAGATGCTTTGAAATGGGGATTATTTTATTTACACCCATTTAGGGATACCTGACACCCAATAGCTAGTGGACATTGGGCTTCTGTGGTAATAAAGTTAATATGAACCCAGCTTCAAACCGTTCTTAAAACAAAATCAGCCCATCTTACTGGTTAATGACACCGAGCTACAAACTGTTGTGTACAGTGGAGTGCAGTGACACAGAGGTTATGTCACTCTTGTTCAACAGGACAATGCTGTTCACCTCACAATGCTTCAGTTCACCGAGCTGTATAAATGATCACCTGGCCAGACAGTTCACAGGTTCACACCACCTGCTCTGCAGTGGATATAAATGAAAGAGTAATTATTGTGCCATAATGGCAGCATGGCTGAACTCTTCCTAGAGTCAAGTTGGTGTTGGAATGAACAGGTCTGTCAGGGGTGAAACCAGTGAAGTGTAAACTGTTTTGAACAGTCCCAAGGACTGGACAGAGTGCTACATAAGAACTTCCCTTTATATATATATATATATATATACATACATACATATATATAACCAACTTTGTGATTACTGGTACGCACCTCCTAACTGCAAGGCCGCCGATGAGCTTGTATCGTAGGGACTCAGCCTGGGCAATGGCGCACAGACCTCGGGTCGCCACCTTCTCGGCATACAGCTACAACACACTCACTTGTTTGGCAATGTGTCTATCACCAAAAACATAGGTGGCAGTGAACTTATATCATCCAAATAAATTCACAGCGTGAATCACATCTCTTTAAACAAACTACACATGTATGCCCAAACAATTACGATATTAAATCCTTGAAAATAAATTAATATAGTTACTCAATGACAATAAAGGATTCAACATAATTTATGAGAAAGTAGTTTGCTATGCATTCAGAAATCCAAATCTAACTATCATTTCATCAAATTATCACTGTATGGTGGGTAAGACAGACAAAATGTTATTTACCAGTGTAATCAATTAGTGTTTGCAGCACAGTTAAACAAATTCAACACGGTGTATAAGTATTCAACAGCCGCAATGATTCGTATTGCACCACGATGAAACAATGCAGAGACAGAACAACTCAACACTGTCACTTTGTGGTGCCGGTAGACACAAGCTATACAATTATAATACATGAATTGTTAGAGAAAAGGTGATAAAGTGGAAAATTTAAATAGATAGAAAGGACTAAAGAGCAGATTGGAAGATGAGAGGGCAAAGGTCAGCAAAAGGGCTAAGAATAAATGCTATTTTGATGCGGCCTCCACCCAGCAATTAGACTAGGGAAGACATTCTAGTCAATAAAAATGTTTTTGTTGTGATATTAAAATTTGTCATGCCATGTAAAAATATTAGCTGCTGCTGCCACCTAATCAAAACAAGTCAAAACAATGCATGCACAATTCTGCAACAGTTTATTCTGGATGCCCATTAACTGAACAAATCTTATTTTACCTACACAATATACACACCTCAACTGTGCCCTCGGGGAAGCTGAACCTCTTTTGCACGACAGATGTCAGTTCACGGATGCGACGACCCTTCTCACCAAGAACATTCTGCGTCCTGGTGGCGAGGATGATAATCTCTGTGCGAGTGGGTGTGACACGCACCTCCACACCACTGTAGCCATCTTCAGCCAACTCACGAGTGAAGAACTCGTTCAACTCAGCCTTGAAGACTCCATCTGCTACAAACTGCAATCACATCAAACGCATATTTGTATTTGTTGACAGCATCTGTGCATTCACAGAATAGGTTTTTTATAGACTCAGGGCACGAAATAAGCGGTATCGCATCGCATTTTGCGGTGCATATATTGCTGTTTGCTAGTCAACTGCATTTTTGTATCGCAAACTTTGCGATGCAATATTCGTGAATAATTTTGTTTTGATCAAGTGGTAACTGTCGTAGCATTGTAGGCAAGGGTGCCGCCATTTTTCTCACGCGAAACGGAAATGTGATTTTACCAATGCATAGTCCTCTAGCGCAGTACTTGCTAGGTGTTACATCAATTTGTTTGCACGTGTGTGGCAGCATACGGAGTTGTTTCGAAGTGCAGGCTCAGAGATTCCGCTAGCCTTTGAAACATTCCAGTACCCGGAACAGATGTTTTCTAGTACGAGGCAAACGTCTACCGGTACCCAGTCTTTCCGAAAACAGAACGACGCTACTAACGCACACAAAACACCTGCAATGATGCATGAGAGTTCAAAACGTTGCGTCCCATATACGTTGTACACCAGTCAAAATCACAGGTGTTTGCAGTCGCAACAATAAATTTGACGATGATCAGTACTCCTGATTAAGCATCACGGTAACTGCCGCCGGTGTCTGTGTAATCTGTTGTGAAATCTACGGGTGCTCACTACAACTGTTTACCGTAGAAACTGACCCCTGGGCCTGGCTCCCCTGCCAGCTGCAAGACAAACACCTGAATCCAATCACAGCCCAACTTGTTTATATGGTAATTATTATCTAGCCAGTAGGGGTGGTGGGATGAAAGGCGGGAAAACATAGGGGATTACCCCAGCACTTGTTGGGTTGACACCGCAATAAACAAATGGCTGCAATCGTTCATGGCGTATAGACTAGCTATAGTGGCAGAGCGGGAGACAACTTGGTCTTAGAAGAAATCGTGTTTTCCGGTGAGCATTTTGAATATTCCGCGCAACATTTTAACATATGTTGCCACTGGATGTGTTTTCTGAATAAAAAAGTATAAATTATTATTTTATTTGTAACAAAGATGCCAACAATTTCGACGGGAAGCTCCATATTTCACGTTCAACTTCCGATATGCCATTTTATGGCATCAAACCCCCCGATAACAATGCCTTTTCCACATTTAAAATACCAATAATTAAAAAATCATCGCGAAGTAGTTTTATGCCACCACCAACCAAGTGTATTGCTCTAGTTATTAGTGTCTGGGAACAGTGCGCTGTCTCAATTCCCAAACTATTTGCATTAGTCATTGTTGACATTGTAACCACATCAAAGCCAAGGCATGTCGACCACACGCATGAATGTATAAAAGTGCAAAATCATGAAATGGTGTTACTGAACATTCTTCAGGATAGTTCATTTTCAAATCAGATAACTTTCATTTTACATATCCAAGGTAAACCTTGGATATGTAAAATTTAAGTTATCTGATATGAAATGGTGTTGTTTTCTTAATTAAGGCAATGCACGCTCCTCAAAAAGCGATATTTTCCCCGATTTTTTTTTGGGGGCCATTTTCATGTTTTGTCATATCGATGTACTATTATCATCTAACTGCTGATCTGTGTGTTTTACACATATGAATAAAATCCTCAAATGCAATAAAAACGAACATTTGTAGCACGCCTATTGTCTTAGAGTAATTATTTTACGTAATTGCGATCGAAAAATACGTTTCGAAGCCTCGTGCTCCGCCATATTTGTAAACAACCCAGCTTATCTGGTATCGATGCAGAGCTTCACTTTTGCAGTGCATCGTGCCAGTACTGGTTCTGTAATATCTGTGGTAGATTTTGAGCATTTTTACCTAGAAGAGGCCTTCTATCGCTATAGTCAACGCAGTTACGATTGGTCAGTCTCGGTCACGCCCCCGAGTATGCCACGCTGATTGGTTATCGGATGGCCTACTAAGTCACAAAGGAATTTCTCCTGCCTTACGCCATTGTTTTTCTATGCTGTTATTCGCTTTAGAGTAATTCACGTAAAATGTCTGGAAGGCAATTGAAAGCCAAGCAGCAGTTCGGTGTGAAACGAAAGTCTTGACGCCAACAGTTGAGTTTGGCATGTTCTGCGATCGGCAAATGGATGAAAAGTGGTGGTGGAGATAACAGGAATCCCGACGTGCCGATGCCCAGCACTACTAGCAGCGCTAGTGTGGTTGACGCATCGTCAACAGAACTCGGTGTAAGTATTAGTTATCGTCGTTTGCGTCATGTTATTCATAATTATATGGCAAAATATTTCCTAAACAATATCGAGTGATATTCAGGTAATCCAACTTGGCCAGAAGCCAAAAAAGGCGTACAATCGTTTGTTTACATTTTGCAGATAATCACATCCACATAGACATAATTATCATTATAGAATGTAGTAAGGTATAGACAGTATTTCCTGTTTGTTGAATTTTAGTGCTTGTGGATTGTTGTTATATATTATACCAATTTTATAGCAAAAGCATAAACCGTTTTTTATTGATATCAATGATAATTGCCCAGCTTCTGTCTTATTTATTTGTTTACAATAATCAATATGAAATTGAATATGCTTATTGTAAATATTATGAACCAGATGTACTGCCTAATAACACATAATTATGCCTGCAGGTCGACTCTGTCTCTGATGAGCTGGAATCCCCTCAGCCATCAACGTCAACAATGACAACCCCCACCTCAGCAACCAAGCGGAAGTTCAGCTATAGACAGGGACTTCCACTGCGCAAGAGAATGAGTGCTGCTGAGCGACGCAGACAACCCGTTGAGACATCATTTGTACGTTGTTGTATGATGTCAACACTTGTGAAAGGACTGTTTTACCTTGAGTGTAGTGCGCCTACATTGAAGATACGTGCCGTCGATCGGCGCCTCAGCCTCGAGTGTCTGTACGAGACCTACTGTACGACATGCGGGGTTGTGTTGAACTCGACGCTGTCATCCGATCGCACTGACAAGGAGAGGGCAGGAAATGTACCGTTCGTTGTTGTGCGCCAGGCGGTTGCAGCGACGATAGACATGGGTGTGGGCCATGCAGGTATTGTGAAACTGTGTCGTTTCATGGACATGGCTCCAATACACCACAGATCATATGCAAGACACGTGCGAGTTGTGACAGCTGCCAACATGAAAGTGGTGAGTAGTCTGATGGATGACGCAGCCACCACAGTGCGCCAGGCTTACCGAGAGCATGACCCATCTATCACACAAGACTCCATCCTCGATTTGAACGTGACCTTCGACGGATCGTGGATGACGAGGGGACACAATTCATTGTATGGCATTGGCTGTGTCGTGGACATCATGACAGGCGTCGTCTTGGACTTGACAGTGCTCTCCCTGTACTGCCAGCGTTGAGCGTGTGCCAAGAAGCAGTATCAGGGAACGAACACCCTCGGGTTCAAGACGTGGATGGCCTCGCACAGAGAGTGCAACTTCCGTGGCACTTCTGGTGGGATGGAAGTCAAAGCTGCGGAGATTCTGTGGAATCGATCCCTAGAGCGAAACCTCCGATACACTACAATGGTCTCCGATGGCGATTCCAAGCATCTGACCAACAAGCGTGCCAAACGACTCGGCACTGCTCTGCACAAGTTGGCAACGTCCGGGAAGAAGGCTGGTGTCACCCTCAGAGGCCAGGGCTTTGGTCGACTGACGCAGGCCACCATTGTAAAGTTGACGGCCTACTACGGCAAGGCAGTGCGTGCCCATCGCGGCAACCTTCCAGCTATGACGGATGCTGTGTGGGGCACATCATCTGACGAGAAACCCCAGCACGGCCGCTGCACGGTGGGACCTAACAGCTGGTGTTTTTTTACCAGAAGGCACTTGCTACCGGACAGCAGCCAGGACCGCATTGCACGAATGTGGGCACGCCTTTGTCTGCAGACGGGATTTGTTGGCGTGCAGCGAGTTCTCTCTGCCACCTGTGCTGCAGTGGCAGAATTCAATAGCGGAGTGGAGGTGACCATGCGTGTGATGCCATGGGCATTGCTTCAGGCACACCTTTGATCACATCAGCTGAAGACGCTGACAGAAGGCGGCTGCTCGACAGACTGAGGCATCGACGAAAACTGCACGACATTCTCGCAGGATTGCTCATGCAGCAGCGGCCGAGGCTTCAACCAGGTGCTATGCTGCTGAAGAATTTTAGGGCATGCTCAAAGAGTCATAGTGTTGTGTCTGTGTGTGGCTACATAGAAATGTGTTGGTGCAGTGGATGACGGATTTTTTGTGTGATTTTGTAATTTTTTTTATAAATGTTTCCATTATACACTATTAGAAAGAGCATGAACTGGAGAAGCTCTGTGTAATATTGGTCCTGTAGCTCTACTTTTGGCAGTCAATTGAAATATGTGTTAGTGCGGTGGCAGTGATGATGGACACATATTTATGGTGTGGTTGTGTCGGAATTTTGTTTATTCATGCTTTCAGCCAACCAAATGATGAACAGTATACACCATTAGAAAGAGCATGAACTTGAGAATCTCTGTGTGAAATTTGAGTACTGTAGCTCTATTGTTTGCATGTGAAATTTCGTATTGAAATGTCTACAAACTTTGAAGCTGTTTTTCTCAATAAAATGTTTTTGACCGACAAGACATCTCTTGTTTACTAGAACTCGGCTATTTGTCAACAGAACCATTTGAAATTTTCAGAATATCATCCCAATATAAAGTGCAATATTGTGACAGTTTCTGATTTGAGATGCAACATATAGATTTTGTTTGGAAACCTCCAAAAAAATCCAACTGTCACAATTTGCATATGTATGTAGTCAGTCAATGTGCCAAGGTAGAACAAATTTGGCCAAGCCATTGTCCAGATGTACCAATCACGGTGAATCAGCTGAAATCCAAGATGGACGCCACCCACACCGCCACCTGGTGGTCAAAAAATATGTAATTAATTTGTAAAATGTTGTTTATATGTCACTAACATTGTCCTGAAATTTCAATAAGCTGGGTTGAAAAATAAAGAAAATATAATCGACCAGAGCACGGTGCCTTAACTCCCCAAATCACAAGTAATCTGCCATACAAAAATGCTATGCAAAACTCATTTTGCATAGCAACAATTGCTATGCAATTTTTTACATTTATTTCGTGCCATGTAGACTCAATGGAAACGTCAACAGATACCATAAAATCAAATGGGAGGTAATGGCTTATGCACTATCATCACAAAACGGCCATGGAGTTGAAATCAAATTTACAAAAATAGTGTGTTACATTAACATTCATTACGAAATTTTCGCAGGGCAACACCCAGAAAAGTTTAGAAGAAATTGTTCCAAAATAAACGTCTAAATCATGTGTTTCAATCAGGCGAGTATGGAAGGTTTCCATGTATGCTAGAAAACAATATTATGTGCATCTTTGGTGGGATAAACAGCAGACTGCTATGATTTTGATGGTACGATTCCAATTATTGACGTTTACAACATGTCAAACATCAGAACGACTGGCGTTTTTGCATTGGAGTACATTTCACGCGCAATTTCGAAAATATCACACGTTCCATAACGTAGCCAACTTTGCCAAAAGTCGGCTTTCGCAGGTTTTACCGAACTTGCCAACCAGAAAATAGCTCCCGTCGCTGAAAATACACATGCCAAAGGCTAATAATAATCGGGTTTCATCCTTTAAACTGTACGCCCTACGGAAGTCTTAACATAACAAGCACACACTATAAATGTTCTAATCATCTACCTCTGATATATTTTATTGTGGCTTCGTCCGTTTAAGAAATATGAGGTAAGTTTACCTTCCTCTTCTTAGAACACACATGAACCGCCATGTTGGTTTTCGCAAAAAGGAAGTAGTCAGTGCGCGCGCTATGAATTATGGGCAACATAATGGCTGCGTGTCTCGTGATTAGGTCGAGTTTTGTTGTAGTCGTGTTATTAAATTTCACATTTACACAAGTGTATGCAAAATATGAAACGTTTCTTGTTAAAAAAGAGTTTAATTGTTTCATTAAGAAATACAACAAACCGTACAAAGCGGGTGACAACGTATATGACATGCGTCTTAAGATATTTGAGGTTTGATGCCTGACATTTCTATCTTCCTCACAGACACACACGTGACACAGCATCTGACAGTGACACTGACTGTACAGAATCCCACAATGACCCGCCCAAGTGGAGATGGTAGATGCAACAAGGGGCAAAGTCGGAATAAGCTTTATAAGTACACGCGGTAATCGGTGTTAGTCTAAACACTGAAAACTTCGCCTGTACATATCAATTTGAACGAAATAACGGTATTATTCCAACTCTGCACAATGCAAGAGGGGACAAAGTTGGAATAAGCTTTATATGTAGATGTTATTCATAAATGTTGCGTTTGTTTGTCATACAGTCAGCATTTAGAATGTAACACGATATATGGTTATCCAGTAAAAAGAGGACATCGGCATACACAATTTTTCAATGGCATGCTTGAAATAACGGTATTATTCCCACTCTGCACAATACAAGAAGGGGCAAAGTTGGAATAAGCAAAAGAAACACCGCTGGATTAGCTAGTTAATTACCCCCTTTGTTGCTCCGCTACAGCTTCAACACACACAAAGGACATGTTTCAACATCTATGCTGGCATGCCAATTGTGAGTTGGTAGCAAGTGAAGGAGCTATAACACCTAGGCCCTCTATTGTACATGTTCAAAGTCAAAGTTTTATGTGCTAAAGAAGCCTATTATTATTTTCTACAGCAGTAGCTTATACAGTTGCATGTGTCAAGTTCAAGATAGGCTCAGCATACCTCGACTGAGCACATCTTAAAGAAAGGTATCACGCCGGGCAGAGTTCATATAGACCATAATCCATTTGAACGGCTGCTGTCATTTAGTCCATTCCCATTTGGGCGGGCGTTTTGGAAATTCTCCTAATGGTCCATCCCAAATCATCTCCACTCTGCCCGCATTCCAAAACTGCCTGCAACAACACTGCTGTGCCTGTGCTGTGGCTTATATATATTCATGTTACTGAAGGGAAATAAACAACATCAGTAATGATATGAATACACTGTGTACAATGGACACATTTTAATTATTATGTATTTGATCGACTAAAACAAAACAAATTGTTGGGAAAAGTAGTTTTTAGTAACTAATTGCAATTAACAAGTGACATGCATCCGCTGCAGGCGTGCAAATCCAGCATTTGCGGTTACTTATGAAACACAAACACACAAGTTCCTCCAACTCCTCATAGCATGACATAAAGCTATTTACATTTTCACATGTTACCCTGTCTAACAATACAAATAAATTCTTTCAATGGTTTTAACCAAATTACACACTCAGTCATTAAACTGACTGCATAAAAGCCATAATGATATATGTTATTCTAACATGTTATATTACAGTGGAACCTCGAGCATCATTCCAAGTTGAACTCAGACAGAAGAGAGAATGTCTCTGCTGTGTATGGTGTCACCAAGTTCTCAGATCTCACTCCACAAGAATTCAAAGGTTAGCATCATGGTCATTTTCTTCTGCAAATAACGATAAATTTACTAGTACTGTACAGTTTTTGTTGGTTTTAGCCCTTGAGTTGTGGTTAATTTCTTCCAGTTTGATTTAATAAGATTTGCTATCCAAGCCAAAGGTCCAGATGGCAAGTGGACAAGGAAGCCATTGGCTTATCGAGAGTCCATCAGTGTTCATCTACGTGTAACCTGCCTGCCTGAGATATGTGTCCAACTTGTTTTTATACATATGCTGCTAGCGGTTATACAATCCGTATATAATTTGTTCCGTTCATTTACTGTCCTCTGTGAGAATGATTACTTCCTGATATCCAATCTACACTGATCCTTTGCTAACTTTACCTCATGTCCTCTAGTTCTGCTATCTTTCTTGAGAGAGAAAAACATATTTTTATCAATATTTACATACCCATTCAATATCTTAAAAACTTCAATCTGATCTCCTCTTAACCTCGTTGTCTCTAGAGTTTTTAAACCACATTCTGTCAGGCGTTCTTCATAACTAAGGTCTCTCAGTTCTGGAATAATTTTAGTTGCTCTCCTCTGTATGCGTTCAAGTGTATCTATAATCCTTCTTACAATATGGTCTCCACGCTTGTATACAGTATTCTAAATGAGGTCTAACTATTGCTTTATACAGAGGTATAATTAGTAGTTTGGTTGTGTAGTGCCAGTTGAGAAATGGGGTGTGATGATAATTTGTGTTGCGATTGGATCGACATCGTAAAAAACAAAGTTTGCAATTTAGTATTCAAATTAATTGGCATTATAAATGAAGACATAGAAATAAAAAAATTTGTACCATCTAAATTTATCTGGATCATGTAGTATTGTGCTTATTTGATGATATGTGTTTGATTTCAGACAGGTATCTCTCATCGATAAAACCAAGTAATCACATCACAAAGCCAGAACAACGGCACCATCCAAGGCCTCTTCTGTTTCCAACAGGGTTCTTTCCAGCAGGGCTGCCTGGGAAAGACATTCCTCTCAAGGTGGACTGGTAAGATTGTAAAACAGTCTTGCATAAAGTTGTTTTCTGTCAGTTTGTAATTTTGTATCTTTCTATTCTGGCGTTGAATTCCGCTGGCTTCTTGGAATCATCTGTCCCCAGACATCTCTGTCCCTCACTGCTGAGTGCATCGTAATTAGCATATCTGTTTTCTTATACATTAGGCAAAGTATTTAAGTTGTGTCTAGCACTTTAGATGATAAGCCTGGAAAGTTGGCGCAATAGTTTAATTTTGCCAGAAATGTTAGGTGTGATATAAATAAATAAAATTTGACCAGTAATGGTAGTTGTTGAATGAAGGTCTTGTATAACATAAATTTGCCATAATATGAATGTGTTTTTTCAAAGGAGGAAGAAAGGCATCATTACAGCCGTGAGGAACCAGCACGCTTGTGGTGGGTGCTGGTAAGTGACACAGGACTCGTACAACTTGTATAGAACGACTGCATAGAATGGACTCGTGTGCACCAAATATATAAATTTAGTAATTGTTAAAAAAAATAAACAATTTGAAATTACAATTGATAAATTTGTCTTTTCTTGAATATTGTGATGATGTTTCAGGGCTTTCAGTGTAGTGGAGACAATTGAAGCTATGAATGCTATCAACACCGGAATCCTGAGTGAACTTAGCATACAGGAAGTGATCGATTGTTCATACGGCTTCTCAATTCTGAGTGGTTGTAATGGTGGTGACACTTGTGCCGCCTTCGCCTGGATGAAGCTGGTACTTATAACCTGAGCAGAACTTACTCGTTTTAATATATGACTTTTCTACATGTACATATGTAAGATATGACTTTTTATATGTATGGCTTTTCTTCATATATTTACAACTGTAGTGACTCTTTGTTTGATAGACTGTAATGTTAATTAATATTATCTTTTTATCAAGGTTAATGATATTTTGGTGCAAGGCTGGGTCCAATTATGTAATTGTAATTGATTACAGCAAAATTGTGTAATTGTAATTGATTATGGTTTCGAAATGTTGCTGTAATTGTTATATTTTGTATAAGTGAAAATTTATTTCAATTACAATCAATTACAGTACGTTTCATATCACAAACTACCTGAACGAATTGTCAATAAAAATATAATTTAAGTCTCACATGAGTTGAAAATCAAGACTAATAATAACACCTGCTTATATATTTATATTTAAGTCTCAGTATTCACTGTCTGGTGGGTACTGGTCAGTGGTTCTAGTGGTGGGTACTGGTCAGTGGTGCTAGTGGTGGGTAGCCTTAGCTGTTAGCCTTTTTAGTAAGTTGGTAACAGCCAGGAAGCAATAAACAATGCACAGACATTGTCAAACAAAGGCTAAGCTGGTATTCAAATAACATGGAAATACCTGTAGCCTGATATTGCTTCAGAAAATATCAGCTCAGTGAAACATTGCAGAGTTAGCAAGCCAATTACACCCCTTGTGTTGTGGTGAGGTGAGGTGGGGAGCGGTGGTCTAATGGTTAGAGCACCCGTCTGTCGTGCAAGAGGACGGTGGTTCGATTCCACCTCCGCCGTTTCGAAGCTTGGGCAATTTCGTTCACCCCACTTTGCCCGTGTCTTTCAGAAGAGACACTAAAAGCTGTTGGTCCAAACTCCTGCGTTAGCTCAAGATTGGGCTGTTTGGAGTATAACTACTTGAGACTTGAGACCACTCTCAGTCACAAGCAAAAATCAAAATCGAACGGTGGGTTGGAGACAGGTCAGGTGGCAAGGACCGTTTATATGGCCTCTCTTCCCATTCCCAACTCACACAAAGCAAAGGGCAGACCAATTAAGAATGTTAGCTTAGAGCAGGAGCTACAACCTCAAAGTAAACACATCATACCCTATTATTAGTATTTTCCAAAGAAAAATTTTAGAAATGCGCACGGCTAAATGTCTGCATTGGAATATGTCCTGTAGGATTACGTCTGGATATTGCATTGTATTTTTATATAATAAAGATATGTTTTAAACGGCTATCTTTTTATTTAGTATAATTCAAAGTCATAATTCAACAAAATGTACAAACATTACCGTTATATTTCTTTATCAATTGTGTACAAAATATTGAAATTCAGCAAAACACGCAAAAATACATAATTAACAAATGCTGAATATATTTGGTTCCGCATAATGTAATTGTAATTGAAATTGAAACAGTGTAATTGTAATTATAATTGATTTGGAAAATTATGACTGTAATTGTAATTGAAATAAAAAATTTAATGTAATTGTAATTGATATAATTTTGTGTAATTGGACCCAGCCCTGTTTTGGTGTACAGTCAACCTTTTTTAATACAGGTATATTGTCGCCATATTTTAAGAAGCTTTCTTGTGTTTGTTCGTAGTCCAAGACGCCTCTTGTCCCGGGGCGCCAGTACCCTCTCAAGGACCTCCAGCAGACGTGTAAGATGCTGCCAAATGAAACACGCGGTGTAAGAGTTACAAATTATACTTGTCAAAAGTAAGTTTCTGTTGGGGTATGATAAACAAATTATCAACTGATAGTGTAAACGTGATTTGCGCCTATCTATCTAACAACATCAAGTTGTATTGTATATGTGCGTGAACACATCTAGAATACATGAAGAAGTCAAGTCTGCCATATGTGGGTGTTTTCACTGATTTTAGAAACTGTTCTTATTGTGCACTGTTCAGTCACCTAGCCAAACATTCAGTCACCTAGCCAAACATTCAGTCACCTAGCCAAACATTCCAGCTGGTTATTCAGGCATGACCACGGAAACCTAGCTGAAGCGAGATAGCGACTCTGCACTGTTTACTGAACTTACACCTGACGGCTACAGCTACCTCAATGTGCCAAGGCAGCGTGGCAGAGGCGGTGGTGTTGGTCTCATGCATCGAGATTCGTACACATGCCAACTACTTCCGTCACAGTGGTTCGAGCATATGGAATTGCTGCGCGCTCAACTGAAAGGAAACAACATGAGGCCGTACGACGTGTACATCCTCTAGCATCCACCTACGTCTGGCACAACATCATGTTTCCAAGATGAGCTGGAATCTTTATTTACTGACATTGCTCTTTTTCGGGAGGATGTCGCCTACCAGTGCCAACAATTTCTACAAAGACAGGCTAGAAAAATATGCATGACATTGTTAATAATTGTGCGAATGGTCCTCGATAAACATGCTCCTACAAAGGACAGAGTTAGGAGAGGGACCAGGCTATGCCCGTGGTACAACGGAAATGTAGAGGAGGCTAGAGCCCTGATGCGCCAGTGTGAACATCGCTGGAGAACAACCAAGCTTGAAGTTCATCAGCAGCTAATACCAGCTACACCGGTATATGTTGAAGCTCAAAATGCCTCAACCGTGTGCATAGCCAAGGCAAAGAGTGAATGCCACCAGGACACTCTTCAGCAGACCTGGGGCAGAAATACTCGGTACTCATGTACTCGAGTACACTTTTTGAAGTATTTGTAATTTATGGGTCATGTACTCAAACTCAGAGTACAGCTGAGTACTTTCTCAATATATGCTACTATGCTAAATTTATTTATTTATTTGTAGTTAACAAAATTAAACATTCCTGAAAGTATTTGAATGTTCAACTATTTTTTTTAAATACTTTGTTGTTTCTTATTGATTACCCCCCCCACCATTTCTACACGTAGTACACATGGTACATTCTCCAATAACCATGACTACAATACCCAGAAAAGGCAACAGGCAGCATCTTTTTTTTCCCAGTCAGAAACACCCTGTTAAGCAAACAGTTGTAGGCTACCAGTTCAGGCCATAAACCCTGTTTGTTTAATTAAGCTATCAGGATGTCCATAAAGGGCCATTCATCAGTTAACCCACCAGTTAACCATGAAATGCCTTTGATGCAGTCAGGAGACCATGCCACTTGGTACTGGCTGACAGTGCTAACTGTTAAGAACTGCCAGATGAGTCTTCCTCTGTAGAAGTAAGGTGACTCAAGTCAGACTGCCTCCTATGCCAGTAGAATCTGGTGCCAGTCTGGCTAAATAGTACAAAGGGGATTTTGAGCCCGTTGTATAGGCATGTGCTCAACAACCAGTAGTCTAAGATCAGAAAATATAAATTGCAAACTTCTAATGTAATTTTTTTTGCAAATTACAACACAACCTTTTAGCACCAAAAGAAGACAAATTGAAGTGATATATAATCATGTAAATTGGTCTCGTGGTCTTTATTCAAAACAAGGACAATCAAACTTTATTTAATTTGGCACACATCCCCTTTGTTGCAATTTGGACAAATCTCACCTCTACCCCTTCAAATGATGTACATGTTTAGGGGGGAGGTAATGTTATTGTTGATGAAATAAAGAGGTTTTTACAGTTTTCCTCAACAAATCTGATCAACTGCCATTGTATATTCACTTGTTGCTGAGTTATATAAATTAGATTAATTGATATTTTTTAGTTTAAAATATGTTATTATTTTATATTTATAAAATATGTACTTGTACTCATACTCATGAGAATGTACTTGTACTTGTACTCAGCTTTTAGCAGTGTACTCGTACTCATACTCATCCATCACCAATGTTCTCGTACTCATGAAAATGTACTCAGCCCCAGGTCTGCTCTTCAGAGAGCTGATAATAAGTCGATTTTCCGGCTTATCTGGAACCCTGGGAACTGAAAAGAAGGCCATTTACCTCTATCATAATCATGCGGGAAAAGGTCTGTTTCAAAGAATCGTTCGTTTCTTTCTTGCCAACATTGGGCGAGGAGATGTACAAGATTGTATGTTTAACAACGACATGTGAACTCGATCCTTTGCCAAGCAAGCAATTTCAGCAGTGCCTTCCATCATTCGTACCAGTCATGACTGCTATTACCAACAAGTCGCTTGCAGAGGGAACAGTGCCGACGTCCTTGAAGAAGGCTCTTGTTCGTCCGCTGCTGAAGAAGCCATCATTGGACCAGAACGTGCTACAGAACTGCAGGCCTGTAAGCAATTTGCCCCAATTATCCAAGATCTTTGAAAAAGTAGTTGCACAGCGATTGTCCGATCATCTCAACATGAATGAACCGTTCCAGTCAGCATGCAGATAGCTTCATTCAACAGAAACCGCCTTGTTGAAGGTCTGTAGTGAGGCCTTGGATTGCAAAGAAGGCACTCTGCTTGTGCTACTAGACCTGAGCTTAGCCTTCAACACGATCGACCACAATATGCTACTCAATCGGCTCTGCAAGTGCTATGGACTTCAGGACTGTGCCCTTCAGTGGATTGACTCATGTGCGAAACCGCAAACAATGTGTTGTGATTGGCCAGACTACATCTGGGCATCAGAGTCTCGATACTGGAGTACCCCAAGGATCCATCTTGAGGCGTGTACTGTTCTCACTGTACATCCAAACATTTGCCGATGTCATTAGGAAGTACAGCACAAACTTCCATCATTACACTGATGATCTCCAGTTGATGCTTGCTTTTGCATTGAATTCTACTTCTTGAGGCCCTGCAGCGTCTTGAAGCCTGTGTCTCAGAGATTCGTGAGTGGCTGAGTGCCAATTATCTGAAATTGAATGATCAGAAAAGTGAGTTCCTTCCAATTCTTCCAGCATCGGCAAAGAAATTGGTAGATGGGCTCGCCATCACTGTTGGTCTGCCAACACGTCTTTGATCATCAGGTGCTGCTACTTCCACCTTCATCATACCAGCCAGATAAATAAGTTTCTGCCGAGAAAGACCAGGGAGAGGGTAGTAAATGTGCTAATCACATCGAAGCTAGACTACTGTAACTCCCTACGTGGCACAATGGACAAGAACTTTGTGAGTACTCAGTGTGCTCGTTTCGAGGTCCTGGTACTGGTCCACAGAGCTGTCAACAACTGTGGGTCATTGTATCAGTGCGACCTCGTCTCGCTCCACAAGTCTACCAGGTCCCTTCAGTCAGCTGAAAAACATCTACTTGTCAGACCTAGAACAAGATGCAAGGTCGGGGATGTGAGCTTTGTGGCAGCCACTCCAGACATGTGGAACGATCTGCCAGTGTCACGTGAACTGACCAGTGAAGCCACTTTTAAAAGGACTTTAAAAACACTATATTTTATCCAATATTTTAACAGATAGAAAGCCTTTTAGACTTGGTTTTAAGTCCTTTTAGTTCTGAACTGTTAGATCACCTGCATGTATTTAAGACAAATTTACTAGCTATGCTATTCAATTGCATTACAATTAATTATTTCATCTAAATTTTTATGTTATTGTCGTTATATTTTAAAGTAATTTAAACATTTTATTTAAAAATTTGTCTAATGAAATGTTAATATAATTTAATTATCTAATTTTAAATTTAATTATGTAGTTTTAAGCAAGTTTTTAGCTTTAGCCTTGGGTAGTTTTTAAGTAGATATGGTGCTATAGAAGTGAACTATTTATTTATAAACACTAGTAGCATGAATATGTTTAAAAACAAAATTGACAAATATCTCGGAGGGGTGTGTTACACATAGATGAATAATCATTCAACTAATTTTTATTTATCTTATATTTATACTCTATCTGTTTATTCCAATATTAAAATAAACTATATTGTTATAATTGCATGTATGTTTTTGCAATGACTGTATGAACATTCGAATGGGCCAATTAATAATCAATGACTGCCACAGGCTGGTTAATGACGAGGCCTTTTTGATGACGTTGTTGGCCTCTTACGGCCCGGTCGCAGTCTCCGTTGATGCCACGAACTGGAGCAACTACCAAGGAGGGATCATCCAGTACCACTGCGGAGAAATGGGTAATAATCACGCAGTGCAAATCATTGGCTACGATCGAACAGGTAAAAAAATTCTGTATTAATTCAACTGCTAAAACATACATCTCTATCTTGCAATCTTATTTGTGTGTTGATTTATTATTTATTTATTTAAGCTTTAATACTTTGCATATTTTATGTATTCACTGTATTGAATATTTATGACATTTAGTGTACACTTATTTTTATTATTAATATTAACTTGACTCAGTGTGAAGTGCTTTAATTTGTAATGATTTACTTGAAAAGTGCTATATCAAGGACCAGCATTATTTTCTATATGTGCCATCCCTCATCTGTTAGACTAGTAACATAAATCCATAAGACCCGCAAACGAACCTGTATGGTTATCTACTTCCACTGGTTTGCATGTTCAAAAGAAGCTCGCCTTGCAAACTGGGAAACATTGATTGGCTCTCATGAGGCTCGGACACAGCTGACTGCACACAGTTAAAATATTAGCAGAAGTCGCTATTTAAGACACGTTTAACTGATTGTGACTAGATACGATTCAGAGTGAATCTAACATGCACAAACATTGCTATTACTCCAAGACATGAGTATTTATTTTAACAACACACAATTTTTTACATACGTTTGTAAATTCTCAAATTTTTTTTGGTTTCCATGGCAACTGTGTGTTCATAAATAAATTGTGGTCGTTTGGATGACTCATTGATTCAGCTTTCAGAAAATGTATACATTTATTGATCTACATATCTGATGATGGTTTATTATAAAAAATGTGATACAATGATGTTATGCAACTATATATAATAGGCATTATCCTCTGCATGATAACATAATATTAAATCCTTGTAATATATATATATTACATATATATATATATGGCATTTTCTTAATAATTTCAGCATGTATATATATATATATATATATGTATATATAAATATATATATGTATATATATATATCAAGAAGTAAGTCATTTTCTTAACCATTTCAGCATGTATATATATATATATATACATACATATATGTATATATACATATATATATATATACGTATATATATATATATATATATATATATATATATATATATATTATATACATATACACATGCTGAAATAGTTAAGAAAATGACTTCGTTCTTGATATATATATATATATATATATATATATATATATATATATATATTACTGCATGATCGTAAGCATTTTTCTTAACCAATATACATAAACATATATATATATATATATACATAACATAATATTAAATCCTTGTAATATATATATATATATATATATATATATATTACAGGAATTTTATATTATGTTATGTATATATATATATGTGTATGTATATATATATATATATATATATATATATATATATTGGTTACGAATGGAAAATGCTTACGACCATGCAGTAATATATATATATATATACATACATACATATATATATATATATATATATATATATATATATATATATATATATATATATATCTCTCAAGAACAATATAATGTGTTAATTATATTAAGTGTCCAAACTTTGAACTGAATTAGTTATACCATTTGTGTATGTACTGTCAAATACTAATTACATTCTTATATTTCCCAATCAACATTTCATCATAGATGTTGGATATATTATATTGTAATGGTTTTTATACGGTATACAACTGTTGAATAAACTCCAATTCAGTTGAATTCAATACACATCAGAAGAAAACTGTTTAGTCTCGCCTGCTTGTGAGCCAAGACAATAGTGCGCCGAGTCCTCATCAGAGATGCTCTTTGCTGATGATGCCGCGTTAACAACTCACACCTAGGAAGACCTCCAACAGCTAATGGGCAGACTCTCTTGTGCCTGTAGAGAATGTGGGTTGACCATCAACATCAAAAAGATAACTGTCGGTGTTGATATGCATCAATGCAACATTGGAGGCGTTTTATTTTCAAAACGACACTAAATAGTGTGCTGTAGTCAAGTTGATAGGTGTTGTTGTATACATGTAACAATGTTGCGGGAAAACACAGTATACACCATGTTACGGACTGACAAAATACCGGTGTTCCTATCTATCACACTACACAACAAAATGCATAACAAGTAAGTGCCTTATCAATAACACGACATTGGATGTCGTCGATAGCTTCACGTATCTAGGCTCTGCGATCACCAGTAACTTGAGCTGAAACTAACATGCCTATAGCATACGTTGCAGCAATCATGTCCAAGCTTGGCCAGAAAGAGTGGATCAATAATAACCCCACAGAAACACAAAACTGCATGCATAACATCGCCACGTAGAATCTGCTGTTGCTCAACATCAAGCAGATG
Source organism: Lamellibrachia columna (assembly GCA_963662155.1). NCBI lineage: Eukaryota > Metazoa > Annelida > Polychaeta > Sabellida > Siboglinidae > Lamellibrachia > Lamellibrachia columna. The sequence goes on from OY759274.1 coordinate 41,494,359, forward strand.
ATGCTGGCGTGGACGCCCAAGGGCATGGCTGGCTTCGACAGGTGAGCCATGCCCTTTCACTTCATCTTCAGCTTCCTCATGGGCTACTTCATCAACTGTCCGCGCATCTCCGAGTTGACGCTCGTTAACGGTACGTGCGCCCATCATGTGGCGTTCCCCTTCGGCACTGACGAGTATACGTTCGAGTTCACCTTGGCAATCGGTGTGTTCGTATCGCACCTTCTCCCTATACTCTACATCCAGCTGTTCATACGCCACATGTGCACGGTTCGTCCATCGTGCGGTTCTCAGCAGATCTCTGGCACCGATTCCAAGATATCTCTCTACCCGAATGTCATCGGGTCCAGACATGACAGTAAGACTTCCAGGGGCAGCACGAGGCCCCCGATGAAGCCGAGGGACAGTGTGACCGACTCGTCCGTGTAGGGAGCAGTCGCTGTCATCATGATGCTAGTGCTCAGGTACGGGCTAAGCGGGGTGCTGCACTTCGCCAACACTAGACACCTCTACATGATTGTTTCCGACGATAAGTTCTTACTAGTGATGATGTGGGTGAAGTCGGTGTTCACCACGCCCTTGCTCCTCACTACTATACCGACGTACAGAGCTCAGATGATAGTATTCTTCCACCTACAGTCGAAGGACAAATCGTTGCTGGGCGAACAGTAGCTGATTTCGTCACCAGCGATAACGACTGTGGAGACTCGATCATCAGCACAATAGACACACAGACACAGAAACATATTCTTCACAGCTGATTAAATACTCCGGATGTTTCGCATGCATGATCATATTGTTTTCAGTCTTCTTCTACCACTTCATCGTCTTACGGGTGGTCACATCAGTTCTCAAAGTCCATAAAACCGTGTAGCATTACGTGTTGGTGGCTGGTGGTTTGGTCGTCACCATGATGTGTAGCATTACGTGTTGGTGGCTGGTGGTTGATAATAATAATTTAATAATAATTTTATTAAAATGGCAACTATAGCAGTTGAATTATACAATTGGCACAGTAAAACAACCAATGATAATAAATTAATTAAGACAAAAATATGACTTAAAATAAATTTAAACAAATTTTAAAGGTGCATGTACATCATGTTTAAAGTTATGTTTGTAAATAAACAAGATAAATATGAAGGACATAATTATAAATTAAAACTTAAAACAGGCAATACTATAGTAAAATAAATTATATGGCCTACTACTATTATGTAAAAAGTAATTAATTTATAAATGAGTTCATAATTAGTACCAGTGTCTTAAAGCATATGGAATAAAAGAGTTCTGAAATCTTGCAGTTCTGCAACGTGGCACACAGTAAGTCCTCGTGTTTCGAGTTGTATACGTAGTTTCCCGGAGGGGAGGCAAAAGATGGTGTAATTTACGTGTAGATTGTTGCATGCTGATGAATAGTGTTCTACATAACTTCTCCGGTCTGACAGCGTTGGTAGATTGGCTGCGGTGATGGCTTCGGTGTACGACTTATATTTTGGAAAATGATCCGCATTGCCCGTCTCTGGATGTATTCTATCTGTCTTGTTTGCCTTTTTGTAAGGCTCGTGTGCCACACTTGCGTACTCCAATACCGATCGGACGATTGAAGTGTATATGTTGATGAGGTGGTGAGGGTCAATGCAGGCTCTTTTGAGAAGGATGATGAAATATAGACGTTGCGATGCTTTTGTAGTGATTTCGTCTATGTGTGATTGCCACTTCATATCTTCAGAGAGAGTCACACCTAGTAGACAAGTGCTGTTAACTTGTTGGATTGGTCTACCGTCGATGGTTAGCAGTGCGATGTCCGGAGTTGATTTCTTGAAACATATCCACAGTTCTTTCGTCTGGTCGTAGTTCAACGCCATTTTGTTAGTCGCTGTCCATTGCTCGACTTCGTCTGCTGCTACTTGGACTGAGCTGTCCATTCCGGAGGATGAAGTAGCTTCCCATAGTGTGCAATCGTCGACATATTTTATATGTTCGCATACTGTTTGCAGATCATTAATATTGTGTAGGAAGCCGATTGGTCCAAATATTGTGCCTTGTGGAACACCTGCATTGACAGTGGTGTACTCCGATTTCACACTCCCGATCTTTACCCTCTGTTTGCGTTGACACAGGAAAGATGTCAGCCATTTGGTGATAAAAGTTGGAAGTCCGAGTGATGCACATTTCGTCATTAAAATGTGATGGTCGACTCGGTCAAACGCTTCCAGGGGTCTCGACCGCGTATTTCCACTTGTGTACAAGCTCGACCAGTGCGTGTACGGTTGATGTTCCTTTGATTGATCCATATTGCTGAGGATCAATCTGGTCCATGGTAATGTCCATTATCCACGTGCACATGAATTTTTCCAAGCACTTCGATAAAACTGGCGTGAGAGATATTGGACGCAGGTCTTTCTCAATTCGCGCTGGTGGTCGAATTTTAGGCACTGGTCGAACGTCAACGCATTTCCACAGGGCAGGCACGGTTCCTTCCCGTAAGCTGCTGTTGAATATCACGCAGACGGGAGGAGCGAGGATGGCGGCGTAGTCATGTAAGATCCAGTTGGGTATCTCGTCCGGGCCGGTTGCTTTGTGTGTTTTAATTCGTGATAGTGATATGGCTACTTCATGGACGTTGATGATGTAGGCATCTGGGACCGTCGTGTCGGCTCCCGGAGGTAAGAACTCATCAACGGGTAAGAGTGGTGGGAAGTCTTTGGTCACAGACTCAAAGAAGTCACTTATTTCGTTTGCTAGAATACTGAAGTTTCCTGAACAGTGTGTGTTTGCAAGACCTTGTAGATTGTCACAGTTGACCTTTACCCCTACAAGTTCTTTCACGCTATTCCACCATCGTTTCGGATGTTCGTTCTCAAGTGATTTGATTTTTCTTTTGTAATACTTTCGTTGCAAGGACTTTCTGGCACGATTAACTTTATTTCTGTAATGTCTGTACAATGGTTGGTTCTCAGAAAGAAGCGCGATCTGGCGGCGACGTATTAGATAGCGGAAATTGTCATCTATCCAAGGTCTGTCGCTGGAACATCTTCTGATTTTTCATTCAGGGAGATGCGTGTCGAGTAAAGTTCTAATTGTAGAATTGAAAAACTGCAGTTGTTGTTCGCAGCTTGGTAGGTGGAATAAGGTTTTCCACGAGATGAGGTTGAGCGCTGCTGCAAAATGGGCTCGATCATCAGGCCTGCAACTGCGCGAAGACGTCTTTGAAACGACTGGTTCTGTATATTTCGTGGACATTGATGAAGTGCATATTACCACCATATGATCCGATAGGCCAATCAGTGCTACGACTACTGGACAGTGATATAAATCCGTTAGGTTGGTATAGATTTTGTCCAGTGTCGCAGTTCCTTTGTTTTAGGTTGTGATGTCTTTTCAAGTGAGAATCTCTCAACTTGTTAAGGTCATCCATTATGATGACGCCAGTATATGGATGGTGACGGCGTACATAGTCAACAGATTGGTCAATGTGGTTTAGCAATGTCCAATCGTCTGCCCCGGGAGGGTGGTACACTGTGCAGATTGTTATCTGCGGGTGGTTGCGAGGCATCTTTGGTGGACGTATCGTCATCCACATAGTTTCAAATTCTGTTTGGTTTAGTTCTGTCCATTGCTTAGTCGGGATTGTATCTCGTACATAGCAAACAACCCCCCCATGTTGATGGTAACAGGGTAACGAGAGCGAGCTGTCTGGTATTCTGCTGGTACACCATGTCTCAGTGACTGCTAGGACGTCCACTCCGTAGTTATCTTTAATTACTTTGATTTCATCGATTTTGCTTGCCAAGGCACCCCGAATGTTAGTATTGATGATGGTTGGTAGATCCCACTTGTACGTTGTACGATTGTACGTTGATGAGGTTGTTGTAATTAGCCCCATTTCTGCTAACGTGAACGTCATGTTGCATGTTGCTCCTGTGTATGTGTCATATTGTTCAGATTGACACAATTGTCATTGCAGTGTCTCACCTTGTCGACTGTGGTGTTAACACATTGAACGCGCCTGAAGTCAGACAATACCACTTGAATGGGTCTGCGTAGCATTGTTCCCCCTCGTTGACCTCTTCTGGTTGGCTGCGTGCAGGAAATCCCGTTCATTGTCAGAGCTTTCCACAATGAACTGCTGACTGGTTTTCCTGACACAAAGCCGACCAACTGGTAGAGAGCCTTCACTGAATATTGCAGGGCAGCCGTCATGCTTGATTGAATCGTCTGCTACTGTTTGTGCCACCTGTAGCTTGATATAAGTGTTCGAAATTGAGCGATTTCCTTCGTAAATTCGGAAACTTTTATCTGCTCCACGATCACTGTATGTTCAGAGAGCAGTTTGCTAAAATTGGCATGTGATAGTGCATTAAAACTTAACATTGATTACACTAAAGCCGAGAATGTTTTTGGTGCTGCCGTGTAGGCGCACACGCACTCAGTGTTCGGTTTGGTCGTCACCATGATGTGTAGCATTACGTGTTAGTGGATGGTGGTTTGGTCATCACCATGATGTGTAGCATTACGTGTTGGTGGCTGGTGGTTTGGTCGTCACCATGATGTGTAGCATTACGTGTTGGTGGTTGGTAGTTTGGTCGCCACCATGATGTGTAGCATTACGTGTTGGTGGCTGGTGGTTTGGTCATCATCATGATGTGTAGCATTACGTGTTGGTGGTTGGTGGTTTGGTCGTCACCACGTTTTGCGGGACATACGAATGCTGTATGATTGGCAATGTGCGCCTTATCGTATGTCCCACGCCACACATTGATGGGTGGGTGGTGGTCTGAATCCATACTAAACGGTATACTTTTTTTTTTACTTATGCGACGACCACTGCCATTATCTATATATTGCTCGGAGTTCTTCTCCGTCAAATTGTGCCACAGTTCTATGCCACTTGCCAGTTTGTCCCACGATGATGAACTTTGAGCACGTGCAGTGGCCTCCCGATGTAAGAACACCCGCTTAAAACGGATTGGGATATGTGGAACAGTTCTAACAAGTCCTTGGGGAGGGGTACGAACCCCCCTTTTTGAGAAAAACAATTTTAACGGTAACATTTTTAGAATTTATGATACAAGAAATCCTCAGCTGATTGTGTGCAACCGAACGCCCCTTTTCAAAACCCCGAGGATGGGCTTAGTGTTCCTTATAGTGAGAATTCACTGTACTTTTAATAGTCGCCATAATACTTGAGTTGTCATTGCCATTAAAAAGCTTATCGGCCTGGACCATCGTGGCCTGGTCCAACTCAGCCTAGTCCACCTCTCCTTGGCCTGGCATAGTACACTGTGGCGCCACCTAACGGGTCGGGGCACTACCGCTTTTCATAGTTTAACAAGATTGACATCCAAGACAAAGGCCCTGATAGCAAGTGGACAAGGAAGCCATTGGCTTATCGAGAGTCCAACTTTTTCATCCATGTGAAACCGCCCTCCTGAGATATGCGTCAACCTTGTTTTTAAACATATTCAAGCTGCTAGCAGTTACACAATCTCTAGATAATTTGTTCTATTCATTTATTGCCCTCTGTGAGAACGAGTACTTCCTGATATCCAATCTACACTGATCCTTTACTGTTGTTACTTCATGTCCTCTAGTTCTACTATCTTTCTTGAGTTAAAAAAAATAGTTTTACCAATTTATTCATGACCATTCAGTATCTTAAGCACTTCAATCTGATCTCCTCTTAACCTCCTTGTTTCTAAGGTTGTTAAGCCACATTCTTTTAGGTGTTTATTATAACTAAGGTGTCTCAGTTCTGGAATAATCTTAGTTGCTCTCCTCTGTATTCGTTCAAGCGTATCTATATCCTTCTTACAATATATATTTAATATTATATATTTTATATATTATTAGTCATTTTATATATTAAGTATATATATATATATATATTTAATATATAAAATGACTCCTCCCCTTCTTTCTATTCGATCTCTCCTAAACATTATGTATCCTGTCAATCCTAATTCAGCATCTGATATGTCTTTGTTGGCCCATGAATTATGTGAGGGTCAGTATCTTCTACAATAATGTTTAATTAGTTTTTCTTATTTACCATGCTCCTTGCATTTAAACACACGCATTTACAACCAGCTTCAGAAAGTTTCCCGGACATTTTGTTAGTGGTGACCTCTTGTCCTATTTGAGGCACCTCTAAGTAACCCCCTGCGCTTCTAGTTTAAACAATGTTTACTACCAAAAATATGTTTTATGTTATCCATGCTACTGTTGACTGCTGCTAAGGGTTCATCCGCAAACACCGCTGCACCCTTGCCACTTAGATGAAGCACATTCCTCATATACATAGCAGTCCTGCCAACAAAACATCCCCACAAATCTAACGCCCTCTTCCCTACGTAGCTGCTGAACTAGTCCCTGACCCCTTCTTCCCATTACTAGTTAAATCCCTGACAGAATTATCTGCTCAACCCCTGTATTTGCATTTTTGCATGCTAATACAAAACGTCGATGCTAATCAGCTTTACTTGACATGTTAGATGTGGCACAGTTTACTATGTCGACATACTCGACATCGATTTGTGTTATTATCGCAGATGAGCACGTCAGTAGCACTGATGCTACTGGTCCTGGTGTTACTGGTCCTGGTGCTACTTGTCCTGGTGCTACTTGTCCTGGTGCTACTGCCCTGGTGCTACTGGTGTCTGGCTACGAAATGCATGTGCATATGTGCAATTGCCATTATCTGAATAGGTCAGATGCAATTGTAAATACTTTCAATTGCAAATACATTTGTATAATTTGTTTCTGCTGTTTACTTGTAGGTCCCGTTCCCTATTACATTGTGAAGAATTCATGGGGCACGGACTTCGGCATGGATGGCTACCTCTATGTCCGTGCGGGCGCAAACACATGTGGTGAGCTTTATCTCTATTTAATTATTAATGATCAGTGACATATTGGGGGGTAGGGACACTGGGCCCACCTTGGCCTCCACCTTGGCCTCCCCACCTTGGCTTCCCCCACCTTGGCCCCCCCCCACCTTGGCCTCCCCCACTTTGGCTTCCCAAACCTTGGCCTTCCCCACCTTGCCCCCCCACTTTGGCCTCCCACACCTTGGCCTCCCCTTGGCCTTCTCCACCTTGCCCCTCCCCACCTTGGCCTCCTCCACCTTGGCCTCCCCACCTTGGCCCCCCCAACTTGGCCTCCCACACCTTGGCCTCCATCTTGGCCTTCCCACCTTGCCCCCCCCACACCTTGGCCTCCCCTACCTTGTCCCCCCACCTTGGCCTCCCCCACCTTGCCTCCCCACCTTGGCCTCCCCTACCTTGCCTCCCCCACCTTGCCTCCCCACCTTGGCCTCCTCCACCTTGCCTCCCCACCTTGGCCTCCCCTACCTTGACCTCCCCACCTTGCCCCTCCACCTTGGCCTCCCCCACCTTGGCCTCCCCTATGTTGGCCTTTGGCAACTTTCTCCCACCTTGCCCCCCACCTTGGCCTCCCCCACCTTGCAACCCCCCGTGAGATCCTAGATACGTTACTGGCATATATTCCTTAAAGAACTGTTCAAGTGTTTGAACACTAACGAACTTGATTTGCAATAGGCTAAATGAATTGTCGAGGGATTTGATGCATTTACCTGTGGTGCTCAATATACAATTTTTCAAATTTTTTTTACAATAATGATTTAAAATTTATTCAAATGTTGATTTAAAATTACTCAAATACTGATGTAAAATTGACAATTAATCAAATGGGGTCGGAAACAGAAAACTAGATGTCTTCCATTGGAAGCAGCTCCGCTCACTCATCGGGATTCACTGGGCACAGAGGGTAAGCAACGTGAAGTTGTATGAACGGTGTCGGTGCCGTCAAATAAACACAGATGTGATGGACATGCAATGGAGACTCTTCGGCCACATCATACGCTTGGATGAGAAGGCGCCCGCAAACCAAGCAATGTCCGCATATTTACAAACAGACGGACGCAGTGGATATCGCGGCGACCCAGAAACGGCCTTCCAGCCTCCCCCCCGGCCTCCCCAGCACCATTGACACCGACCTGGAGCAGATCAGCACATGACTGAAGACATGGGTTGACCTGCAGCAGCTGCGTCGGATCGCCAGAAATGAAACCCAGTGAAGCAAACTACACAGAACAATAATTGAAAGGAAGCGGTGTAAGCGGGCATAAGAATCAGCTGCTCGCGCAAGCTGGCTGTCGCGACTGCGAAAGACACTTTTAATAATAAAATTTACATTTGGCCACTCTCTGTTGCAGGCATAGCCAATGAAGTGTCGGCGGTCGCAGTCAAGTCATGACAGCTGCAAGATCTACATAGCACATTTACTTTATAATTACCTCTGCACGCCAGTTTACTCGAGCGATTTGTGCCCCAGTTAATCATACGACAATGCACAGTTAAACTGTGTGTGTACATACGAGCGTCCTGTCTAGGCAACAATGTGTCGGCCGACTAATTAGGCAATTAATCGCTGGAGTAAACCGACCTTTACACCAACTTCACACACAGTTACCATTTTATTATTTTACTTGCACACCGCTGTGGTTTTGCTCATTTGCTGACATTTTTTTCAAGTAGGCTATGCTATTCTACCAAACCAGTTTGACAATTTATTTTGGTGAAGTACTTATTGTAGCTATTTCAGTTATGCGCCATCTCAAACATCTATGTACGAAACTTTGGATCACATATCGATCAAAAGTTTTGTCATATCTCATCTCGAGCCTCACAACAGTACACGAACATGGCTTATGTGTTCCTCTTTCATCTTAACATCAACTGTGGTCCGAAAATCCCCCCATGAAATTAATGTTATTTAGATATATTCAGATGGCGCCGTCATTGGTTCAATTACAAAAAAGATATCAATGTAATTTAACTGTTTTTCTTCATGATGTCGATGTTCAACATTATGAATACACTGTACACAATGAATCGGGTATGGCAAATGCTGTGATTATGAAATGGTTTATATATTAAATATTTCTGATATACATAATTATATATCTGTATTTACTTTTGAAGAATTGTAATGATGTAAAGTAATAAAAATATAGATTGTGTACCAGTTAGGGTATTTCTAATATAGTGTGTGTAAGTATTGTGTATTGGAAAATTGTATTTTTATCGCTACTAATGTGTCGAATTTGAGCATAAAATAAATGTGCCTGCTTTCTTCTACAGTTGCAGAATTCCATTATTCCTACAGCTTACCATTACCAATTTAGAGACTGCCCGAAATAGACAGTGGCGCCTTCAATAAAACAAAATGTTTGTATCAATATTTTCACGACGGTTCAATATCTAAAAGGGAGAATCATAAGGGGTATGGCAGGAATTGGGAGGTGGTAGGTTGGTTCGAAACATTGGTGGAAGGTTGGTTTAATGTTACACTTCCTCGTGTCATCTTGATGATGCTTCGCAGAAATCACACATTCAACTATTTTACCAATCGATATTTAATTATCGTTTTACGGACTGGTTTCACAATTTGCCCTATATTACACCTATAAATTGTATTACGTTTTTTTTACAATTTATACTCATATTTGTAGCAATTCAGCCTTTGTTGTTTGCAAGAAACAAGAAAGAAGTAAACCTTTTTTACTTCTCTCGAATTATCGATGCTTCTTTGAAACACCAATTTGTGATTTCGCTGCGCTTTCGAGATCATTACTACATTAGTCACGAAATACGCCTAAACGAATGTGGTTTCACAACACCAGAGACGAAGATAATATGGTTATAAAAATACGGCAGAAGTGTTTGTGTCACTTATGGAAGACATGATAACTCGAGGACACGAAGTAACGTTGGCGGATGAACAGTGTAGATTGGGTACCTGAAAGTATTCGTTCTCACAGAGCTGGCCCGTTCTCGTGGTTTTGAAAAGGGAGTTCGGACGTAAACAATAATCTGCGGGTTTCTGGTACGATTTCTAAAAACATTACAAATTAAAAGAAATATCTCAAAAAGCCCCCCCCCACCGGGGACGAGCATGTCAGAAATGATTTACTGATTGCGTAAATGCTACCAATGCGAGTATGTTTAAAACAAAATTTACAAATATCTCGGAACTCTGCTGGACTCTCGATAAGCTAATGGCTTCCATGTTCACTTGTCACCTGTGTATGGCAATCTTGTTAAATTGTGTTTAATCTTGTCAGACGAGCCACAGAAAGTGGGCACGGATCACAATCACTTTTCCCATAGACGACCATTATAACATTCTTGCGGCTACATTGAAAATTTATACTACAATTTTTTTTTTCAATTCACAGAAAATGACAGACCCACTAAGACACCTGGTGTGTAAAATTCGTGAAAATGACATACCTCCTTTTCGCACAAATTGCTTCAAAGCATGATGCCCTTACATTTCTGCCATGAAATTCCCCAGTTTCCAAAATATGAGTACATCCTGCCTAACAGCCACTGTGTCCTTACGCAACTGGTATACCTAATGAAAAATTGCATCATTTCAAAGCTTAGATGCTACTGTGCACAAGAACATCACTTCACTCCCTCATCCACACAATTTCTGCTCTCACAAATAAACCCTATCTGCACAATGAATTTTTTCCTTGGGATTCTTTATGTATGTAATGGCGGATGGATTCTGACTGTGGTCCGTGCCCAAGTGCCACACCAGCGCTACGAGAATGCTAGTCCCGCAGCCAATTACGTCACTGAATAGTTAGCCTCGAACAGGCGAACATTTCGACGCGTATTTTGCTGCGACTCGTGGTGAACGTCGCGTCATAGATGTGGAGCGGTGATCGAGGAAAAGGGTGCTTTGCTCGCTGAAGCTTTGTCCAGAAAGGGTGAACATACTAGAGAAGATCCAGACCAACAAAACTGCGAACATGAATATTGTGTACGACGCTCTGTTTGGCTTCGGCTTTTTTGTGAACATTGCTGGCTTCGGCACGGTGCAGCGGACGTGGCCGGCGTGGGCGCGTCCAGGCCGCACGTTGCTCCGTCTACAGATCATCCTGGACACCGTGGTCTGTATCGTCGGCTACGCTCTCGTGCGGGCGCCGTTGATGTGGGCCACGGGCAAGGCTGGCTTCGATACCTTCGTGTGCCGACTGTGGCACAGCGAGTTCCTCTTCTGGAGTCACGCGAACATCGCCACGTGGAATCTGCTGTTGCTCGCCATCGAGCAGATGATGCTGGCGTGGACGCCCGAGGGCATGGCCGGCTTCGACAGGCGAGCCATCCCCTTTCACCTCATCTTCAGCTTCTCCATGGGCTACTTCATCAACTGTCCGCGCATCTCCGAGTTGACGCTCGTCAACGGTACGTGCGCCCATCATGTGGCGTTCCCCTTCGGCACTGACGAGTATACGTTCGAGTTCGCCTCGGCGATCGGTGTGTTGGTATCGCACCTTCTCCCTATACTCTACATCCAGCTGTTCATACGCCACATGTGCACGGTTCGTCCATCGTGCGGTCCTAAGCAGCTATCTGGCACCGATTCCAATAGTTCTCTCTACCCGCATGTCAGCGCGTCCAGACGTGCGAGTAAGACTTCCAGGGGCAGCACGAGGCCCCCGATGAAGCCGAGTGACAATGTGACCGACTCGTCTGTGTGGGGAGCAGTCGCTGTCATCATGATGCTAGTGTTCAGCTACGGGCTAAGCGGGGTGCTGCACTTCGCCAACACTGGACACCTCTACATGATTGTCTCCGACGATAAATTCTCGCTAGTGATGATGTGGGTGAAGTCGGTGTTCACCACGCCCTTGCTCCTCACTACTATACCGACGTACAGAGCTCAGATGGAAGTATTCTTCCACCTACAGTCGAAGGACGAATCGTTGCTGGGCGAACAGTAACTGATCTCGTCACCAGCGATAACGACTGTGGAGACTCGATCATTAGCACAATAGACACACAGACACAGAAACATATTCTTCACAGCTGATTAAATACTCCGGATGTTTCGCATGCATGATCATATTGTTTTTAGTCTTCTTCTACCACTTCATCGTCTTACGGGTGGTCACATCAGTTCTCAAAGTCCATAAAACCGTGTAGCATTACGTGTTGGTGGCTGGTGGTTTGGTCGTCACCATGATGTGTAGCATTACATGTTTGTGTCTGGTGGTTTGGTCGTCACCATGATGTGTAGCATTACGTGTTGGTGGTTGGTGGTTTGGTCGCACCATGATGTGTAGCATTACGTGTTGGTGGCTGGTGGATTGGTCGTCACCATGATGTGTAGCATTACGTGTTGGTGGCTGGTTGTTTGGTCGTCACCATGATGTGTAGCATTACGTGTTGGTGTCTGGTGGTTTGGTCGTCACCATGATGTGTAACATTACGTGTTGGTGGCTGGTGGTTTGGTCATCATCATTTTTAGAATTCATGATCCAAGAAATCCTCAGCTGATTGTGTGCGACCGAACGCCCCTTTTCAAAACCCCGAGGATGGGCTTAGTGTTCCTTATAGTGAGAATTCACTGTACTTTTAATAGTCGCCATAATACTTGAGTTGTCATTGCCATTAAAAAGCAAATCGGCCTGGACCATCGTGGTCTGGTCCAACTCAGCCTAGTCCACCTCTCCTTGGCCAGGCATAGTACACTGTGGCGCCATCTAACGGGTTGGGGCACTACCGCTTTTTATGGTTTAACAAGATTGACATCCAAGACAAAGGCCCAGATGGCAAGTGGACAAGGAAGCCATTGGCTTATCGAGAGTCCAACTTTTACATCCATGTGTAACCCGACCTCCTGAGATATGCGTCAACCTTGTTTTTAAACACATTCAAGCTGCTAGCAGTTACACAATCTCTAGATAATTTGTTCTATTCATTTATTGCCCTCTGTGAGAACGAGTACTTCCTGATATCCAATCTACACTGATCCTTTACTGTTGCTACTTCATGTCCTCTAGTTCTACTATCTTTCTTGAGTGAAAAAAATAGTTTTACCAATTTATTTATGACCATTCAGTATCTTAAGCACTTCAATCTGATCTCCTCTTAACCTCCTTGTCTCTAAGGTTGTTAAGCCACATTCTTTTAGGTGTTTATTATAACTAAGGTGTCTGGAATAATCTTAGATGCTCTCCTCTGTATTCGTTCAAGCGTATCTATATCCTTCTTACAATATATATTTAATATTATACATTTTATATATTATTAGTCATTTTATATATATATATATATATATATATATATATTTATATATATATATTATATATATATATATATATATATATATATATATATATATATATATATATATATATATATATATTAATATATATATATATATATATATATATATATATATATATATATTATATAAAAAAAAATATATATATATATATATATATTATATATAATATATATATTTAATATACACAATGACTCCTCCTCTTCTTCCTATTCGATCTCTCCTAAACATTATGTATCCTGTCAATCCTAATTCAGCATCTGATATGTCTTTGTTGGCCCATGAATTATGTGAGGGTCAGTATCTTCTACAATAATGTTTAATTAGTTTTTCTTATTTACCATGCTCCTTGCATTTAAATACACGCATTTACAACCAGCTTCAGAAAGTTTCCCGGACATTTTGTTAGTGGTGACCTCTTGTCCTGTTTGAGGCATCTCTAAGTAACCCCCTGCGCTACTAGTTTAAACAACGTTTGCTACGAAATATATGTTTTATGCTGAACTAGTCCCTGACCCCTTCTTCCCATTACTAGAAAAATCCCTGACATAATTATCTGCCCAACCCGTGTATTTGCATTGTTGCATGCTAATACAAAACGTCGATGCTAATCAGCTTTACTTGACATGTTAGATGTGGCACAGTTTACTGTGTCGACATACTCGACATACTCGACATCGATTTGTGATGTTATCGCCGATGAGCACGTCGGTAGCACTGATGCTACTGGCCCTGGTGCTACTGGTCCTGGTGCTACTGGCCGTGGTGCTACTGGTGTCTGGCTACGAAATGCATGTGCACGTGTGCAAATGCCATTATCTGAATAGGTCAGATGCAATTGAAAATACTTGCAATTGCAAATACATTTGTATAATTTGTTTCTGCTGTTTACTTGTAGGTCCCGTTCCCTATTACATTGTGAAGAATTCATATGTCACGGACTTCGGCATGGATGGCTACCTCTATGTCCGAGCGGATGAAAACACATGTGGTGAGCTTGATCTCTATTTAATTAATGATCAGTGGCGTATTGGGGGGTAGGGACACTGGGCCCCCGTTGGCCTCCACTTGACCTCCCCACTTTGGCCTCCACCTTGGCCTCTACCTTGGCCTCCTCCACCTTGGCCCCCCCACCTTGGCCTCCCCCATCTTGGCCTCCCACACCTTGGCCTCCCCCACCTTGGCCTCCCCCACCTTGCCCCCCACCTTGGCCTCCCCCAGCTTGGCCTCCCACACCTTGGCTTCCACCTTGGCCTCCTCCACCTTGGCCCCCCAACCTTGGCCTCCCCCACCTTGGCCTCCCCCACCTTGGCCTCCCCCACCTTGGCCTCCCCCACCTTGGCCCCCCACCTTGGCCTCCCACACCTTGGCCTCCATCTTGGCCTTCTCCACCTTGGCCTCCCCCACCTTGCCCCCCCCCCCCCCACATTGGCCTCCCCCACCTTGGCCTCCCCCACTTTGGCCTCCCCCACCTTGGCCTCCCACACCTTGGCCTCCAACTTGGCCTTCCCCACCTTGGCCCCGTGGTTAGCTATATCTCTATTTAATTAATTATCAGTGACGTATTTGGGGGTAGGGACACTGGGCCCACCTTGGCCTCCAACTTGGCCCCCCACCTTGGCCTCCCCCACCTTAGCTTCCCCACCTTGGCCTCCACCTTTGCCCCCCCACCTTGGCCTCCCCACCTTGGTCTCCCCCACCTTGGCTTCCGCCACCTTGGCCTCCACCTTGGCCCCCACACCTTGGCCTCCCCCACCTTGGCTTCCCCCACCTTGGCCTCCAACTTGACCCCCACCTTTGCCTCCCCACCTTGGCTTCCCCCACCTTGGCTTCCCCCACCTTGGCCTCCACCTTGGCTTCCCCCACCTTGGCCTCCAACTTGGCCCCCACCTTGGCCTCCCCACTTGGCTTCCCCCACCTTGGCTTCCACCACCTTGGCTTCCACCTTGGCCTCCCCACCTTGGTTTCCCCCATCTTGGCCTCCACCTTGGCCCCCCACCTTGGCTTCCCACACCTTGGCCTTCCCTCCTTGGCCTCCCCACCTTGGCGTCCCCACCTTGGCCTCCCCCACCTTGGCTTCCCCCATCTTGGGCTCCACCTTGGCCCTCCCCCAACTTGGCCGCCCCCACCTTGGCCTCCCACACCTTGGCCTCCGAAAATCCCCCCAATCCCCCCATGAAATTAATGTTATTTAGATGTATTCAGATGGCGCCGTCATTGGTTCAATTACAAAAAAGATATCAATGTAATTTAACTGCTTTTCTTCATGATGTCGATGTTCAACATTATGAATACACTGTACACAATGAATCGGGTATGGCAAATGCTGTGATTATGAAATGGTTTATATATTAAATATTTCTGATATACATAATTATATATCTGTATATACTTTTTACTTTTGATGAATTGTAATGATGTAAAGTAATAAAAATATAGATTGTGTACCAGTTAGGGTATTTCTAATATAGTGTGTGTAAGTATTGTGTATTGGAAAATTGTATTTTTATTTACTAATGTGTCGAATTTGAGCATAAAATAAATGTGCCTGCTTTCTTTCACAGTTGCGGAATTCCATTATTCCTACAGCTTACCACTACCAATTTAGAGACTGCCCGAAATAGACAGCGGCGCCTTCAATAAAACAAAATGTTTGTATCAATATTTTCACGACGGTTCAATATCTAAAAGACAGAATGATAAGGGGTATAGCAGGAATTGGGAAGTGGTAGGTTGGTTCGAAACATTGGTGGGAGGTTGGTTTAATGTTACACTTCCTCGTGTCATCTTGATGATGCTTCTCAGATATCATACATTCAACTATTTTACCAATCGATATTTAATTATCGTTTTATGGACTGGTTTCACAATTTGCCCTATATTACACCTAGGAATTGTATTACGTTTTTTTTACAATTTATACTCATATTTGTAGCAATTCAGCCTTTGTTGTTTGCAAGAAAGAAGAAAGAAGTAAACCTTTACTTCTCTCGAATTATCGATGATTCTTTGAAACACCAATTTGTGATTTCGCTGCGCTTTCGAGATCATTAGTCACGAAATACGCCTAAACGAATGTGGTTTCACAACACCAGAGACGAAGATAATATGGTTATAAAAATACGGCAGAAGTGTTTGTGTCACTTATGGAAGACATGATAACTCGAGGACACGAAGTAACGTTGGCGGATGAACAGTGTAGATTGGGTACCTGAAAGTATTCGTTCTCACAGAGCTGGCCCGTTCTCGGGGTTTTGAAAAGGGAGTTCGGACGTAAACAATTAGCTGCGGGTTTCTGGTACGATTTCTGAAAACATTACAAATTAAACGAAATATCTCAAAAAGCCCCCCCACCGGCACCCCCCCCCCGAGGACGAGCATGTCAGAAATGATTTACTGATTGCGAAAATGCTAGCAATGCGAGTATGTTTAAAACAAAATTTACAAATATCTCGGCTTCCTTGTTCACTTGTCACCTGTGTATGGCTATCTTGTTAAATTGTGTTTAATCTTGTCAGACGAGCCACAGAAAGTGCCACACCAGCGCTACGAGAATGCTAGTCCCGCAGCGAATTACGTCACTGAATAGTTAGCCTCGAACAGGCGAACATTTCGACGCGTATTTCGCTGCGACTCGTGGTGAACGTCGCGTCATAGATGTGGAGCGGTGATCGAGGAAAAGGGTGCTTTGCTCGCTGAAGCTTTGTCCGGAAAGGGTGAACATACTAGAGAAGATCCAGACCAACAAAACTGCGAGCATGAATATTGTGTACGACGCTCTGTTTAGCTTCGGCTTGTTTGTGAACATCGCTGGCTTCGGCACGGTGCAGCGGACGTGGCCGGCGTGGGCGCGTCCAGGCCGCACGTTGCTCAGTCTACAGATCATCCTGGACACCGTGGTCTGTATCGTCGGCTACGCTCTCGTGCGGGCGCCGTTGATGTGGGCCACGGGCAGGGCTGACTTCGATACCTTCGTGTGCCGACTGTGGCACAGCGAGTTCCTCTTCTGGAGTCACGCGAACATCGCCACGTGGAATCTGCTGTTGCTCGCCATCGAGCAGATGATGCTGGCGTGGACGCCCGAGGGCATGGGAGGCTTCGACAGGCGAGCCATCCCCTTTCACCTCATCTTCAGCTTCTCCATGGGCTACTTCATCAACTGTCCGCGCATCTCCGAGTTGACGCTCGTCAACGGTACGTGCGCCCATCATGTGGCGTTCCCCTTCGGCACTGATGAGCATACGTTCGAGATCGCCTCGGCGATCGGTGTGTTCGTATCGCACCTTCTCCCTATATTCTACATCCAGCTTTTCATAAACCACATGTGCACGGTTCGTCCATCGTGCGGTCCTCAGCATATCTCTGGCTCCGATTCCAATATTTCTCTCTACCCGAATGTCAGCCCGTCCAGACGTGCGATTAAGACTTCCAAGGGCAGAACGAGGGCGACGAAGCCGAGGGACAGTGTGACCGATTCGTCTGTGTGGGGAGCAGTCGCTGTCATCATGATGCTAGTGTTCAGCTACGGGCTAAGCGGGGTGCTGCACTTCGCCAACACTGGACACCTCTACATGATTGTCTCCGACGATAAGTTGTCGCTAGTGATGATGTGGGTGAAGTCGGTGTTCACCACGCCCTTGCTCATCGCTACTATACCGACGTACAGAGCTCAGATGAAAGTATTCTTCCACCTACATTCGAAGGACGAACCGTTGCTGGGCGAATAGTAACTGATCTCGTCACCAGCGATAACGACTGTGGAGACTCGATCATCAGCACAATAGACACACAGACTCAGAAACATATTCTTCACAGCTGATTAAATACTCCGGATATTTCGCATGCATGATCATATTGTTTTCAGTCTTCTTCTACCACTTCATCGTCTTACGGGTGGTCACATCAGTTCTCAAAGTCCATAAAACCGTGTAGCATTACGTGTTGGTGGCTGGTGGTTTGGTCGTCACCATGATGTGTAGCATTACGTGTTGGTGGCTGGTGGTTTGGTCGTCACCACGATGTGTAACATTACGTGTTGGTGGCTGGTGGTTTGGTCTTCATCATGATGTGTAAAATTACGTGTTGGTTGTTGGTGGTTTGGTCGTCACCATGATGTGTAGCATTACGTATTGGTGGTTGGTGGTTTGGTCGTCATCATGATGTGTAGTATTACGTATTGGTGGCTGGTGGTATGGTCGTCACCATGATGTGTAACATTACGTTTTGGTGACTGGTGGTTTGGTCTTCATCATGATGTGTAGAATTACGTGTTGGTTATTGGTGGTTTGGTCGTCACCATGATGTGTAGCATTAAGTGTTGGTGGCTGGTGGTTTGGTCGTCACCATGATGTGTAGCATTACGTGTTGGTGGCTGGTGGTTTGGTCGTCACCATGATGTGTAGCATTACGTGTTGGTGGCTGGTGGATTGGCCGTCACTATGAT
The DNA here is from genome assembly GCA_963662155.1 of Lamellibrachia columna. NCBI lineage: Eukaryota > Metazoa > Annelida > Polychaeta > Sabellida > Siboglinidae > Lamellibrachia > Lamellibrachia columna. The sequence continues at coordinate 41,512,969 of OY759274.1, forward strand.
GTGTAGTAGTACGTGTTGGTGGCTGGTTGTTTTGTCGTCACCATGATGTGTAACATTACTTGTTGGTGGCTGGTGGTTTTGTCATCACCATGATGTGTAGAATTACGTGTTGGTGGTAGGTGGTTTGGTCGTCATCATGACGTGTAGCATTATGTGTTAGTGGCTGGTGGTTTGGTCGTCACCATGATGTGTAGCATAACGTGTAGGTGGCTGGTGGTTTGGTCGTCATCATGATGTGTAGCATTACATGTTGGTGGCTGGTGGTTTGGTCGTCACCATGATGTGTAGCATAACGTGTTGGTTGCTGGTGGTTTGGTCGTCACCATGATGTGTAGCATTACGTGTTGGTGGTTGGTGGTTTGGTCGTCATCATGATGTGTAGCATTACATGTTGGTGGCTGGTGGTTTGGTCGTCACCATGATGTGTATCATTACGTGTTGGTGGCTGGTGGTTTGGTCGTCACCACGATATGTAACATTACGTGTTGGTGGTTGGTGGTTTCGTCTTTATCATGATGTGTAGAATTACGTGTTGGTTGTTGGTGGTTTGGTCGTCACCTTGATGTGTAGCATTACGTATTGGTGGTTGGTGGTTTGGTCGTAATCATGATGTGTAACATTACGTGTTGGTGGCTGGTGGCATGGTCGTCACCATGATGTGTAACATTACGTTTTGGTGACTGGTGGTTTGGACTTCATCATGATGTGTAGAATTACATTTTGGTTATTGGTGGTTTGGTCGTCACCATGATGTGTAGCATTAAGGGTTGGTGGCTGGTGGGTTGGTCGTCACCATGATGTGCAGCATTACGTGTTGGTGGCTTGTGGCTTGGTCGTCACCATGATGTGTAGCATTACGTGTTGGTGGCTGGTGGTTTGGCCGTCACCATAATGTGTAGCATTACGTGTTGGTGGCTGGTGGTTTTGTCATCACCATGATGTGTTGAATTACGTATTGGTGGTTGTTGGTTTGGTCGTCATCATGACGTGTAGCATTATGTGTTAGTGGCTGGTGGTTTGGTCGTCACCATGATGTGTAGCATAACGTGTTGGTGGCTGGTGGTTTGGTCGTCATCATGATGTGTAGCATTACATGTTGGTGGCTGGTGGTTTGGTCGTCACCATGATGTGTAGCATAACGTGTTGGTGGCTGGTGGTTTGGTCGTCATCATGATGTGTAGCATTACGTGTTGGTGGTTGGTGGTTTGGTCGTCACCATGATGTGTAGCATTACGTGTTTGGTGGCTGGTGGTTTGGTCGTCACCACGATGTTTAACATTACGTGTTGGTGGCTGGTGGTTTGGTCTTCATCATGATGTGTAGAATTACGTGTTGGTTGTTGGTGGTTTGGTCGTCACCATGATGTGTAGCATTACGTATTGGTGGTTGGTGGTTTGGTCGTCATCATGATGTGTAGCATTACGTTTTGGTGACTGGTGGTTTGGTCTTCATCATGATGTGTAGAATTACGTGTTGGTTATTGGTGGTTTGGTCGTCACCATGATGTGTAGCATTAAGTGTTGGTGGCTGGTGGTTTGGTCGTCACCATGATGTGTAGCATTACGTGTTGGTGGCTGGTGGTTTGGTCGTCACCATGATGTGTAGCATTACGTGTTGGTGGCTGGTGGTTTGGCCGTCACCATGATGTGTAGCATTACGTGTTGGTGGCTGGTGGATTGGCCGTCACCATGATGTGTAGCAATACGTGTTGGTGGCTGGTTGTTTTGTCGTCACCATGATGTGTAACATTACTTGTTGATGGCTGATGGTTTTGTCATCACCTTGATGTGTAGAATTACGTGTTGGTGGTTGGTGGTTTCGTCGTCATCATGACGTGTAAACATTATGTGTTAGTGGCTGGTGGTTTGGTCGTCACCATGATGTGTAGCATTACATGTTGGTGGCTGGTGGTTTGGTCGTCACCATGATGTGTAGCATAACGTGTTGGTGGCTAATTGTTTGGTCGTCACCATGATGTGAAGCATATCGTGTTGGTGGCTGGTGGTTTGGTCGTCATCATGATGTGTAGCATAACATGTTGGTGGCTGGTGGTTTGGTCGTCACCATGATGTGTAGCATAACGTGTTGGTTGCTGGTGGTTTGGTCGTCATCATGATGTGTAGCATTACATGTTGGTGGCTGGTGGTTTGGTCGTCACCATGATGTGTAGCATTACGTGTTGGTGGCTGGTGGTTTGGTCGTCACCACGATGTGTAACATTACGTGTTGATGGCTGGTGGTTTGGTCTTTATCATGATGTGTAGAATTACGTGTTGGTTGTTGGTGGTTTGGTCGTCACCATGATGTGTAGCATTACGTATTGGTGGTTGGTGGTTTTGTCGTCACCATGATGTGTAACATTACTTGTTGGTGGCTGGTGGTTTTGTCATCACCATGATGTGTAGAATTACGTGTTGGTGGTTGGTGGATTGGTCGTCATCATGACGTGTAGCATTATGTGTTAGGGGCTGGTGGTTTGGTCGTCACCATGATGTGTATCATAACGTGTTGGTGGTTGGTGGTTTGGTCGTCACCATGATGTGTAGCATAACGTGTTGGTTGCTGGTGGTTTGGTCGTCACCATGATGTGTAGCATTACATGTTGGTGGTTGGTGGTTTGGTCGTCATCATGATGTGTAGCATTACATGTTGGTGGCTGGTGGTTTAATCGTCACCATGATGTGTAGCATTATGTGTTGGTCGCTGGTGGTTTGGTCGTCACCATAATGTGTAGCATTACGTGTTGGTGGTTGGTGGTTTGGTCCGCAACATGATGTGTAGCATTACGTGTTGGTGGCTTGTGGTTTGGTCGTCACCATGATGTGTAACATTACGTGTTAGTGGCTGGTGGTTTGGTCATCACAATGATTTGTAGCATTACGTGTTGGTGGCTGGTGGTTTGGTCGTCACCATGATGTGTAGCATTACGTGTTGATGGCTGGTGGTTTGGTCGACACCATGATGTGTAGCATAACGTGTTGGTTGCTGGTGGTTTGGTTGTCACCATGATGTGTAGCATTACGTGTAGGTGGTTGGTGGTTTGGTCGTCATCTTGATGTGTAGCATTACATGTTGGTGGCTAGTGGTTTGGTCGTCGCCATGATGTGTAGCATTACGTATTGGTGGCTGGTGGTTTGGTCGTCACCACGATGTGTAACATTACGTGTTGGTGGCTGGTGGTATGGTCTTTATCATGATGTGTAGAATTACGTGTTGGTTGTTGGTGGTTTGGTCGTCACCTTGATGTGTAGCATTACGTATTGGTGGTTGGTGGTTTGGTCGTCATCATGATGTGTAGCATTGCGTATTGGTGGCTGGTGGTATGGTCGTCACCATGATGTGTAACATTACGTTTTGGTGACTGGTGGTTTGGTCTTCATCATGATGTGTAGAATTACGTGTTGGTTATTGGTGGTTTGGTCGTCACCATGATGTGTAGCATTAAGGGTTGGTAGCTGGTGGTTTGTACGTCACCATGATGTGCAGCGTTACTTGTTGGTGGCTTGTGGTTTGGTCGTCACCATGATGTGTAGCATTACTTGTTGGTGGCTGGTGGTTTGGCCGGCACCATAATGTGCAGCATTACGTGTTGGTGGCTGGTGGTTTTGTCGTCACCATGATGTGTAACATTACTTGTTTGTGGCTGGTGGTTTTGTCATCACCATGATGTGTAGAATTACGTGTTGGTGGTTGTTGGTTTGGTCGTCATCATGACGTGTAGCATTATGTGTTAGTGGCTGGTCGTTTGGTCGTCACCATGATGTGTAGCATAACGTGTTGGTGGCTGGTGGTTTGGTCGTCATCATGATGTGTAGCATTACGTGTTGGTGGTTGGTGGTTTGGTCGTCACCATGATGTGTTGCATTACGGGTTTGGTGGCTGGTGGTTTGGTCGTCACCACGATGTGTAACATTACGTGTTGGTGGCTGGTGGTTTGGTCTTCATCATGATGTGTAGAATTACGTGTTGGTTGTTGTTGGTTTGGTCGTCACCATGATGTGTAGCATTAAGGATTGGTGGCTGGTGGTTTGGTCGTCACCATGATGTGCAGCATTACGTGCATTACGTGTTGGTGGCTGGTGGTTTGGTCGTCACCATGATGAGTAACATTACGTTTTGGTGGCTGGTGGTTTGGTCATCATCATGATGTGTAGAATTACGTGTTGGTTATTGGTGGTTTGGTCGTCACCATGATGTGTAGCATTACGTTTTGGTGGCTGGTGGTTTGGTCGTCACCATGATGTGTAGCATTACGTGTTGGTGGCTGATGGTTTGGACGTCTCCATGATGTGTAGCATTACGTGTTGTTGGCTGATGCTTTGGACTTCACCATGATGTGTAACATTACTTGTTGGTGGCTGGTGGATTTGTCATCACTATGATGTGAAGAATTACGTGTTGGTGGTTGGTGGTTTGGTCGTCATCATGATGAGTAGCATTACGTGTTGGCGGCTGGTGGTTTGGTCATCATCATAATGTGTAGCATGACGTGTTGGTGGCTGGTGATTTGGTCGTCATCATGATGTTTAGCATTACATGTTGTTGGCTGGTGGTTTGGTCGTCACCATGATGTGTAACATAACGTGTTGGTGGCTGGTGGTTTGGTCGTCATCATGATGTGTAGCATTATGTGTTGGTGTCTGGTGGTTTGGTCGTCACCATGATGTGTAGCATTACGTGTTGGTGGTTGTTGGTTTGTTCCGCAAAATGATTTGTAGCATTACGTATTTGTGTATGTTTTTTTGGTCGTCATCATGATGTGTTCCATAACGTGTTGGTGTTTGGTGGTTTGGTCGTCACCATGATGTGTAACATTACGTGTTGGTGGCTGGTGGTTTGGTCGTCACAATGATTTGTTGCATTACGTGTTGGTGGCTGGTGGTTTGGTCGTCACCATGATGTGTAGCATTACAAGTTGATGGTTGGTGGTTTGGTCAACACCATGATGTGTAGCATAACGTGTTGGTTGCTAGTGGTTTGGTCGTCACCATGATGTGTAGCATTACGTGTTGGTGGTTGGTGGTTTTGTCGTCATCATGATGTGTAGCATTACATGTTGGTGGCTGGTGGTTTCGTCGTCACCATGATGTGTAGCATTACGTGTTGGTGGCTGGTGGTTTCGTCGTCACCACGATGTGTAACATTACGTGTTGGTGGCTGGTGGTTTGATCGTCATCATGATGTGTAGCATTACGTGTTGGTGGTTTGGTCGTCACCTTGATGTGTAGCATTACGTATTGGTGGTTGGTGGTTTGGTCGTCATCATGATGTGTAGCATTACGTGTTGGTGGCTGGTGGTATGGTCGTCACCATGATGTGTAATATTACGTTTTGGTGACTGGTGGTTTGGTCTTCATCATGATGTGTAGAATTACGTGTTGGTTATTGGTGGTTTGGTCATCACCATGATGTGTAGAATTAAGTGTTGGTGGTTGTTGGTTTGGTCGTCATCATGACGTGTAGCATTATGTGTTAGTGGCTGGTGGTTTGGTCGTCGCCATGATGTGTAGCATAACGTGTTGGTGGCTGGTGGTTTGGTCGTCATCATGATGTGTAGCATTACATGTTGGTGGCTGGTGGTTTGGTCGTCACTATGATGAGTAGCATAACGTGTTGGTGGCTGGTGGTTTGGTCGTAATCATGATGTGTAGCATTACGTGTTGGTGGCTTGTGTTTTGGTCGTCACCATGATGTCTAGAATAACGTGTCGGTGGCTGGTGGTTTGGTCTAATCATGACGTGTAGCATTAAGTGTTAGTGGCTGGTGGTTTGGTCGTCACCATGATGTGTAGCATAACGTGTTGGTGGCTGGTGGTTTGGACGTCATCATAATGTGTAGCATTACATGTTGGTGGCTGGTGGTTTGGTCGTCACCATGATGTGTAGCATTACGTTTTGGTGGCTGATGGTTTGGACGTCACCATGATGTGTAGCATTACGTGCATTACGTGTTGGTGGCTTGTGGTTTGGTCGTCACCATGATGTGTAACATTACTTGTTGGTGGCTGGTGGTTTTGTCATCACCATGATGTGTAGAATTACGTGTTGGTGGTTGTTGGTTTGGTCGTCATCATGACGTGTAGCATTATGTGTTAGTGGCTGGTGGTTTGGTCGTCACCATGATGTGTAGCATTACATGTTGGTGGCTGGTGGTTTGGTCGTCACCATGATGTGTAGCATAACGTGTTGGTGGCTGGTGGTTTGGTCGTCATCATGATGTGTAGTATTACGTGTTGGTGGTTGGTGGTTTGGTCGTCATCATGATGTGTAGCATTACGTGTTGTTGGCTGGTGTTTTGGTCATCACCATGATGTGTAGCATAACGTGTTGGTTGCTGGTGGTTTGGTCGTAATCATGACGTGTAGCATTATGTATTAGTGGCTGGTGGTTTTGTCGTCACCATGATGTGTAGCATAACGTGCTGGTGGCTGGTGGTTTGGTCGTCATCATGATGTGTAGCATTACATGTTGGTGGCTGGTGGTTTGGTCGTCACCATGATGTGTAGCATTACGTGTTGGTGGCTGATGGTTTGGACGTCACCATGATGTGTAGCATTACGTGCATTTCGTGTTAGTGGCTGGTGGTTTGGTCGTCACCATGATGTGTAGCATTACGTGTTGGTGGCTGATTGTTTGGACGTCTCCATGATGTGTAGCATTACGTGTTGTTGGCTGATGGTTTGGACGTCACCATCATGTGTAACATTACTTGTTGGTGGCTGGTGGATTTGTCATCACTATGATGTGAAGAATTACGTGTTGGTGGTTGGTGGTTTGGTCGTCATCATGATGAGTAGCATTACGTGTTGCCGGCTGGTGGTTTGGTCATCATCATAATGTGTAGCATGACGTGTTGGTGGCTGGTGATTTGGTCGTCATCATGATGTTTAGCATTACATGTTGTTGGCTGGTGGTTTGGTCGTCACCATGATGTGTAACATAACGTGTTGGTGGCTGGTGGTTTGGTCGTCATCATGATGTGTAGCATTATGTGTTGGTGGCTGGTGGTTTGGTCGTCACCATGATGTGTAGCATTACGTGTTGGTGGTTGTTGGTTTGTTCCGCAACATGATTTGTAGCATTACGTATTGGTGTATGTTTTTTGGTCGTCATCATGATGTGTACCATAACGTGTTGGTGTTTGGTGGTTTGGTCGTCACCATAATGTGTAACATTACGTGTTGGTGGCTGGTGGTTTGGTCGTCACAATGATTTGTTGCATTACGTGTTGGTGGCTGGTGGTTTGGTCGTCACCATGATGTGTAGCATTACGAGTTGATGGTTGGTGGTTTGGTCAACACCATGATGTGTAGCATAACGTGTTGGTTGCTAGTGGTTTGTTCGTCACCATGATGTGTAGCATTACGTGTTGGTGGTTGGTGGTTTTTTCGTCATCATGATGTGTAGCATTACATGTTGGTGGCTGGTGGTTTGGTCGTCACCATGATGTGTAGCATTACGTGTTGGTGGCTGGTGGTTTGGTCGTCACCACGATGTGTAACATTACGTGTTGGTGGCTGGTGGTTTGATCGTCATCATGATGTGTAGCATTACGTGTTGGTGGTTTGGTCGTCACCTTGATGTGTAGCATTACATATTGGTGGTTGGTGGTTTGGTCGTCATCATGATGTGTAGCATTACGTGTTGGTGGCTGGTGGTATGGTCGTCACCATGATGTGTAATATTACGTTTTGGTGACTGGTGGTTTGGTCTTCATCATGATGTGTAGAATTACGTGTTGGTTATTGGTGGTTTGGTCATCACCATGATGTGTAGAATTAAGTGTTGGTGGTTGTTGGTTTGGTCGTCATCATGACGTGTAGCATTATGTGTTAGTGGCTGGTGGTTTGGTCGTCGCCATGATGTGTAGCATAACGTGTTGGTGGCTGGTGGTTTGGTCGTCATCATGATGTGTAGCATTACATGTTGGTGGCTGGTGGTTTGGTCGTCACTATGATGAGTAGCATAACGTGTTGGTGGCTGGTGGTTTGGTCGTCATCATGATGTGTAGCATTACGTTTTGGTGGCTTGTGTTTTGGTCGTCACCATGATGTCTAGAATAACGTGTCGGTGGCTGGTGGTTTGGTCTAATCATGACGTGTAGCATTATGTGTTAGTGGCTGGTGGTTTGGTCGTCACCATGATGTGTAGCATAACGTGTTGGTGGCTGGTGGTTTGGTCGTCATCATAATGTGTAGCATTACATGTTGGTGGCTGGTGGTTTGGTCGTCACCATGATGTGTAGCATTACGTTTTGGTGGCTGATGGTTTGGACGTCACCATGATGTGTAGCATTACGTGCATTACGTGTTGGTGGCTTGTGGTTTGGTCGTCACCATGATGTGTAACATTACTTGTTGGTGGCTGGTGGTTTTGACATCACCATGATGTGTAGAATTACGTGTTGGTGGTTGTTGGTTTGGTCAACATCATAACGTGTAGCATTATGTGTTAGTGGCTGGTGGTTTGGTCGTCACCATGATGTGTAGCATTACATGTTGGTGGCTGGTGGTTTGGTCGTCACCATGATGTGTAGCATAAAGTGTTGGTGGCTGGTGGTTTGGTCGTCATCATGATGTGTAGTATTACGTGTTGGTGGTTGGTGGTTTGGTCGTCATCATGATGTGTAGCATTACGTGTTGTTGGCTGGTGTTTTGGTCGTCACCATGATGTGTAGCATAACGTGTTGGTGGCTGGTGGTTTGGTCGTAATCATGACGTGTAGCATTATGTATTAGTGGCTGGTGGTTTGGTCGTCACCATGATGTGTAGCATATCGTGCTGGTGGCTGGTGGTTTGGTCGTCATCATGATGTGTAGCATTACATGTTGGTGGCTGGTGGTTTGGTCGTCACCATGATGTGTAGCATTACGTGTTGGTGGCTGATGGTTTGGACGTCACCATGATGTGTAGCATTACGTGCATTTCGTGTTAGTGGCTGGTGGTTTGGTCGTCATAATGATGTGTAACATTACGTTTTGGTGGCTGGTGGTTTGGTCATCATGATGATGTGTAGAATTACGTGTTGGTTATTGGTGGTTTGGTCGTCACCATGATGTGTAGCTTTACGTTTTGGTGGCTGGTGGTTTGGTCGTCACCATGATGTGTAGCATTACGTGTTGTTGGCTGGTGGTTTGGTCGTCACCATGATGTGTAGCATTGCGTGTTGGTGGCTGGTGGTTTGGTCGTCACCACGATGTGTAACATTACGTATTGGTGGTTGGTGGTTCGGTCGTCATCATGATGTGTAGCATTACGTGTTGGTGGCTGGTGGTTTGGTCGTCACCATGATGTGTAGCATTACGTGTTGGTGGCTGGTGGTTTGGTCGTCACCACGATGTGTAACATTACGTGTTGGTGGCTGGTGGTTTGGTCTTCATCATGATGTGTAGAATTACGTGTTGGTTGTTGGTGGTTTGGTCGTCACCATGATGTGTAGCATTACGTATTGGTGGTTGGTGGTTTGGTCGTCATCATGATGTGTAGTATTACGTATTGGTGGCTGGTGGTATGGTCGTCACCATGATGTGTAACATTACGTTTTGGTGACTGGTGGTTTGGTCATAATCATGATGTGTAGAATTACGTGTTGGTTATTGGTGGTTTGGTCGTCACCATGATGTCTAGCATTAAGGGTTGGTGGCTGGTGGTTTGGTCGTCACCATGATGTGCAGCATTACGTGTTGGTGGCTTGTGGTTTGGTCGTCACCATGATGTGTAGCATTACGTGTTGGTGGCTGGTGGTTTGGCCGTCACCATAATGTGTAGCATTACGTGTTGGTGGCTGGTGGTTTTGTCGTCACCATGATGTGTAACATTACTTGTTGGTGGCTGGTGGTTTGGTCGTCATCATCATGTGTAGCATTACGTGTTGGTGGTTGTTGGTTTGGTCGTCATCATGATGTTTAGCATTACGTGTTGGTGGCTGGTGTTTTTTTCGTCACCATGATGTGTAGCATAACGTGTTGGTAGCTGGTGGTTTGGTCGTAATCATGACGTGTAGCATTATGTATTACAGGCTGGTGGTTTGGTCGTCACCATGATGTGTAGCATAACGTGTTGGTGGCTGGTGGTTTGGTCGTCATCATGATGTGTAGCATTACATGTTGGTGGCTGGTGGTTTGGTCGTCACCATGATGTGTAGCATTACGTGTTGGTGGCTGGTGGTTTGGTCGTCACCATGATGTGTAACATTACGTGGCTGGTGGTTTGGTCATCATCATGATGTGTAGAATTACGTGTTGGTTATTGGTGGTTTGGTCGTCACCATGATGTGTAGCATTACGTTTTGTTGGCTGGTGGTTTGGTCGTCACCATGATGTGTAGCATTACGTTTTGGTGGCTGATGGTTTGGACGTCACCATGATGTGTAACATTACGTGTTGTTGGCTGATGGTTTGGACGTCACCATGATGTGTAACATTACTTGTTGGTGGCTGATGGATTTGTCATCACTATGATGTGTAGAATTACGTATTGGTGGTTGGTGGTTTGGTCGTCATCATGATGAGTAGCATTACGTGTTGGCGGCTGGTGGTTTGGTCATCATCATAATGTGTAGCATGACGTGTTGGTGGCTGGTGATTTGGTCGTCATCATGATGTGTAGCATTACATGTTGGTGGCTGGTGGTTTGGTCGTCACCATGATGTGTAGCATAACATGTTGGTGGCTGGTGGTTTGGTCATCATCATGATGTGTAGCATTATGCGTTGGTGGCTGGTGGTTTGGTTGTCACCCTGATGTGTTGCATTACGTGTTGGTGGTTGTTGGTTTGTTCCGCAACATGATTTGTAGCATTACGTGTTGGTAGATGGTGTTTTGGTCGTCATCATGATGTGTACCATAACGTGTTGGTGGTTGGGGGTTTGGTCGTCACCATGATGTGTAACATTACGTGTTGGAGGTTGGTGGTTTGGTCGTCACCATGATGTGTAGCATTACGAGTTGATGGCTGGTGGTTTGATCAACACCATGATGTGTAGCATATCGCGTTGGTTGCTGGTGGTTTGCTCGTCACCATGATGTGTAGCATAACGTGTTGGTTGCTGGTGGTTTGGTCGTCACCATGATGTGTAGCATTACGTGTTGTTGGTTGGTGGTTTGGTCGTCATCATGATGTGTAGCATTACATGTTGGTAGCTTGTGGTTTGGTCGTCACCATGATGTGTAGCATTACGTGTTGGTGGCTGGTGGTTCGGTCGTCACCATGATGTGTAACATTACGTGTTGGTGGCTGGTGGATTGATCTTTATCATGATGTGTAGAATTACGTGTTGATTGTTGGTGGTTTGGTCGTCAACATGATGTGTAGCATTACGTTTTGGTTGCTGGTGGTTTGGTCGTCACCATGATGTGTAGCATTACGTGTTGGTGGCTGATGGTTTGGACGTCACCATGATGTGTAGCATTACGTGTTGTTGGCTTATGGTTTGGTCGTCACCATAATGTGTAACATTACTTGTTGGTGGCTTGTGGATTTGTCATCACTATTATGTGTAGAATTACGTATTGGTGGTTGGTGGTTTGGTCGTCACCATGATGTGTAACATTACGTGTTGGTGGCTGGTGGTTTGGTCGTCACAATGATTTGTAGCATTACGTGTTGGTGGCTGGTGGTTTGGTCGTCACCATGATGAGTAGCATTACGTGTTGGCGGCTGGTGGTTTGGTCATCATCATAATGTGTAGCATGACGTGTTGGTGGCTGGTGATTTGGTCGTCATCATGATGTGTAGCATTACATGTTGGTGGCTGGTGGTTTGGTCGTCACCATGATGTGTAGCATAACATGTTGGTGGCTGGTGGTTTGGTCGTCATCATGATGTGTAGCATTATGTGTTGGTGGCTGGTGGTTTGGTTGTCACCATGATGTGTAGCATTACGTGTTGGTGGTTGTTGGTTTGTTCCGCAAAATGATTTGTAGCATTACGTGTTGGTGGATGGTGTTTTGGTCGTCATCATGATGTGTACCATAACGTGTTGGTGGTTGGGGGTTCGGTCGTCACCATGATGTGTAACATTACGTGTTGGTGGCTGGTGGTTTGGTCGTAACAAATAATTTATAGCATTACGTGTTGGTGGCTGGTGGTTTGGTCGTCACCATGATGTGTAGCATTACGAGTTGATGGCTGGTGGTTTGGTCAACACCATGATGTGTAGCATAACGTGTTGGTTGCTGGTGGTTTGGTCGTCACCATGATGTATAGCATAACGTGTTGGTTGCTGGTGGTTTGGTCGTCACCATGATGTGTACATTTACGTGTTGTTGGTTGGTGGTTTGGTCGTCATCATGATGTGTAGCATTACATGTTGGTGGCTGGTGGTTTGGTCGTCACCATGATGTGTAGCATTACGTATTGGTGGCTGGTGGTTTGGTCGTCACCATGAGGTGAAACATTACGTGTTGGTGGCTGGTGGTTTGATCTTTATCATGATGTGTAGAATTACGTGTTGGTTGTTGGTGGTTTGGTCGTCACCTTGATGTGTAGCATTACGTATTGGTGGTTGGTGGTTTGGTCGTCATCATGATGTGTAGCATTACGTGTTGGTGGCTGGTGGTATGGTCGTCACCAAGATGTGTAAAATTACGTTTTGTTGACTAATGGTTTGGTCTTCATCATGATGTGTAGAATTACGTGTTGGTTATTGGTGGTTTGGTCGTCACCATGATGTGTAGCATTAAGGGTTGGTGGCTGGTGGTTTGGTCGTCACCATGATGTGCAGCATTACGTGTTGGTGGCTAGTGGTTTGGTCGTCATCATGATGTGTAGCATTACGTGTTGGTGGCTGGTGGTTTGGCGGTCACCATAATGTGTAGCATAACGTGTTGGTTGCTGGTGGTTTGGTCGTCACCATGATGTGTAGCATAACGTGTTGGTTGCTGGTGGTTTGGTCGTCACCATGATGTGTACATTTACGTGTTGTTGGTTGGTGGTTTGGTCGTCATCATGATGTGTAGCATTACATGTTGGTGGCTGGTGGTTTGGTCGTCACCATGATGTGTAGCATTACGTATTGGTGGCTGGTGGTTTGGTCGTCACCATGAGGTGTAACATTACGTGTTGGTGGCTGGTGGTTTGATCTTTATCATGATGTGTAGAATTACGTGTTGGTTGTTGGTGGTTTGGTCGTCACCTTGATGTGTAGCATTACGTATTGGTGTTTGGTGGTTTGGTCGTCATCATGATGTGTAGCATTACGTGTTGGTGGCTGGTGGTATGGTCGTCACCAAGATGTGTAAAATTACGTTTTGTTGACTAATGGTTTGGTCTTCATCATGATGTGTAGAATTACGTGTTGGTTATTGGTGGTTTGGTCGTCACCATGATGTGTAGCATTAAGGGTTGGTGGCTGGTGGTTTGGTCGTCACCATGATGTGCAGCATTACGTGTTGGTGGCTAGTGGTTTGGTCGTCACCATGATGTGTAGCATTACGTGTTGGTGGCTGGTGGTTTGGCGGTCACCATAATGTGTAGCATTACGTGTTGGTGGCTTATGGTTTTGTCATCACCATGATGTGTAACATTACTTGTTGGTGGCTGGTGGTTTGGTCGTCACCATGATGTGTAGCATAACGTGTTGGTGGCTGGTGGTTTGGTCGTCATCATGATGTGTAGCATTACATGTTGGTGGCTGGTGGTTTGGTCGTCACTATGATGTGTAGCATAACGTGTAGGTGGCTGGTGGTTTGGTCGTCATCATGACGTGTAGCATTATGTGTTAGTGGCTGGTGGTTTGGTCGTAACCATGATGTGCAGCATTACGTGTTGGTGCCTTGTGGTTTGGTCGTCACCATGATGTGTAGCATTACGTGTTGGTGGCTGGTGGTTTGACCGTCCCCATAATGTATAGCATTACGTGTTGCTAGCTGGTGGTTTTGTCGTCACCATGATGTGTAACATTACTTGTTGGTGGCTGGAGGTTTTGTCATCACCATAATGTGTAGAATTACGTGTTGGTGGTTGTTGGTTTGATCGTCATCATGACGTGTAGCATTTTGTGTTATTGGCTGGTGGTTTGGTCGTCATAATGATGTGTAGCATTACATGTTGGTGGCTGGTGGTTTGGTCGTCACCACGATGTGTAGCATAACGTGTTGGTGGCTGGTGGTTTGGTCGTCATCATGATGTGTAGCATTACGTGTTGGTGGTTGGTGGTTTGGTCGTCATCATGATGTGTAGCATTACGTTTTGGTGGCTGGTGTTTTTGTCGTCACCATGATGTGTAGCATAACGTGTTGGTGGCTGGTGGTTTGGTCGTAATCATGACGTGTAGCATTATGTATTAGTGGCTGGTGGTTTGGTCGTCACCATGATGTGTAGCATAACGTGTTGGTGGCTGGTGGTTTGGTCGTCATCATGATGTGTAGTATTACGTGTTGGTGGTTGGTGGTTTGGTCGTCATCATGATGTGTAGCATTACGTGTTGTTGGCTGGTGTTTTGGTCGCCACCATGATGTGTAGCATAACGTGTTAGTGGCTGGTGGTTTGGTCGTAATCATGACGTGTAGCATTATGTATTAGTGGCTGGTGGTTTGGTCGTCACCATGATGTGTAGCATAACGTGCTGGTGGCTGGTGGTTTGGTCGTCATCATGATGTGTAGCATTACATGTTGGTGGCTGGTGGTTTGGTCGTCACCATGATGTGTAGCATTACGTGTTGGTGGCTGATGGTTTGGACGTCACAATGATGTGTAGCATTACGTGCATTTCGTGTTAGTGGCTGGTGGTTTGGTCGTCACCATGATGTGTAACATTACGTTTTGGTGGCTGGTGGTTTGGTCATCATCATGATGTGTAGAATTACGTGTTGGTTATTGGTGGTTTGGTCGTCACCATGATGTGTAGCATTACGTTTTGGTGGCTGGTGGTTTGGTCGTCACCATGATGTGTAGCATTACGTGTTGTTGGCTGGTGGTTTGGTCGTCACTATGATGTGCAGCATTGCGTGTTGGTGGCTGGTGGTTTGGTCGTCACCACGATGTGTAACATTACGTATTGGTGGTTGGTGGTTCGGTCGTCATCATGATGTGTAGCATTACGTGTTGGTAGCTGGTGGTATGGTCGTCACCATAATGTGTAACATTACGTTTTGGTTACTGGTGGTTTGGTCTTAATCATGATGTGTAGAATTACGTGTTGGTTATTGGTGGTTTGGTCGTCACCATGATGTCTAGCATTAAGGGTTGGTGGCTGGTGGTTTGGTCGTCACCATGATGTGCAGCATTACCTGTTGGTGGCTTGTGGTTTGGTCGTCACCATGATGTGTAGCATTACGTGTTGGTGGCTGGTGGTTTGGCCGTCACCATAATGTGTAGCATTACGTGTTTGTGGCTGGTGGTTTTGTCGTCACCATGATGTGTAACATTACTTGTTGGTGGCTGGTGGTTTTGTCATCACCATGATGTGTAGAATTACGTGTTGGTGGTTGTTGGTTTGGTCGTCATCATGACGTGTAGCATTATGTGTTATTGGCTGGTGGTTTGGTCGTCATCATGATGTGTAGCATTACATGTTGGTGGCTGGTGGTTTGGTCGTCACCATGATGTGTAACATAACGTGTTGGTGGTTGGTGGTTTGGTCGTCATCATCATGTGTAGCATTACGTGTTGGTGGTTGTTGGTTTTGTCGTCATCATGATGTTTAGCATTACGTGTTGGTGGCTGGTGTTTTTTTCGTCACCATGATGTGTAGCATAACGTGTTGGTAGCTGGTGGTTTGGTCGTAATCATGACGTGTAGCATTATGTATTACAGGCTGGTGGTTTGGTCGTCACCATGATGTGTAGCATAACGTGTTGGTGGCTGGTGGTTTGGTCGTCATCATGATGTGTAGCATTACATGTTGGTGGCTGGTGGTTTGGTCGTCACCATGATGTGTAGCATTACGTGTTGGTGGCTGGTGGTTTGGTCGTCACCATGATGTGTAACATTACGTTTTGGTGGCTGGTGGTTTGGTCATCATCATGATGTGTAGAATTACGTGTTGGTTATTGGTGGTTTGGTCGTCACCATGATGTGTAGCATTACGTTTTGGTGGCTGGTGGTTTGGTCGTCACCATGATGTGTAGCATTACGTGTTGGTGGCTGATGGTTTGGACGTCACCATGATGTGTAACATTACGTGTTGTTGGCTGATGGTTTGGACGTCACCATGATGTGTAACATTACTTGTTGGTGGCTGATGGATTTGTCATCACTATGATGTGTAGAATTACGTATTGGTGGTTGATGGTTTGGTCGTCATCATGATGAGTAGCATTACGTGTTGGCGGCTGGTGGTTTGGTCATCATCATAATGTGTAGCATGACGTGTTGGTGGCTGGTGATTTGGTCGTCATCATGATGTGTAGCATTACATGTTGGTGGCTGGTGGTTTGGTCGTCACCATGATGTGTAGCATAACATGTTGGTGGCTGGTGGTTTGGTCGTCATCATGATGTGTAGCATTATGCGTTGGTGGCTGGTGGTTTGGTTGTCACCATGGTGTGTAGCATTACGTGTTGGTGGTTGTTGGTTTGTTCCGCAACATGATTTGTAGCATTACGTGTTGGTAGATGGTGTTTTGGTCGTCATCATGATGTGTACCATAACGTGTTGGTGGTTGGGGGTTTGGTCGTCACCATGATGTGTAACATTGCGTTTTGGTGGCTGGTGGTTTGGTCGTCACAAAGATTTGTAGCATTACGTGTTGGTGGCTGGTGGTTTGGTCGTCACCATGATGTGTAGCATTACGAGTTGATGGCTGGTGGTTTGATCAACACCATGATGTGTAGCATATCGTGTTGGTTGCTGGTGGTTTGCTCGTCACCATGATGTGTAGCATAACGTGTTGGTTGCTGGTGGTTTGGTCGTCACCATGATGTGTAGCATTACGTTTTGGTGGCTGGTGGTTTGGTCGTCACCATGATGTGTAGCATTACGCGTTGGTGGCTGATGGTTTGGACGTCACCATGATGTGTAGCATTACGTGTTGGTGGCTGGTGGTTCGGTCGTCACCATGATGTGTAACATTACGTGTTGGTGGCTGGTGGTTTGATCTTTATCATGATGTGTAGAATTACGTGTTGGTTGCTGGTGGTTTGGTCGTCACCATGATGTGCAGCATTACGTGTTGGTGGCTAGTGGTTTGGTCGTCACCATGATGTGTAGCATTACGTGTTGGTGGCTGGTGGTTTGGCGGTCACCATAATGTGTAGCATTACGTGTTGGTGGCTTATGGTTTTGTCATCACCATGATGTGTAACATTACTTGTTGGTGGCTGGTGGTTTGGTCGTCACCATGATGTGTAGCATAACGTGTTGGTGGCTGGTGGTTTGGTCGTCATTATGATGTGTAGCATTACATGTTGGTGGCTGGTGGTTTGGTCGTCACTATGATGTGTAGCATAACGTGTTGGTGGCTGGTGGTTTGGTCGTCATCATGACGTGTAGCATTATGTGTTAGTGGCTGGTGGTTTGGTCGTAACCATGATGTGCAGCATTACGTGTTGGTGCCTTGTGGTTTGGTCGTCACCATGATGTGTAGCATTACGTGTTGGTGGCTGGTGGTTTGACCGTCTCCATAATGTATAGCATTACGTGTTGCTAGCTGGTGGTTTTGTCGTCACCATGATGTGTAACATTACTTGTTGGTGGCTGGAGGTTTTGTCATCACCGTAATGTGTAGAATTACGTGTTGGTGGTTGTTGGTTTGATCGTCATCATGACGTGTAGCATTATGTGTTATTGGCTGGTGGTTTGGTCGTCATAATGATGTGTAGCATTACATGTTGGTGGCTGGTGGTTTGGTCGTCACCACGATGTGTAGCATAACGTGTTGGTGGCTGGTGGTTTGGTCGTCATCATGATGTGTAGCATTAAGTGTTGGTGGTTGGTGGTTTGGTCGTCATCATGATGTGTAGCATTACGTTTTGGTGGCTGGTGTTTTTGTCGTCACCATGATGTGTAGCATAACGTGTTGGTGGCTGGTGGTTTGGTCGTAATCATGACGTGTAGCATTATGTATTAGTGGCTGGTGGTTTGGTCGTCACCATGATGTGTAGCATAACGTGTTGGTGGCTGGTGGTTAGGTCGTCATCATGATGTGTAGTATTACGTGTTGGTGGTTGGTGGTTTGGTCGTCACCATGATGTGCAGCATTACGTGTTGGTGGCTAGTGGTTTGGTCGTCACCATGATGTGTAGCATTACGTGTTGGTGGCTGGTGGTTTGGCGGTCACCATAATGTGTAGCATTACGTGTTGGTGGCTTATGGTTTTGTCATCACCATGATGTGTAACATTACTTGTTGGTGGCTGGTGGTTTGGTCGTCACCATGATGTGTAGCATAACGTGTTGGTGGCTGGTGGTTTGGTCGTCATCATGATGTGTAGCATTACATGTTGGTGGCTGGTGGTTTGGTCGTCACTATGATGTGTAGCATAACGTGTAGGTGGCTGGTGGTTTGGTCGTCATCATGACGTGTAGCATTATGTGTTAGTGGCTGGTGGTTTGGTCGTAACCATGATGTGCAGCATTACGTGTTGGTGCCTTGTGGTTTGGTCGTCACCATGATGTGTAGCATTACGTGTTGGTGGCTGGTGGTTTGACCGTCTCCATAATGTATAGCATTACGTGTTGCTAGCTGGTGGTTTTGTCGTCACCATGATGTGTAACATTACTTGTTGGTGGCTGGAGGTTTTGTCATCACCATAATGTGTAGAATTACGTGTTGGTGGTTGTTGGTTTGATCGTCATCATGACGTGTAGCATTTTGTGTTATTGGCTGGTGGTTTGGTCGTCATAATGATGTGTAGCATTACATGTTGGTGGCTGGTGGTTTGGTCGTCACCACGATGTGTAGCATAACGTGTTGGTGGCTGGTGGTTTGGTCGTCATCATGATGTGTAGCATTACGTGTTGGTGGTTGGTGGTTTGGTCGTCATCATGATGTGTAGCATTACGTTTTGGTGGCTGGTGTTTTTGTCGTCACCATGATGTGTAGCATAACGTGTTGGTGGCTGGTGGTTTGGTCGTAATCATGACGTGTAGCATTATGTATTAGTGGCTGGTGGTTTGGTCGTCACCATGATGTGTAGCATAACGTGTTGGTGGCTGGTGGTTTGGTCGTCATCATGATGTGTAGTATTACGTGTTGGTGGTTGGTGGTTTGGTCGTCATCATGATGTGTAGCATTACGTGTTGTTGGCTGGTGTTTTGGTCGCCACCATGATGTGTAGCATAACGTGTTAGTGGCTGGTGGTTTGGTCGTAATCATGACGTGTAGCATTATGTATTAGTGGCTGGTGGTTTGGTCGTCACCATGATGTGTAGCATAACGTGCTGGTGGCTGGTGGTTTGGTCGTCATCATGATGTGTAGCATTACATGTTGGTGGCTGGTGGTTTGGTCGTCACCATGATGTGTAGCATTACGTGTTTGTGGCTGATGGTTTGGACGTCACAATGATGTGTAGCATTACGTGCATTTCGTGTTAGTGGCTTGTGGTTTGGTCGTCACCATGATGTGTAACATTACGTTTTGGTGGCTGGTGGTTTGGTCATCATCATGATGTGTAGAATTACGTGTTGGTTATTGGTGGTTTGGTCGTCACCATGATGTGTAGCTTTACGTTTTGGTGGCTGGTGGTTTGGTCGTCACCATGATGTGTAGCATTACGTATTGTTGGCTGGTGGTTTGGTCGTCACTATGATGTGCAGCATTGCGTGTTGGTGGCTGGTGGTTTGGTCGTCACCACGATGTGTAACATTACGTATTGGTGGTTGGTGGTTCGGTCGTCATCATGATGTGTAGCATTACGTGTTGGTAGCTGGTGGTATGGTCGTCACCATAATGTGTAACATTACGTTTTGGTTACTGGTGGTTTGGTCTTAATCATGATGTGTAGAATTACGTGTTGGTTATTGGTGGTTTGGTCGTCACCATGATGTCTAGCATTAAGGGTTGGTGGCTGGTGGTTTGGTCGTCACCATGATGTGCAGCATTACCTGTTGGTGGCTTGTGGTTTGGTCGTCACCATGATGTGTAGCATTACGTGTTGGTGGCTGGTGGTTTGGCCGTCACCATAATGTGTAGCATTACGTGTTGGTGGCTGGTGGTTTTGTCGTCACCATGATGTGTAACATTACTTGTTGGTGGCTGGTGGTTTTGTCATCACCATGATGTGTAGAATTACGTGTTGGTGGTTGTTGGTTTGGTCGTCATCATGACGTGTAGCATTATGTGTTATTGGCTGGTGGTTTGGTCGTCATCATGATGTGTAGCATTACATGTTGGTGGCTGGTGGTTTGGTCGTCACCATGATGTGTAACATAACGTGTTGGTGGCTGGTGGTTTGGTCGTCATCATCATGTGTAGCATTACGTGTTGGTGGTTGTTGGTTTTGTCGTCATCATGATGTTTAGCATTACGTGTTGGTGGCTGGTGTTTTTTTCGTCACCATGATGTGTAGCATAACGTGTTGGTAGCTGGTGGTTTGGTCGTAATCATGACGTGTAGCATTATGTATTACAGGCTGGTGGTTTGGTCGTCACCATGATGTGTAGCATAACGTGTTGGTGGCTGGTGGTTTGGTCGTCATCATGATGTGTAGCATTACATGTTGGTGGCTGGTGGTTTGGTCGTCACCATGATGTGTAGCATTACGTGTTGGTGGCTGGTGGTTTGGTCGTCACCATGATGTGTAACATTACGTTTTGGTGGCTGGTGGTTTGGTCATCATCATGATGTGTAGAATTACGTGTTGGTTATTGGTGGTTTGGTCGTCACCATGATGTGTAGCATTACGTTTTGGTGGCTGGTGGTTTGGTCGTCACCATGATGTGTAGCATTACGTGTTGGTGGCTGATGGTTTGGACGTCACCATGATGTGTAACATTACGTGTTGTTGGCTGATGGTTTGGACGTCACCATGATGTGTAACATTACTTGTTGGTGGCTGATGGATTTGTCATCACTATGATGTGTAGAATTACGTATTGGTGGTTGATGGTTTGGTCGTCATCATGATGAGTAGCATTACGTGTTGGCGGCTGGTGGTTTGGTCATCATCATAATGTGTAGCATGACGTGTTGGTGGCTGGTGATTTGGTCGTCATCATGATGTGTAGCATTACATGTTGGTGGCTGGTGGTTTGGTCGTCACCATGATGTGTAGCATAACATGTTGGTGGCTGGTGGTTTGGTCGTCATCATGATGTGTAGCATTATGCGTTGGTGGCTGGTGGTTTGGTTGTCACCATGATGTGTAGCATTACTTGTTGGTGGTTGTTGGTTTGTTCCGCAACATGATTTGTAGCATTACGTGTTGGTAGATGGTGTTTTGGTCGTCATCATGATGTGTACCATAACGTGTTGGTGGTTGGGGGTTTGGTCGTCACCATGATGTGTAACATTGCGTTTTGGTGGCTGGTGGTTTGGTCGTCACAAAGATTTGTAGCATTATGTGTTGGTGGCTGGTGGTTTGGTCGTCACCATGATGTGTAGCATTACGAGTTGATGGCTGGTGGTTTGATCAACACCATGATGTGTAGCATATCGTGTTGGTTGCTGGTGGTTTGCTCGTCACCATGATGTGTAGCATAACGTGTTGGTTGCTGGTGGTTTGGTCGTCACCATGATGTGTAGCATTACGTTTTGGTGGCTGGTGGTTTGGTCGTCACCATGATGTGTAGCATTACGTGTTGGTGGCTGATGGTTTGGACGTCACCATGATGTGTAGCATTACGTGTTGGTGGCTGGTGGTTCGGTCGTCACCATGATGTGTAACATTACGTGTTGGTGGCTGGTGGTTTGATCTTTATCATGATGTGTAGAATTACGTGTTGGTTGCTGGTGGTTTGGTCGTCACCATGATGTGCAGCATTACGTGTTGGTGGCTAGTGGTTTGGTCGTCACCATGATGTGTAGCATTACGTGTTGGTGGCTGGTGGTTTGGCGGTCACCATAATGTGTAGCATTACGTGTTGGTGGCTTATGGTTTTGTCATCACCATGATGTGTAACATTACTTGTTGGTGGCTGGTGGTTTGGTCGTCACCATGATGTGTAGCATAACGTGTTGGTGGCTGGTGGTTTGGTCGTCATCATGATGTGTAGCATTACATGTTGGTGGCTGGTGGTTTGGTCGTCACTATGATGTGTAGCATAACGTGTTGGTGGCTGGTGGTTTGGTCGTCATCATGACGTGTAGCATTATGTGTTAGTGGCTGGTGGTTTGGTCGTAACCATGATGTGCAGCATTACGTGTTGGTGCCTTGTGGTTTGGTCGTCACCATGATGTGTAGCATTACGTGTTGGTGGCTGGTGGTTTGACCGTCTCCATAATGTATAGCATTACGTGTTGCTAGCTGGTGGTTTTGTCGTCACCATGATGTGTAACATTACTTGTTGGTGGCTGGAGGTTTTGTCATCACCGTAATGTGTAGAATTACGTGTTGGTGGTTGTTGGTTTGATCGTCATCATGACGTGTAGCATTATGTGTTATTGGCTGGTGGTTTGGTCGTCATAATGATGTGTAGCATTACATGTTGGTGGCTGGTGGTTTGGTCGTCACCACGATGTGTAGCATAACGTGTTGGTGGCTGGTGGTTTGGTCGTCATCATGATGTGTAGCATTAAGTGTTGGTGGTTGGTGGTTTGGTCGTCATCATGATGTGTAGCATTACGTTTTGGTGGCTGGTGTTTTTGTCGTCACCATGATGTGTAGCATAACGTGTTGGTGGCTGGTGGTTTGGTCGTAATCATGACGTGTAGCATTATGTATTAGTGGCTGGTGGTTTGGTCGTCACCATGATGTGTAGCATAACGTGTTGGTGGCTGGTGGTTAGGTCGTCATCATGATGTGTAGTATTACGTGTTGGTGGTTGGTGGTTTGGTCGTCATCATGATGTGTAGCATTACGTGTTGTTGGCTGGTGTTTTGGTCGCCACCATGATGTGTAGCATAACGTGTTAGTGGCTGGTGGTTTGGTCGTAATCATGACGTGTAGCATTATGTATTAGTGGCTGGTGGTTTGGTCGTCACCATGATGTGTAGCATAACGTGCTGGTGGCTGGTGGTTTGGTCGTCATCATGATGTGTAGCATTACATGTTGGTGGCTGGTGGTTTGGTCGTCACCATGATGTGTAGCATTACGTGTTGGTGGCTGATGGTTTGGACGTCACCATGATGTGTAGCATTACGTGCATTTCGTGTTAGTGGCTGGTGGTTTGGTCGTCACCATGATGTGTAACATTACGTTTTGGTGGCTGGTGGTTTGGTCATCATCATGATGTGTAGAATTACGTGTTGGTTATTGGTGGTTTGGTCGTCACCATGATGTGTAGCATTACGTTTTGGTGGCTGGTGGTTTGGTCGTCACCATGATGTGTAGCATTACGTGTTGTTGGCTGGTGGTTTGGTCGTCACTATGATTTGTAGCATTGCGTGTTGGTGGCTGGTGGTTTGGTCGTCACCACGATGTGTAACATTACGTATTGGTGGTTGGAGGTTCGGTCGTCATCATGATGTGTAGCATTACGTGTTGGTAGCTAGTGGTATGGTCGTCACCATAATGTGTAACATTACGTTTTGGTTACTGGTGGTTTGGTCTTAATCATGATGTGTAGAATTACGTGTTGGTTATTGGTGGTTTGGTCGTCACCATGATGTCTAGCATTAAGGGTTGGTGGCTGGTGGTTTGGTCGTCACCATGATGTGCAGCATTACGTGTTGGTGGCTTGTGGTTTGGTCGTCACCATGATGTGTAGCATTACGTGTTGGTGGCTGGTGGTTTGGCCGTCACCATAATGTGTAGCATTACGTGTTGGTGGCTGGTGGTTTTGTCGTCACCATGATGTGTAACATTACTTGTTGGTGGCTGGTGGTTTTGTCATCACCATGATGTGTAGAATTACGTGTTGGTGGTTGTTGGTTTGTTCGTCATCATGACGTGTAGCATTATGTGTTATTGGCTGGTGGTTTGGTCGTCATCATGATGTGTAGCATTACATGTTGGTGGTTGTTGGTTTGGTCGTCATCATGATGTTTAGCATAACGTGTTGGTGGCTGGTGTTTTTTTCGTCACCATGATGTGTAGCATAACGTGTTGGTAGCTGGTGGTTTGGTCGTAATCATGACGTGTAGCATTATGTATTACAGGCTGGTGGTTTGGTCGTCACCATGATGTGTAGCATAACGTGTTGGTGGCTGGTGGTTTGGTCGTCATCATGATGTGTAGCATTACATGTTGGTGGCTGGTGGTTTGGTCGTCACCATGATGTGTAGCATTACGTGTTGGTGGCTGGTGGTTTGGTCGTCACCATGATGTGTAACATTACGTTTTGGTGGCTGGTGGTTTTGTCATCATCATGATGTGTAGAATTACGTGTTGGTTATTGGTGGTTTGGTCGTCACCATGATGTGTAGCATTACGTTTTGGTGGCTGGTGGTTTGGTCGTCACCATGATGTGTAGCATTACGTTTTGGTGGCTGGTGGTTTGGTCGTCACCATGATGTGTAGCATTACGTGTTGGTGGCTGATGGTTTGGACGTCACCATGATGTGTAGCATTACGTGTTGTTGGCTGATGGTTTGGTCGTCACCATGATGTGTTACATTACTTGTTGGTGGCTGGTGGATTTGTCATCACTATTATGTGTAGAATTACGTATTGGTGGTTGGTGGTTTTGTCGTCACCATGATGTGTAACATTACGTGTTGGTGGCTGGTGGTTTGGTCGTCACAATGATTTGTAGCATTACGTGTTGGTGGCTGGTGGTTTGGTCGTCACCATGATGAGTAGCATTACGTGTTGGCGGCTGGTGGTTTGGTCATCATCATAATGTGTAGCATGACGTGTTGGTGGCTGGTGATTTGGTCGTCATCATGATGTGTAGCATTACATGTTGGTGGCTGGTGGTTTGGTCGTCACCATGATGTGTAGCATAACATATTGGTGGCTGGTGGTTTGGTCGTCATCATGATGTGTAGCATTATGTGTTGGTGGCTGGTGGTTTGGTCGTCACCATGATGTGTAGCATTACGTGTTGGTGGCTGGTGGTTTGTTCGTCACCACGATGTGTAACATTACGTGTTGGTGGCTGGTGGTTTGATCGTCATCATGATGTGTAGCATTACGTGTTGGTGGTTTGGTCGTCACCTTGATGTGTAGCATTACGTATTGGTGGTTGGTGGTTTGGTCGTCATCATGATGTGTAGCATTACGTGTTGGTGGCTGGTGGTATGGTCGTCACCATGATGTGTAACATTACGTTTTGGTGACTGGTTGTTTGGTCTTAATCACGATGTGTAGAATTACGTGTTGGTTATTGGTGGTTTGGTCGTCACCATGATGTCTAGCATTAAGGTTTGTTGGTTTGGTCTTCATGATGACATGTTGCATTATGTTTTATTGGCTGGTGGTTTGGTCGTCATCATGATGTGCAGCATTACATGTTGGTGGCTGGTGGTTTGGTCGTCACCATGATGTGTAACATAACGTGTTGGTGGCTGGTGGTTTGGTCATCATCATCATGTGTAGCATTACGTGTTGGTGGTTGGTGGTTTGGTCGTCATCATGATGTTTAGCATTACGTGTTGGTGGCTGGTGTTTTTTTGGTCACCATGATGTGTAGCATAACGGGTTGGTGGCTGGTGGTTTGGTCGTAATCATGACGTGTAGCATTATGTATTACAGGCTGGTGGTTTGGTCGTCACCATGATGTGTAGCATAACGTGTTGGTGGCTGGTGGTTTGGTCGTCATCATGATGTGTAACATTACATGTTGGTGGCTGGTGGTTTGGTCGTCACCATGATGTGTAGTATAACGTGTTGGTGGCTGGTGGTTTGGTCGTCATCATGATTTGTTGCATTACGTGTTGGTGGTTGGTGGTTTGGTCGTCATCATGATGTGTAGCATTATGTGTTGGTGGCTGGTCGTTTGGTCGTCACCATTATGTGTAGAATTACGTGTTGGTGGTTGTTGGTTTGGTCGTCATCATGACGTGTAGCATTATGTGTTATTGGCTGGTGGTTTGGTCGTCATCATGATGTGTAGCATTACATGTTGGTGGTTGTTGGTTTGGTCGTCATCATGATGTTTAGCATAACGTGTTGGTGGCTGGTGTTTTTTTCGTCACCATGATGTGTAGCATAACGTGTTGGTAGCTGGTGGTTTGGTCGTAATCATGACGTGTAGCATTATGTATTACAGGCTGGTGGTTTGGTCGTCACCATGATGTGTAGCATAACGTGTTGGTGGCTGGTGGTTTGGTCGTCATCATGATGTGTAGCATTACATGTTGGTGGCTGGTGGTTTGGTCGTCACCATGATGTGTAGCATTACGTGTTGGTGGCTGGTGGTTTGGTCGTCACCATGATGTGTAACATTACGTTTTGGTGGCTGGTGGTTTTGTCATCATCATGATGTGTAGAATTACGTGTTGGTTATTGGTGGTTTGGTCGTCACCATGATGTGTATCATTACGTTTTGGTGGCTGGTGGTTTGGTCGTCACCATGATGTGTAGCATTACGTTTTGGTGGCTGGTGGTTTGGTCGTCACCATGATGTGTAGCATTACGTGTTGGTGGCTGATGGTTTGGACGTCACCATGATGTGTAGCATTACGTGTTGTTGGCTGATGGTTTGGTCGTCACCATGATGTGTAACATTACTTGTTGGTGGCTGGTGGATTTGTCATCACTATTATGTGCAGAATTACGTATTGGTGGTTGGTGGTTTTGTCGTCACCATGATGTGTAACATTACGTGTTGGTGGCTGGTGGTTTGGTCGTCACAATGATTTGTAGCATTACGTGTTGGTGGCTGGTGGTTTGGTCGTCACCATGATGAGTAGCATTACGTGTTGGCGGCTGGTGGTTTGGTCATCATCATAATATGTAGCATGACGTGTTGGTGGCTGGTGATTTGGTCGTCATCATGATGTGTAGCATTACATGTTGGTGGCTGGTGGTTTGGTCGTCACCATGATGTGTAGCATAACATATTGGTGGCTGGTGGTTTGGTCGTCATCATGATGTGTAGCATTATGTGTTGGTGGCTGGTGGTTTGGTCGTCACCATGATGTGTAGCATTACGTGTTGGTGGCTGGTGGTTTGGTCGTCACCACGATGTGTAACATTACGTGTTGGTGGCTGGTGGTTTGATCGTCATCATGATGTGTAGCATTACGTGTTGGTGGTTTGGTCGTCACCTTGATGTGTAGCATTACGTATTGGTGGTTGGTGGTTTGGTCGTCATCATGATGTGTAGCATTACGTGTTGGTGGCTGGTGGTATGGTCGTCACCATGATGTGTAACATTACGTTTTGGTGACTGGTTGTTTGGTCTTAATCACGATGTGTAGAATTACGTGTTGGTTATTGGTGGTTTGGTCGTCACCATGATGTCTAGCATTAAGGTTTGTTGGTTTGGTCTTCATGATGACATGTTGCATTATGTTTTATTGGCTGGTGGTTTGGTCGTCATCATGATGTGCAGCATTACATGTTGGTGGCTGGTGGTTTGGTCGTCACCATGATGTGTAACATAACGTGTTGGTGGCTGGTGGTTTGGTCATCATCATCATGTGTAGCATTACGTGTTGGTGGTTGGTGGTTTGGTCGTCATCATGATGTTTAGCATTACGTGTTGGTGGCTGGTGTTTTTTTCGTCACCATGATGTGTAGCATAACGTGTTGGTGGCTGGTGGTTTGGTCGTAATCATGACGTGTAGCATTATGTATTACAGGCTGGTGGTTTGGTCGTCACCATGATGTGTAGCATAACGTGTTGGTGGCTGGTGGTTTGGTCGTCATCATGATGTGTAGCATTACATGTTGGTGGCTGGTGGTTTGGTCGTCACCATGATGTGTAGTATAACGTGTTGGTGGCTGGTGGTTTGGTCGTCATCATGATGTGTTGCATTACGTGTTGGTGGTTGGTGGTTTGGTCGTCATCATGATGTGTAGCATTATGTGTTGGTGGCTGGTCGTTTGGTCGTCACCATTATGTGTAGCATTACGTGTTGGTGGCTGATGGTTTGGACGTCTCCATGATGTGTAGCATTACGTGCATTACGTGTTGGTGGCTGGTGGTTTGGTCGTCACCATGATGTGTAACATTACGTTTTGGTGACTGGTGGTTTGGTCATCATCATGATGTGTAGAATTACGCGTTGGTTATTGGTGGTTTGGTCGTCACCATGATGTGTAGCATTACGTTTTGGAGGCTGGTGGTTTGTTCGTCACCATGATGTGTAGCATTACGTGTTGGTGGCTGATGGTTTGGACGTCACCATGATGTGTAGCATTACGTGTTGTTGGCTGATGGTTTGGACGTCACCATGATGTGTAACATTACTTGTTGGTGGCTGGTGGATTTGTCATCACTATGATGTGTAGAATTACGTGTTGGTGGTTGGTGGTTTGGTCGTAACCATGATGTGTAGCATTAAGTGTTGGTGGCTGGTGGTTTGGTCGTCACCATGATGTGTAGCGTTACGTGTTGGTGGCTCGTGGTTTGGTCGTCACCATGATGTGTAGCATTACGTATAGGTGGCTGGTGGATTGGCCGTCACCATGATGTGTAGCAGTACGTGTTGGTGGCTGGTTGATTTTTCGTCACCATGATGTGTAACATTACTTGTTGGTGGCTGGTGGTTTTGTCATCACCATGATGTGTAGAATTACGTGTTGGAGGTTGGTGGTTTGGTCGTCATCATGACGTGTAGCATTGTATTAGTGGCTGGTGGTTTGGTCGTCACCATGTTGTCTAGCATAACGTGTTGGTGGCTGGTGGTTTGGTCGTCATCATGATGTGTAGCATTACATGTTGGTGGCTGGTGGTTTGGTCGTCACCATGATGTGTAGCATAACGTGTTGGTGGCTGGTGGTTTGGTCGTAATCATGACGTGTAGCATTATGTATTAGTGGCTGGTTGTTTTGTCGTCACCACGATGTGTAGAATAACGTGTTGGTGGCTGGTGGTTTGGTCGTCATCATGATGTGTAGCATTACATGTTGGTGGCTGGTGGTTTGGTCGTCACCATTATGTGTAGCATTACGTGTTGGTGGCTGATGGTTTGGACGTCACCATGATGTGTAGCATTACGTGCATTACGTGTTGGTGGCTGGTGGTTTGGTCGTCACCATGATGTGTAACATTACGTTTTGGTGGCTGGTGGTTTGGTCATCATCATGAGGTGTATAATCACGTGTTGGTTATTGGTGGTTTCGTCGTCACCATGATGTGTAGCATTACGTTTTGGTGGCTGTTGGTTTGGTCGTCACCATGATGTGTAGCATTACGTGTTGGTGGCTGATGGTTTGGACGTCACCATGATGTGTAGCATTACGTGTTGTTGGCTGATGGTTTGGACGTCATCATGATGTGTAGCATTACATGTTGGTGGCTGGTGGTTTGGTCTTCATCGTGATGTGTAGAATTACGTGTTGGTTATTGGTGGTTTGGTCGTAACCATGATGTGTAGCATTATGTGTTGGTGGCTCGTGGTTTGGTCGTCACCATGATGTGTAGCATTACGTGTTGGTGGCTGGTGGATTGGCCGTCACCATGATGTGTAGCAGTACGTGTTGGTGGCTGGTTGTTTTGTCGTCACCATGAAGTGTAACATTACTTGTTGTTGGCTGGTGGTTTTTCATCACCATGATGTGTTGAATTACGTGTTGGGGGTTGGTGGTTTGGTCGTCATCATGACGTGTAGCATTGTATTAGTGGCTGGTGGTTTGGTCGTCACCATGTTGTCTAGCATAACGTGTTGGTGGCTGGTGGTTTGGTCGTCATCATGATGTGTAGCATTACATGTTGGTGGCTGGTGGGTTGGTCGTCACCATGATGTGTAGCATAACGTGTTGGTTGCTGGTGGTTTGGTGGTCACCATGATGTGTAGCATTGCGTGTTGGTGGCTGGTGATTTGGTCGTCACCACGATGTTTAACATTACGTGTTGGTGGCTGGTGGTTTGGTCTGTATCATGATGTGTTGAATTACATGTTGGTTGTTGTTGGTTTGGTCGTCACCTTGATGTGTAGCATTACGTATTTGTGGTTGGTGGTTTGGTCGTCATCATGATGTGTAGCATTACGTGTTGGTAGCTGGTGGTATGGTCGTCACCATAATGTGTAACATTACGTTTTGGTGACTGGTGGTTTGGTCTTAATCACGATGTGTAGAATTACGTGTTGGTTATTGGTGGTTTGGTTGTCACCATGATGTCTAGCATTAAGGGTTGGTGGCTGGTGGTTTGGTCGTCACCATGATGTGCAGCATTACGTGTTGGTGGCTTATGGTTTGGTCGTCACCATGATGTGTAGCATTACGTGTTGGTGGCTGGTGGTTTGGCCGTCACCATAATGTGTAGCATTACGTGTTGGTGGCTGGTGGTTTTGTCGTCACCATGATGTGTAACATTATGTGTTGGTGGCTGGTGGTTTGGTTGTCACCATGATGTGTAGCATTACGTGTTGGTGGTTGTTGGTTTGTTCCGCAAAATGATTTGTAGCATTACGTGTTGGTGGATGGTGTTTTGGTCGTCATCATGATGTGTACCATAACGTGTTGGTGGTTGGGGGTTCGGTCGTCACCATGATGTGTAACATTACGTGTTGGTGGCTGGTGGTTTGGTCGTAACAAATAATTTATAGCATTACGTGTTGGTGGCTGGTGGTTTGGTCGTCGCCATGATGTGTAGCATTACGAGTTGATGGCTGGTGGTTTGGTCAACACCATGATGTGTAGCATAACGTGTTGGTTGCTGGTGGTTTGGTCGTCACCATGATGTGTACATTTACGTGTTGTTGGTTGTTGGTTTGGTCGTCATCATGATGTGTAGCATTACATGTTGGTGGCTGGTGGTTTGGTCGTCACCATGATGTGTAGCATTACGTATTGGTGGCTGGTGGTTTGGTCGTCACCATGAGGTGTAACATTACGTGTTGGTGGCTGGTGGTTTGATCTTTATCATGATGTGTAGAATTACGTGTTGGTTGTTGGTGGTTTGGTCGTCACCTTGATGTGTAGCATTACGTATTGGTGGTTGGTGGTTTGGTCGTCATCATGATGTGTAGCATTACGTGTTGGTGGCTGGTGGTATGGTCGTCACCAAGATGTGTAAAATTACGTTTTGTTGACTAATGGTTTGGTCTTCATCATGATGTGTAGAATTACGTGTTGGTTATTGGTGGTTTGGTCGTCACCATGATGTGTAGCATTAAGGGTTGGTGGATGGTGGTTTGGTCGTCACCATGATGTGCAGCATTACGTGTTGGTGGCTAGTGGTTTGGTCTTCACCATGATGTGTAGCATTACGTGTTGGTGGCTGGTGGTTTGGCGGTCACCATAATGTGTAGCATAACGTGTTGGTTGCTGGTGGTTTGGTCGTCACCATGATGTGTAGCATAACGTGTTGGTTGCTGGTGGTTTGGTCGTCACCATGATGTGTACATTTACGTGTTGTTGGTTGGTGGTTTGGTCGTCATCATGATGTGTAGCATTACATGTTGGTGGCTGGTGGTTTGGTCGTCACCATGATGTGTAGCATTACGTATTGGTGGCTGGTGGTTTGGTCGTCACCATGAGGTGTAACATTACGTGTTGGTGGCTGGTGGATTGATCTTTATCATGATGTGTAGAATTACGTGTTGGTTGTTGGTGGTTTGGTCGTCACCTTGATGTGTAGCATTACGTATTGGTGGTTGGTGGTTTGGTCGTCATCATGATGTGTAGCATTACGTGTTGGTGGCTGGTGGTATTGTCGTCACCAAGATGTGTAAAATTACGTTTTGTTGACTAATGGTTTGGTCTTCATCATGATGTGTAGAATTACGTGTTGGTTATTGGTGGTTTGGTCGTCACCATGATGTGTAGCATTAAGGGTTGGTGGCTGGTGGTTTGGTCGTCACCATGATGTGCAGCATTACGTGTTGGTGGCTAGTGGTTTGGTCGTCACCATGATGTGTAGCATTACGTGTTGGTGGCTGGTGGTTTGGCGGTCACCATAATGTGTAGCATTACGTGTTGGTGGCTTATGGTTTTGTCATCACCATGATGTGTAACATTACTTGTTGGTGGCTGGTGGTTTGGTCGTCACCATGATGTGTAGCATAACGTGTTGGTGGCTGGTGGTTTGGTCGTCATCATGATGTGTAGCATTACATGTTGGTGGCTGGTGGTTTGGTCGTCACTATGATGTGTAGCATAACGTGTTGGTTGCTGGTGGTTTGGTCGTCACCATGATGTGTACATTTACGTGTTGTTGGTTGGTGGTTTGGTCGTCATCATGATGTGTAGCATTACATGTTGGTGGCTGGTGGTTTGGTCGTCACCATGATGTGTAGCATTACGTATTGGTGGCTGGTGGTTTGGTCGTCACCATGAGGTGTAACATTACGTGTTGGTGGCTGGTGGTTTGATCTTTATCATGATGTGTAGAATTACGTGTTGGTTGTTGGTGGTTTGGTCGTCACCTTGATGTGTAGCATTACGTATTGGTGGTTGGTGGTTTGGTCGTCATCATGATGTGTAGCATTACGTGTTGGTGGCTGGTGGTATGGTCGTCACCAAGATGTGTAAAATTACGTTTTGTTGACTAATGGTTTGGTCTTCATCATGATGTGTAGAATTACGTGTTGGTTATTGGTGGTTTGGTCGTCACCATGATGTGTAGAATTAAGGTTTGGTGGCTGGTGGTTTGGTCGTCACCATGATGTGCAGCATTACGTGTTGGTGGCTAGTGGTTTGGTCTTCACCATGATGTGTAGCATTACGTGTTGGTGGCTGGTGGTTTGGCGGTCAGCATAATGTGTAGCATAACGTGTTGGTTGCTGGTGGTTTGGTCGTCACCATGATGTGTAGCATAACGTGTTGGTTGCTGGTGGTTTGGTCGTCACCATGATGTGTACATTTACGTGTTGTTGGTTGGTGGTTTGGTCGTCATCATGATGTGTAGCATTACATGTTGGTGGCTGGTGGTTTGGTCGTCACCATGATGTGTAGCATTACGTATTGGTGGCTGGTGGTTTGGTCGTCACCATGAGGTGTAACATTACGTGTTGGTGGCTGGTGGATTGATCTTTATCATGATGTGTAGAATTACGTGTTGGTGGCTTATGGTTTGGTCGTCACCATGATGTGTAGCATTACGTGTTGGTGGCTGGTGGTTTGGCCGTCACCATAATGTGTAGCATTACGTGTTGGTGGCTGGTGGTTTTGTCGTCACCATGATGTGTAACATTATGTGTTGGTGGCTGGTGGTTTGGTTGTCACCATGATGTGTAGCATTACGTGTTGGTGGTTGTTGGTTTGTTCCGCAAAATGATTTGTAGCATTACGTGTTGGTGGATGGTGTTTTGGTCGTCATCATGATGTGTACCATAACGTGTTGGTGGTTGGGGGTTCGGTCGTCACCATGATGTGTAACATTACGTGTTGGTGGCTGGTGGTTTGGTCGTAACAAATAATTTATAGCATTACGTGTTGGTGGCTGGTGGTTTGGTCGTCGCCATGATGTGTAGCATTACGAGTTGATGGCTGGTGGTTTGGTCAACACCATGATGTGTAGCATAACGTGTTGGTTGCTGGTGGTTTGGTCGTCACCATGATGTGTACATTTACGTGTTGTTGGTTGTTGGTTTGGTCGTCATCATGATGTGTAGCATTACATGTTGGTGGCTGGTGGTTTGGTCGTCACCATGATGTGTAGCATTACGTATTGGTGGCTGGTGGTTTGGTCGTCACCATGAGGTGTAACATTACGTGTTGGTGGCTGGTGGTTTGATCTTTATCATGATGTGTAGAATTACGTGTTGGTTGTTGGTGGTTTGGTCGTCACCTTGATGTGTAGCATTACGTATTGGTGGTTGGTGGTTTGGTCGTCATCATGATGTGTAGCATTACGTGTTGGTGGCTGGTGGTATGGTCGTCACCAAGATGTGTAAAATTACGTTTTGTTGACTAATGGTTTGGTCTTCATCATGATGTGTAGAATTACGTGTTGGTTATTGGTGGTTTGGTCGTCACCATGATGTGTAGCATTAAGGGTTGGTGGATGGTGGTTTGGTCGTCACCATGATGTGCAGCATTACGTGTTGGTGGCTAGTGGTTTGGTCTTCACCATGATGTGTAGCATTACGTGTTGGTGGCTGGTGGTTTGGCGGTCACCATAATGTGTAGCATAACGTGTTGGTTGCTGGTGGTTTGGTCGTCACCATGATGTGTAGCATAACGTGTTGGTTGCTGGTGGTTTGGTCGTCACCATGATGTGTACATTTACGTGTTGTTGGTTGGTGGTTTGGTCGTCATCATGATGTGTAGCATTACATGTTGGTGGCTGGTGGTTTGGTCGTCACCATGATGTGTAGCATTACGTATTGGTGGCTGGTGGTTTGGTCGTCACCATGAGGTGTAACATTACGTGTTGGTGGCTGGTGGATTGATCTTTATCATGATGTGTAGAATTACGTGTTGGTTGTTGGTGGTTTGGTCGTCACCTTGATGTGTAGCATTACGTATTGGTGGTTGGTGGTTTGGTCGTCATCATGATGTGTAGCATTACGTGTTGGTGGCTGGTGGTATTGTCGTCACCAAGATGTGTAAAATTACGTTTTGTTGACTAATGGTTTGGTCTTCATCATGATGTGTAGAATTACGTGTTGGTTATTGGTGGTTTGGTCGTCACCATGATGTGTAGCATTAAGGGTTGGTGGCTGGTGGTTTGGTCGTCACCATGATGTGCAGCATTACGTGTTGGTGGCTAGTGGTTTGGTCGTCACCATGATGTGTAGCATTACGTGTTGGTGGCTGGTGGTTTGGCGGTCACCATAATGTGTAGCATTACGTGTTGGTGGCTTATGGTTTTGTCATCACCATGATGTGTAACATTACTTGTTGGTGGCTGGTGGTTTGGTCGTCACCATGATGTGTAGCATAACGTGTTGGTGGCTGGTGGTTTGGTCGTCATCATGATGTGTAGCATTACATGTTGGTGGCTGGTGGTTTGGTCGTCACTATGATGTGTAGCATAACGTGTTGGTTGCTGGTGGTTTGGTCGTCACCATGATGTGTACATTTACGTGTTGTTGGTTGGTGGTTTGGTCGTCATCATGATGTGTAGCATTACATGTTGGTGGCTGGTGGTTTGGTCGTCACCATGATGTGTAGCATTACGTATTGGTGGCTGGTGGTTTGGTCGTCACCATGAGGTGTAACATTACGTGTTGGTGGCTGGTGGTTTGATCTTTATCATGATGTGTAGAATTACGTGTTGGTTGTTGGTGGTTTGGTCGTCACCTTGATGTGTAGCATTACGTATTGGTGGTTGGTGGTTTGGTCGTCATCATGATGTGTAGCATTACGTGTTGGTGGCTGGTGGTATGGTCGTCACCAAGATGTGTAAAATTACGTTTTGTTGACTAATGGTTTGGTCTTCATCATGATGTGTAGAATTACGTGTTGGTTATTGGTGGTTTGGTCGTCACCATGATGTGTAGAATTAAGGTTTGGTGGCTGGTGGTTTGGTCGTCACCATGATGTGCAGCATTACGTGTTGGTGGCTAGTGGTTTGGTCTTCACCATGATGTGTAGCATTACGTGTTGGTGGCTGGTGGTTTGGCGGTCACCATAATGTGTAGCATAACGTGTTGGTTGCTGGTGGTTTGGTCGTCACCATGATGTGTAGCATAACGTGTTGGTTGCTGGTGGTTTGGTCGTCACCATGATGTGTACATTTACGTGTTGTTGGTTGGTGGTTTGGTCGTCATCATGATGTGTAGCATTACATGTTGGTGGCTGGTGGTTTGGTCGTCACCATGATGTGTAGCATTACGTATTGGTGGCTGGTGGTTTGGTCGTCACCATGAGGTGTAACATTACGTGTTGGTGGCTGGTGGATTGATCTTTATCATGATGTGTAGAATTACGTGTTGGTGGCTTATGGTTTGGTCGTCACCATGATGTGTAGCATTACGTGTTGGTGGCTGGTGGTTTGGCCGTCACCATAATGTGTAGCATTACGTGTTGGTGGCTGGTGGTTTTGTCGTCACCATGATGTGTAACATTATGTGTTGGTGGCTGGTGGTTTGGTTGTCACCATGATGTGTAGCATTACGTGTTGGTGGTTGTTGGTTTGTTCCGCAAAATGATTTGTAGCATTACGTGTTGGTGGATGGTGTTTTGGTCGTCATCATGATGTGTACCATAACGTGTTGGTGGTTGGGGGTTCGGTCGTCACCATGATATGTAACATTACGTGTTGGTGGCTGGTGGTTTGGTCGTAACAAATAATTTATAGCATTACGTGTTGGTGGCTGGTGGTTTGGTCGTCGCCATGATGTGTAGCATTACGAGTTGATGGCTGGTGGTTTGGTCAACACCATGATGTGTAGCATAACGTGTTGGTTGCTGGTGGTTTGGTCGTCACCATGATGTGTACATTTACGTGTTGTTGGTTGTTGGTTTGGTCGTCATCATGATGTGTAGCATTACATGTTGGTGGCTGGTGGTTTGGTCGTCACCATGATGTGTAGCATTACGTATTGGTGGCTGGTGGTTTGGTCGTCACCATGAGGTGTAACATTACGTGTTGGTGGCTGGTGGTTTGATCTTTATCATGATGTGTAGAATTACGTGTTGGTTGTTGGTGGTTTGGTCGTCACCTTGATGTGTAGCATTACGTATTGGTGGTTGGTGGTTTGGTCGTCATCATGATGTGTAGCATTACGTGTTGGTGGCTGGTGGTATGGTCGTCACCAAGATGTGTAAAATTACGTTTTGTTGACTAATGGTTTGGTCTTCATCATGATGTGTAGAATTACGTGTTGGTTATTGGTGGTTTGGTCGTCACCATGATGTGTAGCATTAAGGGTTGGTGGATGGTGGTTTGGTCGTCACCATGATGTGCAGCATTACGTGTTGGTGGCTAGTGGTTTGGTCTTCACCATGATGTGTAGCATTACGTGTTGGTGGCTGGTGGTTTGGCGGTCACCATAATGTGTAGCATAACGTGTTGGTTGCTGGTGGTTTGGTCGTCACCATGATGTGTAGCATAACGTGTTGGTTGCTGGTGGTTTGGTCGTCACCATGATGTGTACATTTACGTGTTGTTGGTTGGTGGTTTGGTCGTCATCATGATGTGTAGCATTACATGTTGGTGGCTGGTGGTTTGGTCGTCACCATGATGTGTAGCATTACGTATTGGTGGCTGGTGGTTTGGTCGTCACCATGAGGTGTAACATTACGTGTTGGTGGCTGGTGGATTGATCTTTATCATGATGTGTAGAATTACGTGTTGGTTGTTGGTGGTTTGGTCGTCACCTTGATGTGTAGCATTACGTATTGGTGGTTGGTGGTTTGGTCGTCATCATGATGTGTAGCATTACGTGTTGGTGGCTGGTGGTATTGTCGTCACCAAGATGTGTAAAATTACGTTTTGTTGACTAATGGTTTGGTCTTCATCATGATGTGTAGAATTACGTGTTGGTTATTGGTGGTTTGGTCGTCACCATGATGTGTAGCATTAAGGGTTGGTGGCTGGTGGTTTGGTCGTCACCATGATGTGCAGCATTACGTGTTGGTGGCTAGTGGTTTGGTCGTCACCATGATGTGTAGCATTACGTGTTGGTGGCTGGTGGTTTGGCGGTCACCATAATGTGTAGCATTACGTGTTGGTGGCTTATGGTTTTGTCATCACCATGATGTGTAACATTACTTGTTGGTGGCTGGTGGTTTGGTCGTCACCATGATGTGTAGCATAACGTGTTGGTGGCTGGTGGTTTGGTCGTCATCATGATGTGTAGCATTACATGTTGGTGGCTGGTGGTTTGGTCGTCACTATGATGTGTAGCATAACGTGTTGGTTGCTGGTGGTTTGGTCGTCACCATGATGTGTACATTTACGTGTTGTTGGTTGGTGGTTTGGTCGTCATCATGATGTGTAGCATTACATGTTGGTGGCTGGTGGTTTGGTCGTCACCATGATGTGTAGCATTACGTATTGGTGGCTGGTGGTTTGGTCGTCACCATGAGGTGTAACATTACGTGTTGGTGGCTGGTGGTTTGATCTTTATCATGATGTGTAGAATTACGTGTTGGTTGTTGGTGGTTTGGTCGTCACCTTGATGTGTAGCATTACGTATTGGTGGTTGGTGGTTTGGTCGTCATCATGATGTGTAGCATTACGTGTTGGTGGCTGGTGGTATGGTCGTCACCAAGATGTGTAAAATTACGTTTTGTTGACTAATGGTTTGGTCTTCATCATGATGTGTAGAATTACGTGTTGGTTATTGGTGGTTTGGTCGTCACCATGATGTGTAGAATTAAGGTTTGGTGGCTGGTGGTTTGGTCGTCACCATGATGTGCAGCATTACGTGTTGGTGGCTAGTGGTTTGGTCTTCACCATGATGTGTAGCATTACGTGTTGGTGGCTGGTGGTTTGGCGGTCACCATAATGTGTAGCATAACGTGTTGGTTGCTGGTGGTTTGGTCGTCACCATGATGTGTAGCATAACGTGTTGGTTGCTGGTGGTTTGGTCGTCACCATGATGTGTACATTTACGTGTTGTTGGTTGGTGGTTTGGTCGTCATCATGATGTGTAGCATTACATGTTGGTGGCTGGTGGTTTGGTCGTCACCATGATGTGTAGCATTACGTATTGGTGGCTGGTGGTTTGGTCGTCACCATGAGGTGTAACATTACGTGTTGGTGGCTGGTGGATTGATCTTTATCATGATGTGTAGAATTACGTGTTGGTTGTTGGTGGTTTGGTCGTCACCTTGATGT
Organism: Lamellibrachia columna; assembly: GCA_963662155.1. Classification (NCBI taxonomy): domain Eukaryota; kingdom Metazoa; phylum Annelida; class Polychaeta; order Sabellida; family Siboglinidae; genus Lamellibrachia; species Lamellibrachia columna. The sequence goes on from OY759274.1 coordinate 41,551,740, forward strand.
GTAGCATTACGTAATGGTGGTTGGTGGTTTGGTCGTCATCATGATGTGTAGCATTACGTGTTGGTGGCTGGTGGTATTGTAGTCACCAAGATGTGTAAAATTACGTTTTGTTGACTAATGGTTTGGTCTTCATCATGATGTGTAGAATTACGTGTTGGTTATTGATGGTTTGGTCGTCACCATGATGTGTAGCATTAAGGGTTGGTGGCTGGTGGTTTGGTCGTCACCATGATGTGCAGCATTACGTGTTGGTGGCTAGTGGTTTGGTCGTCACCATGATGTGTAGCATTACGTGTTGGTGGCTGGTGGTTTGGCGGTCACCATAATGTGTAGCATTACGTGTTGGTGGCTTATGGTTTTGTCATCACCATGATGTGTAACATTACTTGTTGGTGGCTGGTGGTTTGGTCGTCACCATGATGTGTAGCATAACGTGTTGGTGGCTGGTGGTTTGGTCGTCATCATGATGTGTAGCATTACATGTTGGTGGCTGGTGGTTTGGTCGTCACTATGATGTGTAGCATAACGTGTTGGTGGCTGGTGGTTTGGTCGTCATCATGACGTGTAGCATTATGTGTTAGTGGCTGGTGGTTTGGTCGTAACCATGATGTGCAGCATTACGTGTTGGTGCCTTGTGGTTTGGTCGTCACCATGATGTGTAGCATTACGTGTTGGTGGCTGGTGGTTTGGCCGTCACCATAATGTGTAGCATTACATGTTGGTGGCTGGTGGTTTTGTCGTCACCATGATGTGTAACATTACTTGTTGGTGGCTGGTGGTTTTGTCATCACCATGATGTGTAGAATTACGTGTTGGTGTTTGTTGGTTTGGTCGTCATCATGACATGTTGCATTATGTGTTATTGGCTGGTGGTTTGGTCGTCATCATGATGTGTAGCATTACATGTTGGTGGCTGGTGGTTTGGTCGTCACCATGATGTGTAACATAACGTGTTGGTGGCTTGTGGTTTGGTCGTCATCATCATGTGTAGCATTACGTGTTGGTGGTTGTTGGTTTGGTTGTCATCGTGATGTTTAGCATTACGTGTTGGTGGCTGGTGTTTTTTTCGTCACCATGATGTGTAGCATAACGTGTTGGTGGCTGGTGGTTTGGTCGTAATCATGACGTGTAGCATTATGTGTTACAGGCTGGTGGTTTGGTCGTCACCATGATGTGTAGTATAACGTGCTGGTGGCTGGTTGTTTGGTCGTCATCATGATGTGTAGCATTATGTGTTGGTGGTTGGTGGTTTGGTCGTCATCATGATGTGTAGCATTACGTGTTGGTGGCTGGTGTTTTGGTCGTCACCATGATGTGTAGCATAACGTGTTGGTGGCTGGTCGTTTGGTCATCATCATGATGTGTAGAATTACGTGTTGGTTATTGGTGGTTTGGTCGTCACCATGATGTGTAGCATTACGTTTTGGAGGCTGGTGGTTTGGTCGTCACCATGATGTGTAGCATTACGTGTTGTTGGCTGATGGTTTGGACGTCACCATGATGTGTAACATTACTTGTTGGTGGCTGGTGGATTTGTCATCACTATGATGCGTAGAATTACGTGTTGGTGGTTGGTAGTTTGGTCGTCATCATGATGAGTAGCATTACATGTTGGTGGCTGGTGGTTTGGTCGTCACCATTATGTGTAGCATTACGTGTTGGTGGCTGATGGTTTGGACGTCACCATGATGTGTAGCATTACGTGCATTACGTGTTGGTGGCTGGTGGTTTGGTTGTCACCATGATGTGTAACATTACGTTTTGGTGGCTGGTGGTTTGGTCGTAGAATTACGTGTTGGTTATTGGTGGTTTGGTCGTCACCATGATGTGTAGCATTACGTTTTGGAGGCTGGTGGTTTGGTCGTCACCATGATGTGTAGCATTACGTGTTGGTGGCTGATGGTTTGGACGTCACCATGATGTGTAGCATTACGTGTTGTTGGCTTATGGTTTGGACGTCACCATGATGTGTAACATTACTTGTTGGTGGCTGGTTGATTTGTCATCACTATGATGTGTAGAATTACGTGTTGGTGGTTGGTGGTTTGGTCGTCATCATGATGAGTAGCATTACGTGTTGGAGGTTGGTGGTTTGGTCATCATCATAATGTGTAGCATGACGTGTTGGTGGCTGGTGATTTGGACGCCATCATGATGTGTTGCATTACATGTTGGTGGCTGGTGGTTTGGTCGTCATCATGATGTGTAGCATTACATGTTGGTGGCTGGTGGTTTGGTCGTCACCATTATGTGTAGCATTACGTGTTGGTGGCTGATGGTTTGGACGTCACCATGATGTGTAGCATTACGTGCATTACGTGTTGGTGGCTGGTGGTTTGGTCGTCACCATAATGTGTAACATTACGTTTTGGTGGCTGGGGGTTTGGTCATCATCATGATGTGTAGAATTACGTGTTGGTTATTGGTGGTTTGGTCGTCACCATGATGTGTTGCATTACGTTTTGGAGGCTGGTGGTTTGGTCGTCACCATGATGTGTAGCATTACGTGTTGGTGGCTGATGGTTTGGACGTCACCATGATTTGTAGCATTACGTGTTGTTGGCTGATGGTTTGGACGTCACCATGATGTGTAACATTACTTGTTGGTGGCTGGTGGATTTGTCATCACTATGATGTGTAGAATTACGTGTTTGTGGTTGGTGGTTTGGTCGTCATCATGATGAGTAGCATTACGTGTTGGCGGCTGGTTGTTTGGTCATCATCATAATGTGTAGCATGACGTGTTGGTGGCTGGTGATTTGGACGTCATCATGATGTGTTGCATTACATGTTGGTGGCTGGTGGTTTGGTCGTCACCATGATGTGTAGAATAACGTGTTGGTGGCTGTTGGTTTGGTCGTCATCATGATGTGTAGCATTATGTTTTGGTGGCTGGTGGTTTGGTCGTCACCATGATGTGTAGCATTACGTACTGGTGGTTGTTGGTTTGTTCCGCAACATGATTTGTAGCATTACGTGTTGGTGGATGGTGTTTTGGTCGTCATCATGATGTGTACCATAACGTGTTGGTGGTTGGTGGTTTGGTCGTCACCATGATGTGTAACATTACGTGTTGGTGGCTGGTGGTTTGGTCGTCACAATGATTTATAGCATTACGTGTTGGTGGCTGGTGGTTTGGTCTTCACCATGATGTGTAGCATTACGAGTTGATGCCTGGTGGTTTGTTCAACACCATGATGTGTAGCATAACGTGTTGGTGGCTGGTGGTTTGGTCGTCACCATGAAGTGTAGCATTACGTGTTGGTGGTTGGTGGTTTGGTCGTCAACATGATGTGTAGCATTACGTGTTGGTGGCTGGTGGTTTGGTCGTCACCACGATGTGTAACATTACGTGTTGGTGGCTGGTGGTTTGGTCTTTATCATGATGTGTAGAATTACGTGTTGGTTGTTGGTGGTTTGGTCGTCACCTTGATGTGTAGCATTACGTATTGGTGTTTGGTGGTTTGGTCGTCATCATAATGTGTAACATTACGTGTTGGTGGCTGTTGGTATGGTCGTCACCATGATGTGTAACATTACGTTTTGGTGACTGGTGGTTTGGTCTTAATCATGATGTGTAGAATTACGTGTTGGTTATTGGTGGTTTGGTCGTCACCATGATGTGTAGCATTAAGGGTTGGTGGCTGGTCGTTTGGTCGTCACCATGATGTTCAGCATTACGTGTTAGTGGCTTGTGGTTTGGTCGTCACCATGATGTGTAGCATTACGTGTTGGTGGCTGGTGGTTTGGCCGTCACCATAATGTGTAGCATTACGTTTTGGTGGCTGGTGGTTTTGTCGTCACCATGATGAGTAACATTACTTGTTGGTGGCTGGTGGTTTTGTCATCACCATGATGTGTAGAATTACGTGTTATTGGTTGGAGGTTTGGTCGTCATCATGACGTGTAGCATTGTGTTAGGGGCTGGTGGTTTGGTCGTCACCATGTTGTGTAGCATAACGTGTTTGTGGCTGGTGGTTTGGTCGTCATCATGATGTGTAGCATTACATGTTGGTGGCTGGAGGTTTGGTCGTCACCATGATGTGTAGCATTACGTGTTGGCGGCTGGTGGTTTGGTCATCATCATAATGTGTAGCATGACGTGTTGGTGGCTGGTGATTTGGACGTCATCATGATGTGTTGCATTACATGTTGGTGGCTGGTGGTTTGGTCGTCATCATGATGTGTAGCATTACATGTTGGTGGCTGGTGGTTTGGTCGTCACCAATATGTGTAGCATTACGTGTTGGTGGCTGATGGTTTGGACGTCACCATGATGTGTAGCATTACGTGCATTACGTGTTGGTGGCTGGTGGTTTGGTCGTCACCATGATGTGTAACATTACGTTTTAGTGGCTGGGGGTTTGGTCATCATCATGATGTGTAGAATTACGTGTTGGTTATTGGTCGTTTGGTCGTCACCATGATGTGTTGCATTACGTTTTGGAGGCTGGTGGTTTGGTCGTCACCATGATGTGTAGCATTACGTGTTGGTGGCTGATGGTTTGGACGTCACCATGATGTGTAGCATTACGTGTTGTTGGCTGATGGTTTGGACGTCACCATGATGTGTAACATTACTTGTTGGTGGCTGGTGGATTTGTCATCACTATGATGTGTAGAATTACGTGTTGGTGGTTGGTGGTTTGGTCGTCATCATGATGAGTAGCATTACGTGTTGGCGGCTGGTTGTTTGGTCATCATCATAATGTGTAGCATGACGTGTTGGTGGCTGGTGATTTGGACGTCATCATGATGTGTTGCATTACATGTTGGTGGCTGGTGGTTTGGTCGTCACCATGATGTGTAGAATAACGTGTTGGTGGCTGTTGGTTTGGTCGTCATCATGATGTGTAGCATTATGTGTTAGTGGCTGGTGGTTTGGTCGTCACCATGATGTGTAGCATTACGTACTGGTGGTTGTTGGTTTGTTCCGCAACATGATTTGTAGCATTACGTGTTGGTGGATGGTGTTTTGGTCGTCATCATGATGTGTACCATAACGTGTTGGTGGTTGGTGGTTTGGTCGTCACCATGATGTGTAACATTACGTGTTGGTGGCTGGTGGTTTGGTCGTCACAATGATTTATAGCATTACGTGTTGGTGGCTGGTGGTTTGGTCTTCACCATGATGTGTAGCATTACGAGTTGATGGCTGGTGGTTTGTTCAACACCATGATGTGTAGCATAACGTGTTGGTTGCTGGTGGTTTGGTCGTCACCATGATGTGTAGCATTACGTGTTGGTGGTTGGTGGTTTGGTCGTCATCATGATGTGTAGAATTACATGTTGGTGGCTGGTGGTTTGGTCGTCACCATGATGTGTAGCATTACGTGTTGGTGGCTGGTGGTTTGGTCGTCACCACGATGTGTAACATTACGTGTTGGTGGCTGGTGGTTTGGTCTTTATCATGATGTGTAGAATTACGTGTTGGTTGTTGGTGGTTTGGTCGTCACCTTGATGTGTAGCATTACGTATTGGTGGTTGGTGGTTTGGTCGTCATCATAATGTGTAGCATTACGTGTTGGTGGCTGTTGGTATGGTCGTCACCATGATGTGTAACATTACGTTTTGGTGACTGGTGGTTTTGTCTTAATCATGATGTGTAGAATTACGTGTTGGTTATTGGTGGTTTGGTCGTCACCATGATGTGTAGTATTAAGGGTTGGTGGCTGGTCGTTTGGTCGTCACCATGATGTTCAGCATTACGTGTTGGTGGCTTGTGGTTTGGTCGTCACCATGATGTGTAGCATTACGTGTTGGTGGCTGGTGGTTTGGCCGTCACTATAATGTGTAGCATTACGTGTTGGTTGCTGGTGGTTTTGTCGTCACCATGATGAGTAACATTACTTGTTGGTGGCTGGTGGTTTTGTCATCACCATGATGTGTAGAATTACGTGTTGGTGGTTGGTGGTTTGGTCGTCATCATGACGTGTAACATTGTGTTAGGGGGCTGGTGGTTTGGTCATCAACATGTTGTGTAGCATAACGTGTTGGTGGCTGGTGGTTTGGTCGTCATCATGATGTGTAGCATTACATTTTGGTGGCTGGAGGTTTGGTCGTCACCATGATGTGTAGCATAACGTGTTGGTTGCTGGTGGTTTGGTCGTCACCATGATGTGTAGCATTACGTGTTGGTTGTTGGTGGTTTTGTCGTCATCATGATGTGTAGCATTACATGTGGTGGCTGGTGGTTTGGTCGTCACCATGATGTGTAGCATTGCGTGTTGGTGGCTGGTTGTTTGGTCGTCACCACGATGTGTAACATTACGTGTTGGTGGCTGGTGGTTTGGTCTTGATCATGATGTGTAGAATTACATGTTGGTTGTTGTTTGTTTGGTCGTCATCTTGATGTGTAGCATTACGTATTGGTCGTTGGTGGTTTGTTCGTCATCATGATGTGTAGCATTACGTGTTGGTGGCTGGTGGTATAGTCGTCACCATAATGTGTAACATTACGTTTTGGTGACTGGTGGTTTGGTCTTAATCATGATGTGTAGAATTACGTGTTGGTTATTGGTGGTTTGGTCGTCACCATGATGTGTAGCATTAAGGGTTGGTGGCTGGTGGTTTGGTCGTCACCATGATGTGCAGCATTACGTGGTGGTGGCTTGTGGTTTGGTCGTTACCATGATGTGTAGCATTACGTGTTGGTGGCTGGTTGTTTGGCCGTCACCATAATGTGTAGCATTTCGTGTTGGTTATTGGTGGTTTTGTCGTCACCATGATGTGTAACATTTCTTGTTGGTGGCTGGTGGTTTTGTCATCACCATGATGTGTTGAATTACGTGTTGGTGGTTGTTGGTTTGGTCGTCATGATGACGTGTAGCATTATGTGTTATTGGCTGGTGGTTTGGTCGTCATCATGATGTGTAGCATTACATTTTGGTGGCTGGTGGTATGGTCGTCACCATGATGTGTAGCATAAAGTGTTGGTGGCTGGTGGTTTGGTCGTCATCATGATGTGTAGCATTACGTGTTGGTGGTTGGTATTTTGGTCGTCATCATGATGTGTAGCATTACGTGTTGGTGGCTGGTGTTTTGGTCGTCACCATGATGTGTAGCATAACGTGTTGGTGGCTGGTGGTTTGGTCGTCATCATGATGTGTAGCATTACATGTTGGTGGCTGGTGGTTTGGTCGTCACCATGAAGTGTAGCATTACGTGTTGGTAGCTGGTTGTTTGGTCGTCACCATGATGTGTAACATTACGTTTTGGTGGCTGGTGGTTCTGTCATCATCATGATGTGTAGATTTACGTGTTGGTTATTGGTGGTTTGGTCGTCACCATGATGTGTAACATTACTTGTTGGTGGCTGGTGGATTTGTCATCACTATGATGCGTAGAATTACGTGTTGGTGGTTGGTAGTTTGGTCGTCATCATGATGAGTAGCATTACATGTTGGTGGCTGGTGGTTTGGTCGTCACCATTATGTGTAGCATTACGTGTAGGTGGCTGATGGTTTGGACGTCACCATGATGTGTAGCATTACGTGCATTACGTGTTGGTGGCTGGTGGTTTGGTTGTCACCATGATGTGTAACATTACGTTTTGGTGGCTGGTGGTTTGGACATCATCATGATGTGTAGAATTACGTGTTGGTTATTGGTGGTTTGGTCGTCACCATGATGTGTAGCATTACGTTTTGGAGGCTGGTGGTTTGGTCGTCACCATGATGTGTAGCATTACGTGTTGGTGGCTGATGGTTTGGACGTCACCATGATGTGTAGCATTACGTGTTGTTGGCTTATGGTTTGGACGTCACCATGATGTGTAACATTACTTGTTGGTGGCTGGTTGATTTGTCATCACTATGATGTGTAGAATTACGTGTTGGTGGTTGGTGATTTGGACGTCATCATGATGTGTTGCATTACATGTTGGTGGCTGGTGGTTTGGTCGTCATCATGATGTGTAGCATTACATGTTGGTGGCTGGTGGTTTGGTCGTCACCATTATGTGTAGCATTACGTGTTGGTGGCTGATGGTTTGGACGTCACCATCATGTGTAGCATTACGTGCATTACGTGTTGGTGGCTGGTGGTTTGGTCGTCACCATGATGTGTAACATTATGTTTTGGTGGCTGGGGGTTTGGTCATCATCATGATGTGTAGAATTACGTGTTGGTTATTGGTGGTTTGGTCGTCACCATGATGTGTTGCATTACGTTTTGGAGGCTGGTGGTTTGGTCGTCACCATGATGTGTAGCATTACGTGTTGGTGGCTGATGGTTTGGACGTCACCATGATGTGTAGCATTACGTGTTGTTGGCTGATGGTTTGGACGTCACCATGATGTGTAACATTACTTGTTGGTGGCTGGTGGATTTGTCATCACTATGATGTGTAGAATTACGTGTTGGTGGTTGGTTTGGTCGTCATCATGATGAGTAGCATTACGTGTTGGCGGCTGGTTGTTTGGTCATCATCATAATGTGTAGCATGACGTGTTGGTGGCTGGTGATTTGGACGTCATCATGATGTGTTGCATTACATGTTGGTGGCTGGTGGTTTGGTCGTCACCATGATGTGTAGAATAACGTGTTGGTGGCTGTTGGTTTGGTCGTCATCATGATGTGTAGCATTATGTGTTGGTGGCTGGTGGTTTGGTCGTCACCATGATGTGTAGCATTACGTACTGGTGGTTGTTGGTTTGTTCCGCAACATGATTTGTAGCATTACGTGTTGGTGGATGGTGTTTTGGTCGTCATCATGATGTGTACCGTAACGTGTTGGTGGTTGGTGGTTTGGTCGTCACCATGATGTGTAACATTACGTGTTGGTGGCTGGTGGTTTGGTCGTCACAATGATTTATAGCATTACGCGTTGGTGGCTGGTGGTTTGGTCTTCACCATGATGTGTAGCATTACGAGTTGATGGCTGGTGGTTTGTTCAACACCATGATGTGTAGCATAACGTGTTGGTTGCTGGTGGTTTGGTCGTCTCCATGATGTGTAGCATTACGTGTTGGTGGTTGGTGGTTTGGTTGTCATCATGATGTGTAGCATTACATGTTGGTGGCTGGTGGTTTGGTCGTCACCATGATGTGTAGCATTACGTGTTGGTGGCTGGTGGTTTGGTCGTCACCACGATGTGTAACATTACGTGTTGGTGGCTGGTGGTTTGGTCTTTATCATGATGTGTAGAATTACGTGTTGGTTGTTGGTGGTTTGGTCGTCACCTTGATGTGTAGCATTACGTATTGGTGGTTGGTGGTTTGGTCGTCATCATAATGTGTAGCATTACGTGTTGGTGGCTGTTGGTATGGTCGTCACCATGATGTGTAACATTACGTTTTGGTGACTGGTGGTTTTGTCTTAATCATGATGTGTAGAATTACGTGTTGGTTATTGGTGGTTTGGTCGTCACCATGATGTGTAGCATTAAGGGTTGGTGGCTGGTCGTTTGGTCGTCACCATGATGTTCAGCATTACGTGTTGGTGGCTTGTGGTTTGGTCGTTACCATGATGTGTAGCATTACGTGTTGGTGGCTGGTGGTTTGGCCGTCACCATAATGTGTAGCATTACGTGTTGGTGGCTGGTGGTTTTGTCGTCACCATGATGAGTAACATTACTTGTTGGTGGCTGGTGGTTTTGTCATCACCATGATGTGTAGAATTACGTGTTGGTGGATGGTGGTTTGGTCGTCATCATGACGTGTAGCATTGTGTTAGGGGCTGGTGGTTTGGTCGACACCATGTTGTGTAGCATAACGTGTTGGTGGCTGGTGGTTTGGTCGTCATCATGATGTGTAGCATTACATGTTGGTGGCTGGAGGTTTGGTCGTCACCATGATGTGTAGCATAACGTGTTGGTTGCTGGTGGTTTGGTCGTCACCATGATGTGTAGCATTACGTGTTGGTTGTTGGTGGTTTGGTCGTCATCATGATGTGTAGCATTACATGTGGTGGCTGGTGGTTTGGTCGTCACCATGATGTGTAGCATTGCGTGTTGGTGGCTGGTGGTTTGGTCGTCACCACGATGTGTAACATTACGTGTTGGTGGCTGGTGGTTTGGTCTTGATCATGATGTGTAGAATTACATGTTGGTTGTTGTTTGTTTGGTCGTCATCTTGATGTGTAGCATTACGTATTGGTCGTTGGTGGTTTGGTCGTCATCATGATGTGTAGCATTACGTGTTGGTGGCTGGTGGTATGGTCGTCACCATAATGTGTAACATTACGTTTTGGTGACTGGTGGTTTGGTCTTAATCATGATGTGTAGAATTACGTGTTGGTTATTGGTGGTTTGGTCGTCACCATGATGTGTAGCATTAAGGGTTGGTGGCTGGTGGTTTGGTCGTCACCATGATGTGCAGCATTACGTGGTGGTGGCTTGTGGTTTGGTCGTCACCATGATTTGTAGCATTACGTGTTGGTGGCTGGTTGTTTGGCCGTCACCATAATGTGTAGCATTTCGTGTTGGTGGCTGGTGGTTTTGTCGTCACCATGATGTGTAACATTTCTTGTTGGTGGCTGGTGGTTTTGTCATCACCATGATGTGTTGAATTACGTGTTGGTGGTTGTTGGTTTGGTCGCCATGATGACGTGTAGCATTATGTGTTATTGGCTGGTGGTTTGGTCGTCATCATGATGTGTAGCATTACATGTTGGTGGCTGGTGGTTTGGTCGTCACCATGATGTGTAGCATAAAGTGTTGGTGGCTGGTGGTTTGGTCGTCATCATGATGTGTAGCATTACGTGTTGGTGTTTGGTGGTTTGGTCGTCATCATGATGTGTAGCATTACGTTTTGGTGGCTGGTGTTTTGGTCGTCACCATGATGTGTAGCATAACGTGTTGGTGGCTGGTGGTTTGGTCGTCATCATGATGTGTAGCATTACATGTTGGTGGCTGGTGGTTTGGTCGTCACCATGAAGTGTAGCATTACGTGTTGGTAGCTGGTGGTTTGGTCGTCACCATGATGTGTAACATTACGTTTTGGTGGCTGGTGGTTCGGTCATCATCATGATGTGTAGATTTACGTGTTGGTTATTGGTGGTTTGGTCGTCACCATGATGTGTAGCATTACGTTTTGGTGGCTGGTGGTTTGGTCGTCACCATGATGTGTAGCATTACGTGTTGGTGGCTGATGGTTTGGACCTCACCATAATGTGTAGCATTACGTGTTGTTGGCTGATGGTTTGGACGTCACCATGATGTGTAACATTACTTGTTGGAGGCTGGTGGATTTGTCATCACTATGATGTGTAGAATTACGTGTTGGTTGTTGGTGGTTTGGTCATCATCATGATGAGTAGCATTACGTGTTGGCGGCTTGTGGTTTGGTCATCATCATAATGTGTAGCATGACGTGTTGGTGGCTGGTGATTTGGTCGTCATCATGATGTGTAGCATTACATTTTGGTGGCTGGTGGTTTGGTCGTCACCGTGATGTGTAGCATAAAGTGTTGGTGGCTGGTGGTTTGGTCGTCATCATGATGTGTAGCATTACGTGTTGGTGGTTGGTGGTTTGGTCGTCATCATGATGTGTAGCATTACGTGTTGGTGGCTGGTGTTTTGGTCGTCACCATGATGTGTAGCATAACGTGTTGGTGGCTAGTGGTTTGGTCGTCATCATGATGTGTAGCATTACATGTTGGTGGCTGGTGGTTTGGTCGTCACCATGAAGTGTAGCATTACGTGTTGGTAGCTGGTGGTTTGGTCGTCACCATGATGTGTAACATTACGTTTTGGTGGCTGGTGGTTCGGTCATCATCATGATGTGTAGATTTACGTGTTGGTTATTGGTGGTTTGGTCGTCACCATGATGTGTAACATTACTTGTTGGTGGCTGGTGGATTTGTCATCACTATGATGCGTAGAATTACGTGTTGGTGGTTGGTAGTTTGGTCGTCATCATGATGAGTAGCATTACATGTTGGTGGCTGGTGGTTTGGTCGTCACCATTATGTGTAGCATTACGTGTTGGTGGCTGATGGTTTGGACGTCACCATGATGTGTAGCATTACGTGCATTACGTGTTGGTGGCTGGTGGTTTGGTTGTCACCATGATGTGTAACATTACGTTTTGGTGGCTGGTGGTTTAGTCATCATCATGATGTGTAGAATTACGTGTTGGTTATTGGTGGTTTGGTCGTCACCATGATGTATAGCATTACGTTTTGGAGGCTGGTGGTTTGGTCGTCACCATGATGTGTAGCATTACGTGTTGGTGGCTGATGGTTTGGACGTCACCATGATGTGTAGCATTACGTGTTGTTGGCTTATGGTTTGGACGTCACCATGATGTGTAACATTACTTGTTGGTGGCTGGTTGATTTGTCATCACTATGATGTGTAGAATTACGTGTTGGTGGTTGGTGGTTTGGTCGTCATCATGATGAGTAGCATTACGTTTTGGCGGCTGGTGGTTTGGTCATCATCATAATGTGTAGCATGACGTGTTGGTGGCTGGTGATTTGGACGTCATCATGATGTGTTGCATTACATGTTGGTGGCTGGTGGTTTGGTCGTCATCATGATGTGTAGCATTACATGTTGGTTGCTGGTGGTTTGGTCGTCACCATTATGTGTAGCATTACGTGTTGGTGGCTGATGGTTTGGACGTCACCATGATGTGTAGCATTACGTGCATTACGTGTTGGTGGCTGGTGGTTTGGTCGTCACCATGATGTGTAACATTACGATTTGGTGGCTGGGGGTTTGGTCATCATCATGATGTGTAGAATTACGTGTTGGTTATTGGTGGTTTGGTCGTCACCATGATGTGTTGCATTACGTTTTGGAGGCTGGTGGTTTGGTCGTCACCATGATGTGTAGCATTACGTGTTGGTGGCTGATGGTTTGGACGTCACCATGATGTGTAGCATTACGTGTTGTTGGCTGAAGGTTTGGACGTCACCATGATGTGTAACATTACTTGTTGGTGGCTGGTGGATTTGTCATCACTATGATGTGTAGAATTACGTGTTGGTGGTTGGTGGTTTGGTAGTCATCATGATGAGTAGCATTACGTGTTGGCGGCTGGTTGTTTGGTCATCATCATAATGTGTAGCATGACGTGTTGGTGGCTGGTGATTTGGACGTCATCATGATGTGTAGAATAACGTGTTGGTGGCTGTTGGTTTGGTCGTCATCATGATGTGTAGCATTATGTGTTGGTGGCTGGTGGTTTGGTCGTCACCATGATGTGTAGCATTACGTACTGGTGGTTGTTGGTTTGTTCCGCAACATGATTTGTAGCATTACGTGTTGGTGGATGGTGTTTTGGTCGTCATCATGATGTGTACCATAACGTGTTGGTGGTTGGTGGTTTGGTCGTCACCATGATGTGTAACATTACGTGTTGGTGGCTGGTGGTTTGGTCGTCACAATGATTTATAGCATTACGTGTTGGTGGCTGGTGGTTTGGTCTTCACCATGATGTGTAGCATTACGAGTTGATGGCTGGTGGTTTGTTCAACACCATGATGTGTAGCATAACGTGTTGGTTGCTTGTGGTTTGGTCGTCACCATGATGTGTAGCATTACGTGTTGGTGGTTGGTGGTTTGGTCGTCATCATGATGTGTAGCATTACATGTTGGTGGCTGGTGGTTTGGTCGTCACCATGATGTGTAGCATTACGTGTTGGTGGCTGGTGGTTTGGTCGTCACCACGATGTGTAACATTACGTGTTGGTGGCTGGTGGTTTGGTCTTTATCATGATGTGTAGAATTACATGTTGGTTGTTGTTGGTTTGGTCGTCACCTTGATGTGTAGCATTACGTATTGGTGGTTGGTGGTTTGGTCGTCATCATAATGTGTAGCATTACGTGTTGGTGGCTGTTGGTATGGTCGTCACCATGATGTGTAACATTACGTTTTGGTGACTGGTGGTTTTGTCTTAATCATGATGTGTAGAATTACGTGTTGGTTATTGGTGGTTTGGTCGTCACCATGATGTGTAGCATTAAGGGTTGGTGGCTGGTCGTTTGGTCGTCACCATGATGTTCAGCATTACGTGTTGGTGGCTTGTGGTTTGGTCGTTACCATGATGTGTAGCATTACGTGTTGGTGGCTGGTGGTTTGGCCGTCACCATAATGTGTAGCATTACGTGTTGGTGGCTGGTGGTTTTGTCGTCACCATGAGGAGTAACATTACTTGTTGGTGGCTGGTGGTTTTGTCATCACCATGATGTGTAGAATTACGTGTTGGTGGATGGTGGTTTGGTCGTCATCATGACGTGTAGCATTGTGTTAGGGGCTGGTGGTTTGGTCGACACCATGTTGTGTAGCATAACGTGTTGGTGGCTGGTGGTTTGGTCGTCATCATGATGTGTAGCATTACATGTTGGTGGCTGGAGGTTTGGTCGTCACCATGATGTGTAGCATAACGTGTTGGTTGCTGGTGGTTTGGTCGTCACCATGATGTGTAGCATTACGTGTTGGTTGTTGGTGGTTTGGTCGTCATCATGATGTGTAGCATTACATGTGGTGGCTGGTGGTTTGGTCGTCACCATGATGTGTAGCATTGCGTGTTGGTGGCTGGTGGTTTGGTCGTCACCACGATGTGTAACATTACGTGTTGGTGGCTGGTGGTTTGGTCTTGATCATGATGTGTAGAATTACATGTTGGTTGTTGTTTGTTTGGTCGTCATCTTGATGTGTAGCATTACGTATTGGTCGTTGGTGGTTTGGTCGTCATCATGATGTGTAGCATTACGTGTTGGTGGCTGGTGGTATGGTCGTCACCATAATGTGTAACATTACGTTTTGGTGACTGGTGGTTTGGTCTTAATCATGATGTGTAGAATTACGTGTTGGTTATTGGTGGTTTGGTCGTCACCATGATGTGTAGCATTAAGGGTTGGTGGCTGGTGGTTTGGTCGTCACCATGATGTGCAGCATTACGTGGTGGTGGCTTGTGGTTTGGTCGTCACCATGATGTGTAGCATTACGTGTTGGTGGCTGGTTGTTTGGCCGTCACCATAATGTGTAGCATTTCGTGTTGGTGGCTGGTGGTTTTGTCATCACCATGATGTGTTGAATTACGTGTTGGTGGTTGTTGGTTTGGTCGCCATGATGACGTGTAGCATTATGTGTTATTGGCTGGTGGTTTGGTCGTCATCATGATGTGTAGCATTACATGTTGGTGGCTGGTGGTTTGGTCGTCACCATGATGTGTAGCATAAAGTGTTGGTGGCTGGTGGTTTGGTCGTCATCATGATGTGTAGCATTACGTGTTGGTGGTTGGTGGTTTGGTCGTCATCATGATGTGTAGCATTACGTGTTGGTGGCTGGTGTTTTGGTCGTCACCATGATGTGTAGCATAACGTGTTGGTGGCTGGTGGTTTGGTCGTCATCATGATGTGTAGCATTACATGTTGGTGGCTGGTGGTTTGGTCGTCACCATGAAGTGTAGCATTACGTGTTGGTAGCTGGTGGTTTGGTCGTCACCATGACGTGTAACATTACGTTTTGGTGGCTGGTGGTTCGGTCATCATCATGATGTGTA
Source organism: Lamellibrachia columna (assembly GCA_963662155.1). NCBI lineage: Eukaryota > Metazoa > Annelida > Polychaeta > Sabellida > Siboglinidae > Lamellibrachia > Lamellibrachia columna. The sequence continues at coordinate 41,567,196 of OY759274.1, forward strand.
GATTTACGTGTTGGTTATTGGTGGTTTGGTCGTCACCATGATGTGTAGCATTACGTTTTGGTGGCTGGTGGTTTGGTCGTCACCATGATGTGTAGCATTACGTGTTGGTGGCTGATGGTTTGGACCTCACCATAATGTGTAGCATTACGTGTTGTTGGCTGATGGTTTGGACGTCACCATGATGTGTAACATTACTTGTTGGTGGCTGGAGGATTTGTCATCACTATGATGTGTAGAATTACGTGTTGGTTGTTGGTGGTTTGGTCATCATCATGATGAGTAGCATTACGTGTTGGCGGCTTGTGGTTTGGTCATCATCATAATGTGTAGCATGACGTGTTGGTGGCTGGTGATTTGGTCGTCATCATGATGTGTAGCATTACATGTTGGTGGCTGGTGGTTTGGTCGTCACCATGATGTGTAGCATAACGTGTTGGTGGCTGGTGGTTTGGTCGTCATCATGATGTGTAGCATTATGTGTTGGTGGCTGGTGGTTTGGTTGTCACCATGATGTGTAGCATTACGTGTTGGTGGTTGTTGGTTTGTTCCACAACATGATTTGTAGCATTACGTGTTGGTGGCTGGTGGTTTGGTCGTCACCATGATGTGTAGCATTACGAGTTGATGGCTGGTGGTTTTGGTCAACACCATGATGTGTAGCATAACGTGTTGGTTGCTGGTGGTTTGGTCGTCACCATGATGTGTAGCATTACGTGTTGGTGGTTGGTGGTTTGGTCGTCATCTTGATGTGTAGCATTACATGTTGGTGGCTGGTGATTTGGTCGTCACCATGATGTGTAGCATTACGTGTTGGTGGCTGGTGGTTTGGTCGTCACCACGATGTGTAACATTACGTGTTGGTGGCTGGTGGTTTGGTCTTAATTATGATGTGTAGAATTACGTGTTGGTTGTTGGTGGTTTGGTCGTCACCTTGATGTGTAGCATTACGTATTGGTGGTTGGTGGTTTGGTCGTCATCATGATGTGTAGCATTACGTGTTGGTGGCTGGTGGTATGGTCGTCACCATGATGTGTAACATTACGTTTTGGTGACTGGTGGTTTGGTCTTCATCATGATGTGTAAAATTACGTGTTGGTTATTGGTTGTTTGGTCGTCACCATGATGTGTTGCATTAAGGGTTGGTGGCTGGTGGTTTACTCGTCACCATGATTTGCAGCATTACGTGTTGGTGGCTTGTGGTTTGGTCGTCACCATGATGTGTAGCATTACGTGTTGGTGGGTGGTGGTTTTGCGGTCACAATAATGTGTAGCATTACGTATTGGTGGCTGGTAGTTTTGTCATCACCATGATGTGTAACATTACTTGTTGGTGGCTGGTGGTTTTGTCATCACCATGATGTGTAGAATTACGTATTGGTGGTTGGTGGTTTGGTCGTCATCATGATGTGTAGCATTACGTATTGGTGGCTGGTGGTATGGTCGTCACCATGATGTGTAACATTACGTTTTGGTGACTGGTGGTTTGTTCTTCATCATGATGTGTAGAATTACGTGTTGGTTATTGGTTGTTTGGTCGTCACCATGATGTGTAGCATTAAGGGTTGGTGGCTGGTTGTTTACTCGTCACCATGATGTGCAGCATTACGTGTTGGTGGCTTGTGGTTTGGTCGTCACCATAATGTGTAGCATTACGTGTTGGTGGCTGGTGGTTTGGCGGTCACCATAATGTGTAGCATTACGTATTGGTGGCTGGTGGTTTTGTCATCACCATGATGTGTAACATTACTTGTTGGTGGCTGGTGGTTTTGTCATCACCATGATGGGTAGCATTACATGTTGGTGGCTGGTGGTTTGGTCGTCATCATGATGTGTAGCATTACGTGTTGGTGGCTGGTGTTTTGATCGTCACCATGATGTGTAGCATAACGTGTTGGTGGCTGGTGGTTTGGTCGTAATCATGACGTGTAGAATTATGTGTTAGTGGCTGGTGGTTTGGTCGTCACCATGATGTGTAGTATAACGTGTTGGTGGCTGGTGGTTTGGTCGTCATCATAATGTGTAGCATTACATGCTGGTGGCTGGTGGTTTGGTCGTCACCATGATGTGTAGCATTACGTGTAGGTGGCTGATGGTATGGACGTCACCATGATGTGTAGCATTACGTGCATTACGTGTTGGTGGCTGGTGGTTTGGTCGTCACCATGATGTGTAACATTACGTTTTGGTGGCTGGGGGTTTGGTCATCATCATGATGTGTAGAATTACGTGTTGGTTATTGGTGGTTTGGTCGTCACCATGATGTGTTGCATTACGTTTTGGAGGCTGGTGGTTTGGTCGTCACCATGATGTGTAGCATTACGTGTTGGTGGCTGATGGTTTGGACGTCACCATGATGTGTAGCATTACGTGTTGTTGGCTGATGGTTTGGACGTCACCATGATGTGTAACATTACTTGTTGGTGGCTGGTGGATTTGTCATCACTATGATGTGTAGAATTACGTGTTGGTGGTTGGTGGTTTGGTCGTCATCATGATGAGTAGCATTACGTGTTGGCGGCTGGTTGTTTGGTCATCATCATAATGTGTAGCATGACGTGTTGGTGGCTGGTGATTTGGACGTTATCATGATGTGTTGCATTACATGTTGGTGGCTGGTGGTTTGGTCGTCACCATGATGTGTAGAATAACGTGTTGGTGGCTGTTGGTTTGGTCGTCATCATGATGTGTAGCATTATGTGTTGGTGGCTGGTGGTTTGGTCGTCACCATGATGTGTAGCATTACGTACTGGTGGTTGTTGGTTTGTTCCTCAACATGATTTGTAGCATTACGTGTTGGTGGATGGTGTTTTGGTCGTCATCATGATGTGTACCATAACGTGTTGGTGGTTGGTGGTTTGGTCGTCACCATGATGTGTAACATTACGTGTTGGTGGCTGGTGGTTTGGTCGTCACAATGATTTATAGCATTACGTGTTGGTGGCTGGTGGTTTGGTCTTCACCATGATGTGTAGCATTACGAGTTGATGGCTGGTGGTTTGTTCAACACCATGATGTGTAGCATAACGTGTTGGTTGCTTGTGGTTTGGTCGTCACCATGATGTGTAGCATTACGTGTTGGTGGTTGGTGGTTTGGTCGTCATCATGATGTGTAGCATTACATGTTGGTGGCTGGTGGTTTGGTCGTCACCATGATGTGTAGCATTAAGTGTTGGTGGCTGGTGGTTTGGTCGTCACCACGATGTGTAACATTACGTGTTGGTGGCTGGTGGTTTGGTCTTTATCATGATGTGTAGAATTACGTGTTGGTTGTTGGTGGTTTGGTCGTCACCTTGATGTGTAGCATTACGTATTGGTGGTTGGTGGTTTGGTCGTCATCATAATGTGTAGCATTACGTGTTGGTGGCTGTTGGTATGGTCGTCACCATGATGTGTAACATTACGTTTTGGTGACTGGTGGTTTTGTCTTAATCATGATGTGTAGAATTACGTGTTGGTTATTGGTGGTTTGGTCGTCACCATGATGTGTAGCATTAAGGGTTGGTGGCTGGTCGTTTGGTCGTCACCATGATGTTCAGCATTACGTGTTGGTGGCTTGTGGTTTGGTCGTTACCATGATGTGTAGCATTACGTGTTGGTGGCTGGTGGTTTGGCCGTCACCATAATGTGTAGCATTACGTGTTGGTGGCTGGTGGTTTTGTCGTCACCATGATGAGTAACATTACTTGTTGGTGGCTGGTGGTTTTGTCATCACCATGATGTGTAGAATTACGTGTTGGTTGATGGTGGTTTGGTCGTCATCATGACGTGTAGCATTGTGTTAGGGGCTGGTGGTTTGGTCGACACCATGTTGTGTAGCATAACGTGTTGGTGGCTGGTGGTTTGGTCGTCATCATGATGTGTAGCATTACATGTTGGTGGCTGGAGGTTTGGTCGTCACCATAATGTGTAGCATAACGTGTTGGTTGCTGGTGGTTTGGTCGTCACCATGATGTGTAGCATTACGTGTTGGTTGTTGGTGGTTTGGTCGTCATCATGATGTGTAGCATTACATGTGGTGGCTGGTGGTTTGGTCGTCACCATGATGTGTAGCATTGCGTGTTGGTGGCTGGTGGTTTGGTCGTCACCACGATGTGTAACATTACGTGTTGGTGGCTGGTGGTTTGGTCTTGATCATGATGTGTAGAATTACATGTTGGTTGTTGTTTGTTTGGTCGTCATCTTGATGTGTAGCATTACGTATTGGTCGTTGGTGGTTTGGTCGTCATCATGATGTGTAGCATTACGTGTTGGTGGCTGGTGGTATGGTCGTCACCATAATGTGTAACATTACGTTTTGGTGACTGGTGGTTTGGTCTTAATCATGATGTGTAGAATTACGTGTTGGTTATTGGTGGTTTGGTCGTCACCATGATGTGTAGCATTAAGGGTTGGTGGCTGGTGGTTTGGTCGTCACCATGATGTGCAGCATTATGTGGTGGTGGCTTGTGGTTTGGTCGTCACCATGATGTGTAGCATTACGTGTTGGTGGCTGGTTGTTTGGCCGTCACCATAATGTGTAGCATTTCGTGTTGGTGGCTGGTGGTTTTGTCGACACCATGATGTGTAACATTTCTTGTTGGTGGCTGGTGGTTTTGTCATCACCATGATGTGTTGAATTACGTGTTGGTGGTTGTTGGTTTGGTCGCCATGATGACGTGTAGGATTATGTGTTATTGGCTGGTGGTTTGGTCGTCATCATGATGTGTAGCATTACATGTTGGTGGCTGGTGGTTTGGTCGTCACCATGATGTGTAGCATAAAGTGTTGGTGGCTGGTGGTTTGGTCGTCATCATGATGTGTAGCATTACGTGTTGGTGGTTGGTGGTTTGGTCGTCATCATGATGTGTAGCATTACGTGTTGGTGGCTGGTGTTTTGGTCGTCACCATGATGTGTAGCATAACGTGTTGGTGGCTGGTGGTTTGGTCGTCATCATGATGTGTAGCATTACATGTTGGTGGCTGGTGGTTTGGTCGTCACCATGAAGTGTAGCATTACGTGTTGGTAGCTGGTGGTTTGGTCGTCACCATGATGTGTAACATTACGTTTTGGTGGCTGGTGGTTCGGTCATCATCATGATGTGTAGATTTACGTGTTGGTTATTGGTGGTTTGGTCGTCACCATGATGTGTAGCATTACGTTTTGGTGGCTGGTGGTTTGGTCGTCACCATGATGTGTAGCATTACGTGTTGGTGGCTGATGGTTTGGACCTCACCATAATGTGTAGCATTACGTGTTGTTGGCTGATGGTTTGGACGTCACCATGATGTGTAACATTACTTGTTGGTGGCTGGTGGATTTGTCATCACTATGATGTGTAGAATTACGTGTTGGTTGTTGGTGGTTTGGTCATCATCATGATGAGTAACATTACGTGTTGGCGGCTTGTGGTTTGGTCATCATCATAATGTGTAGCATGACGTGTTGGTGGCTGGTGATTTGGTCGTCATCATGATGTGTAGCATTACATGTTGGTGGCTGGTGGTTTGGTCGTCACCATGATGTGTAGCATAACGTGTTGGTGGCTGGTGGTTTGGTCGTCATCATGATGTGTAGCATTATGTGTTGGTGGCTGGTGGTTTGGTTGTCACCATGATGTGTAGCATTACGTGTTGGTGGTTGTTGGTTTGTTCCACAACATGATTTGTAGCATTACGTGTTGGTGGCTGGTGGTTTGGTCGTCACCATGATGTGTAGCATTACGAGTTGATGGCTGGTGGTTTTGGTCAACACCATGATGTGTAGCATAACGTTTTGGTTGCTGGTGGTTTGGTCGTCACCATGATGTGTAGCATTACGTGTTGGTTGTTGGTGGTTTGGTCGTCATCTTGATGTGTAGCATTACATGTTGGTGGCTGGTGATTTGGTCGTCACCATGATGTGTAGCATAAAGTGTTGGTGGCTGGTGGTTTGGTCGTCACCACGATGTGTAACATTACGTGTTGGTGGCTGGTGGTTTGGTCTTAATCATGATGTGTAGAATTACGTGTTGGTTGTTGGTGGTTTGGTCGTCACCTTGATGTGTAGCATTACGTATTGGTGGTTGGTGGTTTGGTCGTCATCATGATGTGTAGCATTACGTGTTGGTGGCTGGTGGTATGGTCGTCACCATGATGTGTAACATTACGTTTTGGTGACTGGTGGTTTGGTCTTCATCATGATGTGTAAAATTACGTGTTGGTTATTGGTTGTTTGGTCGTCACCATGATGTGTTGCATTAAGGGTTGGTGGCTGGTGGTTTACTCGTCACCATGATGTGCAGCATTACGTGTTGGTGGATTGTGGTTTGGTCGTCACCATGATGTGTAGCATTACGTGTTGGTGGGTGGTGGTTTTGCGGTCACCATAATGTGTAGCATTACGTATTGGTGACTGGTAGTTTTGTCATCACCATGATGTGTAACATTACTTGTTGGTGGCTGGTGGTTTTGTCATCACCATGATGTGTAGCATTACGTATTGGTGGTTGGTGGTTTGGTCGTCATCATGATGTGTAGCATTACGTATTGGTGGCTGGTGGTATGGTCGTCATCATGATGTGTAACATTACGTTTTGGTGACTGGTGGTTTGGTCTTCATCATGATGTGTAGAATTACGTGTTGGTTATTGGTTGTTTGGTCGTCACCATGATGTGTAGCATTAAGGGTTGGTGGCTGGTTGTTTACTCGTCACCATGATGTGCAGCATTACGTGTTGGTGGCTTGTGGTTTGGTCGTCACCATGATGTGTAGCATTACGTGTTGGTGGCTGGTGGTTTGGCGGTCACCATAATGTGTAGGATTACGTATTGGTGGCTGGTGGTTTTGTCATCACCATGATGTGTAACATTACTTGTTGGTGGCTGGTGGTTTTGTCATCACCATGATGGGTAGCATTACATGTTGGTGGCTGGTGGTTTGGTCGTCACTATGATGTGTAGCATAACGTGTTGGTGGCTGGTGGTTTGGTCGTCATCATGATGTGTAGCATTACGTGTTGGTTGCTGGTGTTTTGATCGTCACCATGATGTGTAGCATAACGTGTTGGTGGTTGGTGGTTTGGTCGTAATCATGACGTGTAGAATTATGTGTTAGTGGCTGGTGGTTTGGTCGTCACCATGATGTGTAGCATAACGTGTTGGTGGCTGGTGGTTTGGTCGTCATCATAATGTGTAGCATTACATGCTGGTGGCTGGTGGTTTGGTCGTCACCATGATGTGTAGCATTACGTGTAGGTGGCTGATGGTATGGACGTCACCATGATGTGTAGCATTACGTGCATTACGTGTTGGTGGCTGGTGGTTTGGTCGTCAGCATGATGTGTAACATTACTTGTTGGTGGCTGGTGGTTTTGTTATCACCATGATGTGTAGAATTACGTGTTGGTGGTTGTTGGTTTGGTCGTCACCATGATGTGTAGCATAACGTGTTGGTGGCTGATGGTTTGGTCGTCATCATGATGTGTAGCATTACGTGTTGGTGGTTGGTGGTTTGGTCGTCATCATGATGTGTAGCATTACGTGTTGGTGGCTGGTGTTTTGGTCGTCACCATGATGTGTAGCATAACGTGTTGGTGGCTGGTGGTTTGGTCGTAATCATGACGTGTAGCATTATGTATTAGTTGCTGGTGGTTTGGTCGTCACCATGATGTGTAGCATAACGTGTTGGTGGCTGGTGGTTTGGTCGTCATCATGATGTGTAGCATTACATGTTGGTGGCTGGAGGTTTGGTCGTCACCATGATGTGTAGCATTACGTGTTGGTGGTTGGTGGTTTGGTCGTCACCATGATATGTAGCATTGCGTGTTGGTGGCTGGTGGTTTGGTCGTCACCACGATGTGTAACATTACGTGTTGGTGGCTGGTGGTTTGGTCTTGATCATGATGTGTAGAATTACATGTTGGTTGTTGTTGGTTTGGTCGTCACCATGATGTGTAGCATTAAGGGTTGGTGGCTGGTGGTTTGGTCGTCACCATGATGTGCAGCATTACGTGGTGGTGGCTTGTGGTTTGGTCGACACCATGATGTGCAGGATTATATGTTGGTGGCTTGTGGTTTGGCCGTCACCATAGTTTGTAGCATTTCGTGTTGGTGGCTGGTGGTTTTGTCGTCACCATGATGTGTAACATTACTTGTTGGTGGCTGGTAGTTTTGTCACCACCATGATGTGTTGAATTACGTGTTGGTGGTTGTTGGTTTGTTCGTCATTATGACGTAGCATTATGTGTTATTGGCTGGTGGTTTGGTCGTCATCATGATGTGTAGCATTACATGTTGGTTGCTGGTGGTTTGGTCGTCACCATGATGTGTAGCATAACGTGTTTGTGGCTGGTGGTTTGGTCGTCATCATGATGTGTAGCATTACGTGTTGGTGGTTGGTGGTTTGGTCGTCATCATGATGTGTAGCATTACGTGTTGGTGGCTGGTGTTTTGGGCGTCACCATGATGTGTAGCATAACGTGTTGGTGGCTGGTGGTTTGGTCGTAATCATGACGTGTAGCTTTATGTATTAGTGGCTGGTGGTTTGGTCGTCACCATGATGTGTAGCATAACGTGTTGGTGGCTGGTGGTTTGGTCGTCATCATGATGTGTAGCATTACATGTTGGTGGCTGGTGGTTTGGTCGTCACCATGAAGTGTAGCATTACGTGTTGGTGGCTGGTGGTTTGGTCGTCACCATGATGTGTAACATTACGTTTTGGTGGCTGGTGGTTTGGCCATCATCATGATGTGTAGATTTACGTGCTGGTTATTGGTGGTTTGGTCGTCACCATGATGTGTAGCATTACGTTTTGGTGGCTGGTGGTTTGGTCGTCACCATGATGTGTAGCATTACGTGTTGGTGGCTGATGGTTTGGACCTCACCATGATGTGTAGCATTACGTGTTGTTGGCTGATGGTTTGGACGTCACCATGATGTGTAACATTACTTGTTGGTGGCTGGTGGATTTGTCATCACTATGATGTGTAGAATTACGTGTTGGTGGTTGGTGGTTTTGTCATCATCATGATGAGTAGCAGTACGTGTTGGCGGCTGGTGGTTTGGTCATCATCATAATGTGTAGCATGACGTGTTGGTGGCTGGTGATTTGGTCGTCATCATGATGTGTAGCATTACATGTTGGTGGCTGGTGGTTTGGTCGTCACCATGATGTGTAGCATAACGTGTTGGTGGCTGGTGGTTTGGTCGTCATCATGATGTGTAGCATTATGTGTTGGTGGCTGGTGGTTTGGTCGTCACCATGATGTGTAGCATTACGTGTTGGTGGTTGTTGGTTTGTTCCACAACATGATTTGTAGCATTACGTGTTGGTGGCTGGTGGTTTGGTCGTCACCATGATGTGTAGCATTACGAGTTGATGGCTGGTGGTTTTGGTCAACACCATGATGTGTAGCATAACGTTTTGGTTGCTGGTGGTTTGGTCGTCACCATGATGTGTAGCATTACGTGTTGGTTGTTGGTGGTTTGGTCGTCATCTTGATGTGTAGCATTACATGTTGGTGGCTGGTGATTTGGTCGTCACCATGATGTGTAGCATTACGTGTTGGTGGCTGGTGGTTTGGTCGTCACCACGATGTGTAACATTACGTGTTGGTGGCTGGTGGTTTGGTCTTAATCATGATGTGTAGAATTACGTGTTGGTTGTTGGTGGTTTGGTCGTCACCTTGATGTGTAGCATTACGTATTGGTGGTTGGTGGTTTGGTCGTCATCATGATGTGTAGCATTACGTGTTGGTGGCTGGTGGTATGGTCGTCACCATGATGTGTAACATTACGTTTTGGTGACTGGTGGTTTGGTCTTCATCATGATGTGTAAAATTACGTGTTGGTTATTGGTTGTTTGGTCGTCACCATGATGTGTTGCATTAAGGGTTGGTGGCTGGTGGTTTACTCGTCACCATGATGTGCAGCATTACGTGTTGGTGGCTTGTGGTTTGGTCGTCACCATGATGTGTAGCATTACGTGTTGGTGGGTGGTGGTTTTGCGGTCACCATAATGTGTAGCATTACGTATTGGTGGCTGGTAGTTTTGTCATCACCATGATGTGTAACATTACTTGTTGGTGGCTGGTGGTTTTGTCATCACCATGATGTGTAGCATTACGTATTGGTGGTTGGTGGTTTGGTCGTCATCATGATGTGTAGCATTACGTATTGGTGGCTGGTGGTATGGTCGTCACCATGATGTGTAACATTACGTTTTGGTGACTGGTGGTTTGGTCTTCATCATGATGTGTAGAATTACGTGTTGGTTATTGGTTGTTTGGTCGTCACCATGATGTGTAGCATTAAGGGTTGGTGGCTGGTTGTTTACTCGTCACCATGATGTGCAGCAATACGTGTTGGTGGCTTGTGGTTTGGTCGTCACCATGATGTGTAGCATTACGTGTTGGTGGCTGGTGGTTTGGCGGTCACCATAATGTGTAGGATTACGTATTGGTGGCTGGTGGTTTTGTCATCACCATGATGTGTAACATTACTTGTTGGTGGCTGGTGGTTTTTTCATCACCATGATGGGTAGCATTACATGTTGGTGGCTGGTGGTTTGGTCGTCACTATGATGTGTAGCATAACGTGTTGGTGGCTGGTGGTTTGGTCGTCATCATGATGTGTAGCATTACGTGTTGGTGGCTGGTGTTTTGATCGTCACCATGATGTGTAGCATAACGTGTTGGTGGTTGGTGGTTTGGTCGTAATCATGACGTGTAGAATTATGTGTTAGTGGCTGGTGGTTTGGTCGTCACCATGATGTGTAGCATAACGTGTTGGTGGCTGGTGGTTTGGTCGTCATCATAATGTGTAGCATTACATGCTGGTGGCTGGTGGTTTGGTCGTCACCATGATGTGTAGCATTACGTGTAGGTGGCTGATGGTATGGACGTCACCATGATGTGTAGCATTACGTGCATTACGTGTTGGTGGCTGGTGGTTTGGTCGTCAGCATGATGTGTAACATTACTTGTTGGTGGCTGGTGGTTTTGTTATCACCATGATGTGTAGAATTACGTGTTGGTGGTTGTTGGTTTGGTCGTCACCATGATGTGTAGCATAACGTGTTGGTGGCTGATGGTTTGGTCGTCATCATGATGTGTAGCATTACGTGTTGGTGGTTGGTGGTTTGGTCGTCATCATGATGTGTAGCATTACGTGTTGGTGGCTGGTGTTTTGGTCGTCACCATGATGTGTAGCATAACGTGTTGGTGGCTGGTGGTTTGGTCGTAATCATGACGTGTAGCATTATGTATTAGTTGCTGGTGGTTTGGTCGTCACCATGATGTGTAGCATAACGTGTTGGTGGCTGGTGGTTTGGTCGTCATCATGATGTGTAGCATTACATGTTGGTGGCTGGAGGTTTGGTCGTCACCATGATGTGTAGCATTACGTGTTGGTGGTTGGTGGTTTGGTCGTCACCATGATATGTAGCATTGCGTGTTGGTGGCTGGTGGTTTGGTCGTCACCACGATGTGTAACATTACGTGTTGGTGGCTGGTGGTTTGGTCTTGATCATGATGTGTAGAATTACATGTTGGTTGTTGTTGGTTTGGTCGTCACCATGATGTGTAGCATTAAGGGTTGGTGGCTGGTGGTTTGGTCGTCACCATGATGTGCAGCATTACGTGGTGGTGGCTTGTGGTTTGGTCGACACCATGATGTGCAGGATTATATGTTGGTGGCTGGTGGTTTGGCCGTCACCATAGTGTGTAGCATTTCGTGTTGGTGGCTGGTGGTTTTGTCGTCACCATGATGTGTAACATTACTTGTTGGTGGCTGGTGGTTTTGTTACCACCATGATGTGTTGAATTACGTGTTGGTGGTTGTTGGTTTGTTCGTCATTATGACGTGTAGCATTATGTGTTATTGGCTGGTGGTTTGGTCGTCATCATGATGTGTAGCATTACATGTTGGTTGCTGGTGGTTTGGTCGTCACCATGATGTGTAGCATAACGTGGTGGTGGCTGGTGGTTTGGTCGTCATCATGATGTGTAGCATTATGTGTTGGTGGTTGGTGGTTTGGTCGTCATCATGATGTGTAGCATTACGTGTTGGTGGCTGGTGTTTTGGTCGTCACCATGATGTGTAGCATAACGTGTTGGTGGCTGGTGGTTTGGTCGTAATCATGACGTGTAGCTTTATGTATTAGTGGCTGGTGGTTTGGTCGTCACCATGATGTGTAGCATAACGTGTTGGTGGCTGGTGGTTTGGTCGTCATCATGATGTGTAGCATTACATGTTGGTGGCTGGTGGTTTGGTCGTCACCATGAAGTGTAGCATTACGTGTTGGTGACTGGTGGTTTGGTCGTCACCATGATGTGTAACATTACGTTTTGGTGGCTGGTGGTTTGGCCATCATCATGATGTGTAGATTTACGTGCTGGTTATTGGTGGTTTGGTCGTCACCATGATGTGTAGCATTACGTTTTGGTGGCTGGTGGTTTGGTCGTCACCATGATGTGTAGCATTACGTGTTGGTGGCTGATGGTTTGGACCTCACCATGATGTGTAGCATTACGTGTTGTTGGCTGATGGTTTGGACGTCACCATGATGTGTAACATTACTTGTTGGTGGCTGGTGGATTTGTCATCACTATGATGTGTAGAATTACGTGTTGGTGGTTGGTGGTTTGGTCGTCATCATGATGTGTAGCATTACGTGTTGGTGGCTGGTGGTATGGTCGTCACCATAATGTGTAACATTACGTTTTGGTGACTGGTGGTTTGGTCTTAATCATGATGTGTAGAATTACGTGTTGGTTATTGGTGGTTTGGTCGTCACCATGATGTGTAGCATTAAGGGTTGGTGGCTGGTGGTTTGGTCGTCACCATGATGTGCAGCATTACGTGGTGGTGGCTTGTGGTTTGGTCGTCACCATGATGTGTAGCATTACGTGTTGGTGGCTGGTTGTTTGGCCGTCACCATAATGTGTAGCATTTCGTGTTGGTGGCTGGTGGTTTTGTCATCACCATGATGTGTTGAATTACGTGTTGGTGGTTGTTGGTTTGGTCGCCATGATGACGTGTAGCATTATGTGTTATTGGCTGGTGGTTTGGTCGTCATCATGATGTGTAGCATTACATGTTGGTGGCTGGTGGTTTGGTCGTCACCATGATGTGTAGCATAAAGTGTTGGTGGCTGGTGGTTTGGTCGTCATCATGATGTGTAGCATTACGTGTTGGTGGTTGGTGGTTTGGTCGTCATCATGATGTGTAGCATTACGTGTTGGTGGCTGGTGTTTTGGTCGTCACCATGATGTGTAGCATAACGTGTTGGTGGCTGGTGGTTTGGTCGTCATCATGATGTGTAGCATTACATGTTGGTGGCTGGTGGTTTGGTCGTCACCATGAAGTGTAGCATTACGTGTTGGTAGCTGGTGGTTTGGTCGTCACCATGACGTGTAACATTACGTTTTGGTGGCTGGTGGTTCGGTCATCATCATGATGTGTAGATTTACGTGTTGGTTATTGGTGGTTTGGTCGTCACCATGATGTGTAGCATTACGTTTTGGTGGCTGGTGGTTTGGTCGTCACCATGATGTGTAGCATTACGTGTTGGTGGCTGATGGTTTGGACCTCACCATAATGTGTAGCATTACGTGTTGTTGGCTGATGGTTTGGACGTCACCATGATGTGTAACATTACTTGTTGGTGGCTGGAGGATTTGTCATCACTATGATGTGTAGAATTACGTGTTGGTTGTTGGTGGTTTGGTCATCATCATGATGAGTAGCATTACGTGTTGGCGGCTTGTGGTTTGGTCATCATCATAATGTGTAGCATGACGTGTTGGTGGCTGGTGATTTGGTCGTCATCATGATGTGTAGCATTACATGTTGGTGGCTGGTGGTTTGGTCGTCACCATGATGTGTAGCATAACGTGTTGGTGGCTGGTGGTTTGGTCGTCATCATGATGTGTAGCATTATGTGTTGGTGGCTGGTGGTTTGGTTGTCACCATGATGTGTAGCATTACGTGTTGGTGGTTGTTGGTTTGTTCCACAACATGATTTGTAGCATTACGTGTTGGTGGCTGGTGGTTTGGTCGTCACCATGATGTGTAGCATTACGAGTTGATGGCTGGTGGTTTTGGTCAACACCATGATGTGTAGCATAACGTGTTGGTTGCTGGTGGTTTGGTCGTCACCATGATGTGTAGCATTACGTGTTGGTGGTTGGTGGTTTGGTCGTCATCTTGATGTGTAGCATTACATGTTGGTGGCTGGTGATTTGGTCGTCACCATGATGTGTAGCATTACGTGTTGGTGGCTGGTGGTTTGGTCGTCACCACGATGTGTAACATTACGTGTTGGTGGCTGGTGGTTTGGTCTTAATTATGATGTGTAGAATTACGTGTTGGTTGTTGGTGGTTTGGTCGTCACCTTGATGTGTAGCATTACGTATTGGTGGTTGGTGGTTTGGTCGTCATCATGATGTGTAGCATTACGTTTTGGTGGCTGGTGGTATGGTCGTCACCATGATGTGTAACATTACGTTTTGGTGACTGGTGGTTTGGTCTTCATCATGATGTGTAAAATTACGTGTTGGTTATTGGTTGTTTGGTCGTCACCATGATGTGTTGCATTAAGGGTTGGTGGCTGGTGGTTTACTCGTCACCATGATGTGCAGCATTACGTGTTGGTGGCTTGTGGTTTGGTCGTCACCATGATGTGTAGCATTACGTGTTGGTGGGTGGTGGTTTTGCGGTCACAATAATGTGTAGCATTACGTATTGGTGGCTGGTAGTTTTGTCATCACCATGATGTGTAACATTACTTGTTGGTGGCTGGTGGTTTTGTCATCACCATGATGTGTAGAATTACGTATTGGTGGTTGGTGGTTTGGTCGTCATCATGATGTGTAGCATTACGTATTGGTGGCTGGTGGTATGGTCGTCACCATGATGTGTAACATTACGTTTTGGTGACTGGTGGTTTGTTCTTCATCATGATGTGTAGAATTACGTGTTGGTTATTGGTTGTTTGGTCGTCACCATGATGTGTAGCATTAAGGGTTGGTGGCTGGTTGTTTACTCGTCACCATGATGTGCAGCATTACGTGTTGGTGGCTTGTGGTTTGGTCGTCACCATAATGTGTAGCATTACGTGTTGGTGGCTGGTGGTTTGGCGGTCACCATAATGTGTAGCATTACGTATTGGTGGCTGGTGGTTTTGTCATCACCATGATGTGTAACATTACTTGTTGGTGGCTGGTGGTTTTGTCATCACCATGATGGGTAGCATTACATGTTGGTGGCTGGTGGTTTGGTCGTCATCATGATGTGTAGCATTACGTGTTGGTGGCTGGTGTTTTGATCGTCACCATGATGTGTAGCATAACGTGTTGGTGGCTGGTGGTTTGGTCGTAATCATGACGTGTAGAATTATGTGTTAGTGGCTGGTGGTTTGGTCGTCACCATGATGTGTAGTATAACGTGTTGGTGGCTGGTGGTTTGGTCGTCATCATAATGTGTAGCATTACATGCTGGTGGCTGGTGGTTTGGTCGTCACCATGATGTGTAGCATTACGTGTAGGTGGCTGATGGTATGGACGTCACCATGATGTGTAGCATTACGTGCATTACGTGTTGGTGGCTGGTGGTTTGGTCGTCACCATGATGTGTAACATTACGTTTTGGTGGCTGGGGATTTGGTCATCATCATGATGTGTAGAATTACGTGTTGGTTATTGGTGGTTTGGTCGTCACCATGATGTGTTGCATTACGTTTTGGAGGCTGGTGGTTTGGTCGTCACCATGATGTGTAGCATTACGTGTTGGTGGCTGATGGTTTGGACGTCACCATGATGTGTAGCATTACGTGTTGTTGGCTGATGGTTTGGACGTCACCATGATGTGTAACATTACTTGTTGGTGGCTGGTGGATTTGTCATCACTATGATGTGTAGAATTACGTGTTGGTGGTTGGTGGTTTGGTCGTCATCATGATGAGTAGCATTACGTGTTGGCGGCTGGTTGTTTGGTCATCATCATAATGTGTAGCATGACGTGTTGGTGGCTGGTGATTTGGACGTTATCATGATGTGTTGCATTACATGTTGGTGGCTGGTGGTTTGGTCGTCACCATGATGTGTAGAATAACGTGTTGGTGGCTGTTGGTTTGGTCGTCATCATGATGTGTAGCATTATGTGTTGGTGGCTGGTGGTTTGGTCGTCACCATGATGTGTAGCATTACGTACTGGTGGTTGTTGGTTTGTTCCTCAACATGATTTGTAGCATTACGTGTTGGTGGATGGTGTTTTGGTCGTCATCATGATGTGTACCATAACGTGTTGGTGGTTGGTGGTTTGGTCGTCACCATGATGTGTAACATTACGTGTTGGTGGCTGGTGGTTTGGTCGTCACAATGATTTATAGCATTACGTGTTGGTGGCTGGTGGTTTGGTCTTCACCATGATGTGTAGCATTACGAGTTGATGGCTGGTGGTTTGTTCAACACCATGATGTGTAGCATAACGTGTTGGTTGCTTGTGGTTTGGTCGTCACCATGATGTGTAGCATTACGTGTTGGTGGTTGGTGGTTTGGTCGTCATCATGATGTGTAGCATTACATGTTGGTGGCTGGTGGTTTGGTCGTCACCATGATGTGTAGTATTAAGTGTTGGTGGCTGGTGGTTTGGTCGTCACCACGATGTGTAACATTACGTGTTGGTGGCTGGTGGTTTGGTCTTTATCATGATGTGTAGAATTACGTGTTGGTTGTTGGTGGTTTGGTCGTCACCTTGATGTGTAGCATTACGTATTGGTGGTTGGTGGTTTGGTCGTCATCATAATGTGTAGCATTACGTGTTGGTGGCTGTTGGTATGGTCGTCACCATGATGTGTAACATTACGTTTTGGTGACTGGTGGTTTTGTCTTAATCATGATGTGTAGAATTACGTGTTGGTTATTGGTGGTTTGGTCGTCACCATGATGTGTAGCATTAAGGGTTGGTGGCTGGTCGTTTGGTCGTCACCATGATGTTCAGCATTACGTGTTGGTGGCTTGTGGTTTGGTCGTTACCATGATGTGTAGCATTACGTGTTGGTGGCTGGTGGTTTGGCCGTCACCATAATGTGTAGCATTACGTGTTGGTGGCTGGTGGTTTTGTCGTCACCATGATGAGTAACATTACTTGTTGGTGGCTGGTGGTTTTGTCATCACCATGATGTGTAGAATTACGTGTTGGTTGATGGTGGTTTGGTCGTCATCATGACGTGTAGCATTGTGTTAGGGGCTGGTGGTTTGGTCGACACCATGTTGTGTAGCATAACGTGTTGGTGGCTGGTGGTTTGGTCGTCATCATGATGTGTAGCATTACATGTTGGTGGCTGGAGGTTTGGTCGTCACCATAATGTGTAGCATAACGTGTTGGTTGCTGGTGGTTTGGTCGTCACCATGATGTGTAGCATTACGTGTTGGTTGTTGGTGGTTTGGTCGTCATCATGATGTGTAGCATTACATGTGGTGGCTGGTGGTTTGGTCGTCACCATGATGTGTAGCATTGCGTGTTGGTGGCTGGTGGTTTGGTCGTCACCACGATGTGTAACATTACGTGTTGGTGGCTGGTGGTTTGGTCTTGATCATGATGTGTAGAATTACATGTTGGTTGTTGTTTGTTTGGTCGTCATCTTGATGTGTAGCATTACGTATTGGTCGTTGGTGGTTTGGTCGTCATCATGATGTGTAGCATTACGTGTTGGTGGCTGGTGGTATGGTCGTCACCATAATGTGTAACATTACGTTTTGGTGACTGGTGGTTTGGTCTTAATCATGATGTGTAGAATTACGTGTTGGTTATTGGTGGTTTGGTCGTCACCATGATGTGTAGCATTAAGGGTTGGTGGCTGGTGGTTTGGTCGTCACCATGATGTGCAGCATTATGTGGTGGTGGCTTGTGGTTTGGTCGTCACCATGATGTGTAGCATTACGTGTTGGTGGCTGGTTGTTTGGCCGTCACCATAATGTGTAGCATTTCGTGTTGGTGGCTGGTGGTTTTGTCGACACCATGATGTGTAACATTTCTTGTTGGTGGCTGGTGGTTTTGTCATCACCATGATGTGTTGAATTACGTGTTGGTGGTTGTTGGTTTGGTCGCCATGATGACGTGTAGGATTATGTGTTATTGGCTGGTGGTTTGGTCGTCATCATGATGTGTAGCATTACATGTTGGTGGCTGGTGGTTTGGTCGTCACCATGATGTGTAGCATAAAGTGTTGGTGGCTGGTGGTTTGGTCGTCATCATGATGTGTAGCATTACGTGTTGGTGGTTGGTGGTTTGGTCGTCATCATGATGTGTAGCATTACGTGTTGGTGGCTGGTGTTTTGGTCGTCACCATGATGTGTAGCATAACGTGTTGGTGGCTGGTGGTTTGGTCGTCATCATGATGTGTAGCATTACATGTTGGTGGCTGGTGGTTTGGTCGTCACCATGAAGTGTAGCATTACGTGTTGGTAGCTGGTGGTTTGGTCGTCACCATGATGTGTAACATTACGTTTTGGTGGCTGGTGGTTCGGTCATCATCATGATGTGTAGATTTACGTGTTGGTTATTGGTGGTTTGGTCGTCACCATGATGTGTAGCATTACGTTTTGGTGGCTGGTGGTTTGGTCGTCACCATGATGTGTAGCATTACGTGTTGGTGGCTGATGGTTTGGACCTCACCATAATGTGTAGCATTACGTGTTGTTGGCTGATGGTTTGGACGTCACCATGATGTGTAACATTACTTGTTGGTGGCTGGTGGATTTGTCATCACTATGATGTGTAGAATTACGTGTTGGTTGTTGGTGGTTTGGTCATCATCATGATGAGTAACATTACGTGTTGGCGGCTTGTGGTTTGGTCATCATCATAATGTGTAGCATGACGTGTTGGTGGCTGGTGATTTGGTCGTCATCATGATGTGTAGCATTACATGTTGGTGGCTGGTGGTTTGGTCGTCACCATGATGTGTAGCATAACGTGTTGGTGGCTGGTGGTTTGGTCGTCATCATGATGTGTAGCATTATGTGTTGGTGGCTGGTGGTTTGGTTGTCACCATGATGTGTAGCATTACGTGTTGGTGGTTGTTGGTTTGTTCCACAACATGATTTGTAGCATTACGTGTTGGTGGCTGGTGGTTTGGTCGTCACCATGATGTGTAGCATTACGAGTTGATGGCTGGTGGTTTTGGTCAACACCATGATGTGTAGCATAACGTTTTGGTTGCTGGTGGTTTGGTCGTCACCATGATGTGTAGCATTACGTGTTGGTTGTTGGTGGTTTGGTCGTCATCTTGATGTGTAGCATTACATGTTGGTGGCTGGTGATTTGGTCGTCACCATGATGTGTAGCATAAAGTGTTGGTGGCTGGTGGTTTGGTCGTCACCACGATGTGTAACATTACGTGTTGGTGGCTGGTGGTTTGGTCTTAATCATGATGTGTAGAATTACGTGTTGGTTGTTGGTGGTTTGGTCGTCACCTTGATGTGTAGCATTACGTATTGGTGGTTGGTGGTTTGGTCGTCATCATGATGTGTAGCATTACGTGTTGGTGGCTGGTGGTATGGTCGTCACCATGATGTGTAACATTACGTTTTGGTGACTGGTGGTTTGGTCTTCATCATGATGTGTAAAATTACGTGTTGGTTATTGGTTGTTTGGTCGTCACCATGATGTGTTGCATTAAGGGTTGGTGGCTGGTGGTTTACTCGTCACCATGATGTGCAGCATTACGTGTTGGTGGATTGTGGTTTGGTCGTCACCATGATGTGTAGCATTACGTGTTGGTGGGTGGTGGTTTTGCGGTCACCATAATGTGTAGCATTACGTATTGGTGACTGGTAGTTTTGTCATCACCATGATGTGTAACATTACTTGTTGGTGGCTGGTGGTTTTGTCATCACCATGATGTGTAGCATTACGTATTGGTGGTTGGTGGTTTGGTCGTCATCATGATGTGTAGCATTACGTATTGGTGGCTGGTGGTATGGTCGTCACCATGATGTGTAACATTACGTTTTGGTGACTGGTGGTTTGGTCTTCATCATGATGTGTAGAATTACGTGTTGGTTATTGGTTGTTTGGTCGTCACCATGATGTGTAGCATTAAGGGTTGGTGGCTGGTTGTTTACTCGTCACCATGATGTGCAGCATTACGTGTTGGTGGCTTGTGGTTTGGTCGTCACCATGATGTGTAGCATTACGTGTTGGTGGCTGGTGGTTTGGCGGTCACCATAATGTGTAGGATTACGTATTGGTGGCTGGTGGTTTTGTCATCACCATGATGTGTAACATTACTTGTTGGTGGCTGGTGGTTTTGTCATCACCATGATGGGTAGCATTACATGTTGGTGGCTGGTGGTTTGGTCGTCACTATGATGTGTAGCATAACGTGTTGGTGGCTGGTGGTTTGGTCGTCATCATGATGTGTAGCATTACGTGTTGGTTGCTGGTGTTTTGATCGTCACCATGATGTGTAGCATAACGTGTTGGTGGTTGGTGGTTTGGTCGTAATCATGACGTGTAGAATTATGTGTTAGTGGCTGGTGGTTTGGTCGTCACCATGATGTGTAGCATAACGTGTTGGTGGCTGGTGGTTTGGTCGTCATCATAATGTGTAGCATTACATGCTGGTGGCTGGTGGTTTGGTCGTCACCATGATGTGTAGCATTACGTGTAGGTGGCTGATGGTATGGACGTCACCATGATGTGTAGCATTACGTGCATTACGTGTTGGTGGCTGGTGGTTTGGTCGTCAGCATGATGTGTAACATTACTTGTTGGTGGCTGGTGGTTTTGTTATCACCATGATGTGTAGAATTACGTGTTGGTGGTTGTTGGTTTGGTCGTCACCATGATGTGTAGCATAACGTGTTGGTGGCTGATGGTTTGGTCGTCATCATGATGTGTAGCATTACGTGTTGGTGGTTGGTGGTTTGGTCGTCATCATGATGTGTAGCATTACGTGTTGGTGGCTGGTGTTTTGGTCGTCACCATGATGTGTAGCATAACGTGTTGGTGGCTGGTGGTTTGGTCGTAATCATGACGTGTAGCATTATGTATTAGTTGCTGGTGGTTTGGTCGTCACCATGATGTGTAGCATAACGTGTTGGTGGCTGGTGGTTTGGTCGTCATCATGATGTGTAGCATTACATGTTGGTGGCTGGAGGTTTGGTCGTCACCATGATGTGTAGCATTACGTGTTGGTGGTTGGTGGTTTGGTCGTCACCATGATATGTAGCATTGCGTGTTGGTGGCTGGTGGTTTGGTCGTCACCACGATGTGTAACATTACGTGTTGGTGGCTGGTGGTTTGGTCTTGATCATGATGTGTAGAATTACATGTTGGTTGTTGTTGGTTTGGTCGTCACCATGATGTGTAGCATTAAGGGTTGGTGGCTGGTGGTTTGGTCGTCACCATGATGTGCAGCATTACGTGGTGGTGGCTTGTGGTTTGGTCGACACCATGATGTGCAGGATTATATGTTGGTGGCTTGTGGTTTGGCCGTCACCATAGTTTGTAGCATTTCGTGTTGGTGGCTGGTGGTTTTGTCGTCACCATGATGTGTAACATTACTTGTTGGTGGCTGGTAGTTTTGTCACCACCATGATGTGTTGAATTACGTGTTGGTGGTTGTTGGTTTGTTCGTCATTATGACGTAGCATTATGTGTTATTGGCTGGTGGTTTGGTCGTCATCATGATGTGTAGCATTACATGTTGGTTGCTGGTGGTTTGGTCGTCACCATGATGTGTAGCATAACGTGTTTGTGGCTGGTGGTTTGGTCGTCATCATGATGTGTAGCATTACGTGTTGGTGGTTGGTGGTTTGGTCGTCATCATGATGTGTAGCATTACGTGTTGGTGGCTGGTGTTTTGGGCGTCACCATGATGTGTAGCATAACGTGTTGGTGGCTGGTGGTTTGGTCGTAATCATGACGTGTAGCTTTATGTATTAGTGGCTGGTGGTTTGGTCGTCACCATGATGTGTAGCATAACGTGTTGGTGGCTGGTGGTTTGGTCGTCATCATGATGTGTAGCATTACATGTTGGTGGCTGGTGGTTTGGTCGTCACCATGAAGTGTAGCATTACGTGTTGGTGGCTGGTGGTTTGGTCGTCACCATGATGTGTAACATTACGTTTTGGTGGCTGGTGGTTTGGCCATCATCATGATGTGTAGATTTACGTGCTGGTTATTGGTGGTTTGGTCGTCACCATGATGTGTAGCATTACGTTTTGGTGGCTGGTGGTTTGGTCGTCACCATGATGTGTAGCATTACGTGTTGGTGGCTGATGGTTTGGACCTCACCATGATGTGTAGCATTACGTGTTGTTGGCTGATGGTTTGGACGTCACCATGATGTGTAACATTACTTGTTGGTGGCTGGTGGATTTGTCATCACTATGATGTGTAGAATTACGTGTTGGTGGTTGGTGGTTTTGTCATCATCATGATGAGTAGCAGTACGTGTTGGCGGCTGGTGGTTTGGTCATCATCATAATGTGTAGCATGACGTGTTGGTGGCTGGTGATTTGGTCGTCATCATGATGTGTAGCATTACATGTTGGTGGCTGGTGGTTTGGTCGTCACCATGATGTGTAGCATAACGTGTTGGTGGCTGGTGGTTTGGTCGTCATCATGATGTGTAGCATTATGTGTTGGTGGCTGGTGGTTTGGTCGTCACCATGATGTGTAGCATTACGTGTTGGTGGTTGTTGGTTTGTTCCACAACATGATTTGTAGCATTACGTGTTGGTGGCTGGTGGTTTGGTCGTCACCATGATGTGTAGCATTACGAGTTGATGGCTGGTGGTTTTGGTCAACACCATGATGTGTAGCATAACGTTTTGGTTGCTGGTGGTTTGGTCGTCACCATGATGTGTAGCATTACGTGTTGGTTGTTGGTGGTTTGGTCGTCATCTTGATGTGTAGCATTACATGTTGGTGGCTGGTGATTTGGTCGTCACCATGATGTGTAGCATTACGTGTTGGTGGCTGGTGGTTTGGTCGTCACCACGATGTGTAACATTACGTGTTGGTGGCTGGTGGTTTGGTCTTAATCATGATGTGTAGAATTACGTGTTGGTTGTTGGTGGTTTGGTCGTCACCTTGATGTGTAGCATTACGTATTGGTGGTTGGTGGTTTGGTCGTCATCATGATGTGTAGCATTACGTGTTGGTGGCTGGTGGTATGGTCGTCACCATGATGTGTAACATTACGTTTTGGTGACTGGTGGTTTGGTCTTCATCATGATGTGTAAAATTACGTGTTGGTTATTGGTTGTTTGGTCGTCACCATGATGTGTTGCATTAAGGGTTGGTGGCTGGTGGTTTACTCGTCACCATGATGTGCAGCATTACGTGTTGGTGGCTTGTGGTTTGGTCGTCACCATGATGTGTAGCATTACGTGTTGGTGGGTGGTGGTTTTGCGGTCACCATAATGTGTAGCATTACGTATTGGTGGCTGGTAGTTTTGTCATCACCATGATGTGTAACATTACTTGTTGGTGGCTGGTGGTTTTGTCATCACCATGATGTGTAGCATTACGTATTGGTGGTTGGTGGTTTGGTCGTCATCATGATGTGTAGCATTACGTATTGGTGGCTGGTGGTATGGTCGTCACCATGATGTGTAACATTACGTTTTGGTGACTGGTGGTTTGGTCTTCATCATGATGTGTAGAATTACGTGTTGGTTATTGGTTGTTTGGTCGTCACCATGATGTGTAGCATTAAGGGTTGGTGGCTGGTTGTTTACTCGTCACCATGATGTGCAGCAATACGTGTTGGTGGCTTGTGGTTTGGTCGTCACCATGATGTGTAGCATTACGTGTTGGTGGCTGGTGGTTTGGCGGTCACCATAATGTGTAGGATTACGTATTGGTGGCTGGTGGTTTTGTCATCACCATGATGTGTAACATTACTTGTTGGTGGCTGGTGGTTTTTTCATCACCATGATGGGTAGCATTACATGTTGGTGGCTGGTGGTTTGGTCGTCACTATGATGTGTAGCATAACGTGTTGGTGGTTGGTGGTTTGGTCGTAATCATGACGTGTAGAATTATGTGTTAGTGGCTGGTGGTTTGGTCGTCACCATGATGTGTAGCATAACGTGTTGGTGGCTGGTGGTTTGGTCGTCATCATAATGTGTAGCATTACATGCTGGTGGCTGGTGGTTTGGTCGTCACCATGATGTGTAGCATTACGTGTAGGTGGCTGATGGTATGGACGTCACCATGATGTGTAGCATTACGTGCATTACGTGTTGGTGGCTGGTGGTTTGGTCGTCAGCATGATGTGTAACATTACTTGTTGGTGGCTGGTGGTTTTGTTATCACCATGATGTGTAGAATTACGTGTTGGTGGTTGTTGGTTTGGTCGTCACCATGATGTGTAGCATAACGTGTTGGTGGCTGATGGTTTGGTCGTCATCATGATGTGTAGCATTACGTGTTGGTGGTTGGTGGTTTGGTCGTCATCATGATGTGTAGCATTACGTGTTGGTGGCTGGTGTTTTGGTCGTCACCATGATGTGTAGCATAACGTGTTGGTGGCTGGTGGTTTGGTCGTAATCATGACGTGTAGCATTATGTATTAGTTGCTGGTGGTTTGGTCGTCACCATGATGTGTAGCATAACGTGTTGGTGGCTGGTGGTTTGGTCGTCATCATGATGTGTAGCATTACATGTTGGTGGCTGGAGGTTTGGTCGTCACCATGATGTGTAGCATTACGTGTTGGTGGTTGGTGGTTTGGTCGTCACCATGATATGTAGCATTGCGTGTTGGTGGCTGGTGGTTTGGTCGTCACCACGATGTGTAACATTACGTGTTGGTGGCTGGTGGTTTGGTCTTGATCATGATGTGTAGAATTACATGTTGGTTGTTGTTGGTTTGGTCGTCACCATGATGTGTAGCATTAAGGGTTGGTGGCTGGTGGTTTGGTCGTCACCATGATGTGCAGCATTACGTGGTGGTGGCTTGTGGTTTGGTCGACACCATGATGTGCAGGATTATATGTTGGTGGCTGGTGGTTTGGCCGTCACCATAGTGTGTAGCATTTCGTGTTGGTGGCTGGTGGTTTTGTCGTCACCATGATGTGTAACATTACTTGTTGGTGGCTGGTGGTTTTGTCACCACCATGATGTGTTGAATTACGTGTTGGTGGTTGTTGGTTTGTTCGTCATTATGACGTGTAGCATTATGTGTTATTGGCTGGTGGTTTGGTCGTCATCATGATGTGTAGCATTACATGTTGGTTGCTGGTGGTTTGGTCGTCACCATGATGTGTAGCATAACGTGGTGGTGGCTGGTGGTTTGGTCGTCATCATGATGTGTAGCATTATGTGTTGGTGGTTGGTGGTTTGGTCGTCATCATGATGTGTAGCATTACGTGTTGGTGGCTGGTGTTTTGGTCGTCACCATGATGTGTAGCATAACGTGTTGGTGGCTGGTGGTTTGGTCGTAATCATGACGTGTAGCTTTATGTATTAGTGGCTGGTGGTTTGGTCGTCACCATGATGTGTAGCATAACGTGTTGGTGGCTGGTGGTTTGGTCGTCATCATGATGTGTAGCATTACATGTTGGTGGCTGGTGGTTTGGTCGTCACCATGAAGTGTAGCATTACGTGTTGGTGACTGGTGGTTTGGTCGTCACCATGATGTGTAACATTACGTTTTGGTGGCTGGTGGTTTGGCCATCATCATGATGTGTAGATTTACGTGCTGGTTATTGGTGGTTTGGTCGTCACCATGATGTGTAGCATTACGTTTTGGTGGCTGGTGGTTTGGTCGTCACCATGATGTGTAGCATTACGTGTTGGTGGCTGATGGTTTGGACCTCACCATGATGTGTAGCATTACGTGTTGTTGGCTGATGGTTTGGACGTCACCATGATGTGTAACATTACTTGTTGGTGGCTGGTGGATTTGTCATCACTATGATGTGTAGAATTACGTGTTGGTGGTTGGTGGTTTTGTCATCATCATGATGAGTAGCAGTACGTGTTGGCGGCTGGTGGTTTGGTCATCATCATAATGTGTAGCATGACGTGTTGGTGGCTGGTGATTTGGTCGTCATCATGATGTGTAGCATTACATGTTGGTGGCTGGTGGTTTGGTCGTCACCATGATGTGTAGCATAACGTGTTGGTGGCTGGTGGTTTGGTCGTCATCATGATGTGTAGCATTATGTGTTGGTGGCTGGTGGTTTGGTCGTCACCATGATGTGTAGCATTACGTGTTGGTGGTTGTTGGTTTGTTCCACAGCATGATTTGTAGCATTACGTGTTGGTGGCTGGTGGTTTGGTCGTCACCATGATGTGTAGCATTACGAGTTGATGGCTGGTGGTTTTGGTCAACACCATGATGTGTAGCATAACGTGTTGGTTGCTGGTGGTTTGGTCGTCACCATGATGTGTAGCATTACGTGTTGGTGGTTGGTGGTTTGGTCGTCATCATGATGTGTAGCATTACATGTTGGTGGCTGGTGGTTTGGTCGTCACCATGATGTGTAGCATAAAGTGTTGGTGGCTGGTGGTTTGGTCGTCATCATGATGTGTAGCATTACGTGTTGGTGGTTGGTGGTTTGGTCGTCATCATGATGTGTAGCATTACGTGTTGGTGGCTGGTGTTTTGGTCGTCACCATGATGTGTAGCATAACGTGTTGGTGGCTGGTGGTTTGGTCGTCATCATGATGTGTAGCATTACATGTTGGTGGCTGGTGGTTTGGTCGTCACCATGAAGTGTAGCATTACGTATTGGTAGCTGGTGGTTTGGTCGTCACCATGATGTGTAACATTACGTTTTGGTGGCTGGTGGTTCGGTCATCATCATGATGTGTAGATTTACGTGTTGGTTATTGGTGGTTTGGTCGTCACCATGATGTGTAGCATTACGTTTTGGTGGCTGGAGGTTTGGTCGTCACCATGATGTGTAGCATTACGTGTTGGTGGCTGATGGTTTGGACCTCACCATAATGTGTAGCATTACGTGTTGTTGGCTGATGGTTTGGACGTCACCATGATATGTAACATTACTTGTTGGTGGCTGGTGGATTTGTCATCACTATGATGTGTAGAATTACGTGTTGGTTGTTGGTGGTTTGGTCATCATCATGATGAGTAGCATTACGTGTTGGCGGCTTGTGGTTTGGTCATCATCATAATGTGTAGCATGACGTGTTGGTGGCTGGTGATTTGGTCGTCATCATGATGTGTAGCATTACATGTTGGTGGCTGGTGGTTTGGTCGTCACCATGATGTGTAGCATAACGTGTTGGTGGCTGGTGGTTTGGTCGTCATCATGATGTGTAGCATTATGTGTTGGTGGCTGGTGGTTTGGTTGTCACCATGATGTGTAGCATTACGTGTTGGTGGTTGTTGGTTTGTTCCACAACATGATTTGTAGCATTACGTGTTGGTGGCTGGTGGTTTGGTCGTCACCATGATGTGTAGCATTACGAGTTGATGGCTGGTGGTTTTGGTCAACACCATGATGTGTAGCATAACGTGTTGGTTGCTGGTGGTTTGGTCGTCACCATGATGTGTAGCATTACGTGTTGGTGGTTGGTGGTTTGGTCGTCATCTTGATGTGTAGCATTACATGTTGGTGGCTGGTGATTTGGTCGTCACCATGATGTGTAGCATTACGTGTTGGTGGCTGGTGGTTTGGTCGTCACCACGATGTGTAACATTACGTGTTCGTGGCTGGTGGTTTGGTCTTAATCATGATGTGTAAAATTACGTGTTGGTTGTTGGTGGTTTGGTCGTCACCTTGATGTGTAGCATTACGTATTGGTGGTTGGTGGTTTGGTCGTCATCATGATGTGTAGCATTACGTGTTGGTGGCTGGTGGTATGGTCGTCACCATGATGTGTAACATTACGTTTTGGTGACTGGTTGTTTGGTCTTCATCATGATGTGTAAAATTACGTGTTGGTTATTGGTTGTTTGGTCGTCACCTTGATGTGTTGCATTAAGGGTTGGTGGCTGGTGGTTTACTCGTCACCATGATGTGCAGAATTACGTGTTGGTGGCTTGTGGTTTGGTCGTCACCATGATGTGTAGCATTACGTGTTGGTGGGTGGTTGTTTTGCGGTCACCATAATGTGTAGCATTACGTATTGGTGGCTGGTAGTTTTGTCATCACCATGATGTGTAACATTACTTGTTGGTGGCTGGTGGTTTTGTCATCACCATGATGTGTAGCATTACGTATTGGTGGTTGGTGGTTTGGTCGTCATCATGATGTGTAGCATTACGTATTGGTGGCTGGTGGTATGGTCGTCACCATGATGTGTAACATTACGTTTTGGTGACTGGTGGTTTGGTCTTCATCATGATGTGTAGAATTACGTGTTGGTTATTGGTTGTTTGGTCGTCACCATGATGTGTAGCATTAAGGGTTGGTGGCTGGTTGTTTACTCGTCACCATGATGTGCAGCATTACGTGTTGGTGGCTTGTGGTTTGGTCGTCACCATGATGTGTAGCATTACGTGTTGGTGGCTGGTGGTTTGGCGGTCACCATAATGTGTAGCATTACGTATTGGTGGCTGGTGGTTTTGTCATCACCATGATGTGTAACATTACTTGTTGGTGGCTGGTGGTTTTGTCATCACCATGATGGGTAGCATTACATGTTGGTGGTTGGTGGTTTGGTCGTCACTATGATGTGTAGCATAACGTGTTGGTGGCTGGTGGTTTGGTCGTCATCATGATGTGTAGCATTACGTGTTGGTGGCTGGTGTTTTGATCGTCACCATGATGTGTAGAATAACGTGTTGGTGGCTGGTGGTTTGGTCGTAATCATGACGTGTAGAATTATGTGTTAGTGGCTGGTGGTTTGGTCGTCACCATGATGTGTAGCATAACGTGTTGGTGGCTGGTGGTTTGGTCGTCATCATAATGTGTAGCATTACATGCTGGTGGCTGGTGGTTTGGTCGTCACCATGATGTGTAGCATTACGTGTAGGTGGCTGATGGTATGGACGTCACCATGATGTGTAGCATTACGTGCATTACGTGTTGGTGGCTGGTGGTTTGGTCGTCAGCATGATGTGTAACATTACTTGTTGGTGGCTGGTGGTTTTGTTATCACCATGATGTGTAGAATTACGTGTTGGTGGTTGTTGGTTTGGTCGTCACCATGATGTGTAGCATAACGTGTTGGTGGCTGGTGGTTTGGTCGTCATCATGATGTGTAGCATTACGTGTTGGTGGTTGGTGGTTTGGTCGTCATCATGATGTGTAGCATTACGTGTTGGTGGCTGGTGTTTTGGTCGTCACCATGATGTGTAGCATAACGTGTTGGTGGCTGGTGGTTTGGTCGTAATCATGACGTGTAGCATTATGTATTAGTTGCTGGTGGTTTGGTCGTCACCATGATGTGTAGCATAACGTGTTGGTGGCTGGTGGTTTGGTCGTCATCATGATGTGTAGCATTACATGTTGGTGGCTGGAGGTTTGGTCGTCACCATGATGTGTAGCATTACGTGTTGGTGGTTGGTGGTTTGGTCGTCACCATGATATGTAGCATTGCGTGTGGGTGGCTGGTGGTTTGGTCGTCACCACGATGTGTAACATTACGTGTTGGTGGCTGGTGGTTTGGTCTTGATCATGATGTGTAGAATTACATGTTGGTTGTTGTTGGTTTGGTCGTCACCATGATGTGTA
This sequence comes from Lamellibrachia columna, assembly GCA_963662155.1. NCBI lineage: Eukaryota > Metazoa > Annelida > Polychaeta > Sabellida > Siboglinidae > Lamellibrachia > Lamellibrachia columna. Next base: position 41,596,820 of record OY759274.1, read on the forward strand.
GCATTAAGGGTTGGTGGCTGGTGGTTTGGTCGTCACCATGATGTGCAGCATTACGTGGTGGTGGCTTGTGGTTTGGTCGTCACCATGATGTGCAGGATTATATGTTGGTGGCTGGTGGTTTGGCCGTCACCATAGTGTGTAGCATTTCGTGTTGGTGGCTGGTGGTTTTGTCGTCACCATGATGTGTAACATTACTTGTTGGTGGCTGGTGGTTTTGTCACCACCATGATGTGTTGAATTACGTGTAGGTGGTTGTTGGTTTGTTCGTCATTATGACGTGTAGCATTATGTGTTATTGGCTGGTGGTTTGGTCGTCATCATGATGTGTAGCATTACATGTTGGTTGCTGGTGGTTTGGTCGTCACCATGATGTGTAGCAAAAGGTGTTGGTGGCTGGTGGTTTGGTCGTCATCATGATGTGTAGCATTACGTGTTGGTGGTTGGTGGTTTGGTCGTCATCATGATGTGTAGCATTACGTGTTGGTGGCTGGTGTTTTGGTCGTCACCATGATGTGTAGCATAACGTGTTGGTGGCTGGTGGTTTGGTCGTAATCATGACGTGTAGCTTTATGTATTAGTGGCTGGTGGTTTGGTCGTCACCATGATGTGTAGCATAACGTGTTGGTGGCTGGTGGTTTGGTCGTCATCATGATGTGTAGCATTACATGTTGGTGGCTGGTGGTTTGATCGTCACCATGAAGTGTAGCATTACGTGTTGGTGGCTGGTGGTTTGGTCGTCACCATGATGTGTAACATTACGTTTTGGTGGCTGGTGGTTTGGCCATCATCATGATGTGTAGATTTACGTGCTGGTTATTGGTGGTTTGGTCGTCACCATGATGTGTAGCATTACGTTTTGGTGGCTGGTGGTTTGGTCGTCACCATGATGTGTAGCATTACGTGTTGGTGGCTGATGGTTTGGACCTCACCATGATGTGTAGCATTACGTGTTGTTGGCTGATGGTTTGGACGTCACCATGATGTGTAACATTACTTGTTGGTGGCTGGTGGATTTGTCATCACTATGATGTGTAGAATTACGTGTTGGTGGTTGGTGGTTTTGTCATCATCATGATGAGTAGCAGTACGTGTTGGCGGCTGGTGGTTTGGTCATCATCATAATGTGTAGCATGACGTGTTGGTGGCTGGTGATTTGGTCGTCATCATGATGTGTAGCATTACATGTTGGTGGCTGGTGGTTTGATCGTCACCATGATGTGTAGCATAACGTGTTGGAGGCTGGTGGTTTGGTCGTCATCATGATGTGTAGCATTATGTGTTGGTGGCTGGTGGTTTGGTCGTCACCATGATGTGTAGCATTACGTGTTGGTGGTTGTTGGTTTGTTCCACAACATGATTTGTAGCATTACGTGTTGGTGGCTGGTGGTTTGGTCGTCACCATGATGTGTAGCATTACGAGTTGATGGCTGGTGGTTTTGGTCAACACCATGATGTGTAGCATAACGTGTTGGTTGCTGGTGGTTTGGTCGTCACCATGATGTGTAGCATTACGTGTTGGTGGTTGGTGGTTTGGTCGTCATCATGATGTGTAGCATTACATGTTGGTGGCTGGTGGTTTGGTCGTCACCATGATGTGTAGCATAAAGTGTTGGTGACTGGTGGTTTGGTCGTCATCATGATGTGTAGCATTACGTGTTGGTGGTTGGTGGTTTGGTCGTCATCATGATGTGTAGCATTACGTGTTGGTGGCTGGTGTTTTGGTCGTCACCATGATGTGTAGCATAACGTGTTGGTGGCTGGTGGTTTGGTCGTCATCATGATGTGTAGCATTACATGTTGGTGGCTGGTGGTTCGGTCGTCATCATGATGTGTAGATTTACGTGTTGGTTATTGGTGGTTTGGTCGTCACCATGATGTGTAGCATTACGTTTTGGTGGCTGGTGGTTTGGTCGTCACCATGATGTGTAGCATTACGTGTTGGTGGCTGATGGTTTGGACTTCACCATAATGTGTAGCATTACTTGTTGTTGGCTGATGGTTTGGACGTCACCATGATGTGTAACATTACATGTTGGTGGCTGGTGGATTTGTCATCACTATGATGTGTAGAATTACGTGTTGGTTGTTGGAGGTTTGGTCATCATCATGATGAGTAGCATTACGTGTTGGCGTCTTGTGGTTTGGTCATCATCATAATGTGTAGCATGACGTGTTGGTGGCTGGTGATTTGGTCGTTATCATGATGTGTAGCATTACATGTTGGTGGCTGGTGGTTTGGTCGTCACCATGATGTGTAGCATAACGTGTTGGTGGCTGGTGGTTTGGTCGTCATCATGATGTGTAGCATTATGTTTTGGTGGCTGGTGGTTTGGTTGTCACCATGATGTGTAGCATTACGTGTTGGTGGTTGTTGGTTTGTTCCACAACATGATTTGTAGCATTACGTGTTGGTGGCTGGTGGTTTGGTCGTCACCATGATGTGTAGCATTACGAGTTGATGGCTGGTGGTTTTGGTCAACACCATGATGTGTAGCATAACGTGTTGGTTGCTGGTGGTTTGGTCGTCACAATGATGTGTAGCATTACGTGTTGGTGGTTGGTGGTTTGGTCGTCACCATGATGTGTAGCATTACATGTTGGTGGCTGGTGATTTGGTCGTCACCATGATGTGTAGCATTACGTGTTGGTGGCTGGTGGTTTGGTCGTCACCACGATGTGTAACATTACGTGTTGGTGGCTGGTGGTTTGGTCTTAATCATGATGTGTAGAATTACGTGTTGGTTGTTGGTGGTTTGGTCGTCACCTTGATGTGTAGCATTACGTATTGGTGGTTGGTGGTTTGGTCGTCATCATGATGTGTAGCATTACGTGTTGGTGGCTGGTGGTATGGTCGTCACCATGATGTGTAACATTACGTTTTGGTGACTGGTGGTTTGGTCTTCATCATGATGTGTAAAATTACGTGTTGGTTATTGGTTGTTTGGTCGTCACCATGATGTGTTGCATTAAGGGTTGGTGGCTGGTGGTTTACTCGTCACCATGATGTGCAGCATTACGTGTTGGTGGCTTGTGGTTTGGTCGTCACCATGATGTGTAGCATTACGTGTTGGTGGGTGGTGGTTTTGCGGTCACCATAATGTGTAGCATTACGTATTGGTGGCTGGTAGTTTTGTCATCACCATGATGTGTAACATTACTTGTTGGTGGCTGTTGGTTTTGTCATCACCATGATGTGTAGCATTACGTATTGGTGGTTGGTGGTTTGGTCGTAATCATGACGTGTAGCTTTATGTATTAGTGGCTGGTGGTTTGGTCGTCACCATGATGTGTAGCATAACGTGTTGGTGGCTGGTGGTTTGGTCGTCATCATGATGTGTAGCATTACATGTTGGTGGCTGGTGGTTTGGTCGTCACCATGAAGTGTAGCATTACGTGTTGGTGGCTGGTGGTTTGGTCGTCACCATGATGTGTAACATTACGTTTTGGTGGCTGGTGGTTTGGCCATCATCATGATGTGTAGATTTACGTGCTGGTTATTGGTGGTTTGGTCGTCACCATGATGTGTAGCATTACGTTTTGGTGGCTGGTGGTTTGGTCGTCACCATGATGTGTAGCATTACGTGTTGGTGGCTGATGGTTTGGACCTCACCATGATGTGTAGCATTACGTGTTGTTGGCTGATGGTTTGGACGTCACCATGATGTGTAACATTACTTGTTGGTGGCTGGTGGATTTGTCATCACTATGATGTGTAGAATTACGTGTTGGTGGTTGGTGGTTTTGTCATCATCATGATGAGTAGCAGTACGTGTTGGCGGCTGGTGGTTTGGTCATCATCATAATGTGTAGCATGACGTGTTGGTGGCTGGTGATTTGGTCGTCATCATGATGTGTAGCATTACATGTTGGTGGCTGGTGGTTTGGTCGTCACCATGATGTGTAGCATAACGTGTTGGTGGCTGGTGGTTTGGTCGTCATCATGATGTGTAGCATTATGTGTTGGTGGCTGGTGGTTTGGTCGTCACCATGATGTGTAGCATTACGTGTTGGTGGTTGTTGGTTTGTTCCACAACATGATTTGTAGCATTACGTGTTGGTGGCTGGTGGTTTGGTCGTCACCATGATGTGTAGCATTACGAGTTGATGGCTGGTGGTTTTGGTCAACACCATGATGTGTAGCATAACGTTTTGGTTGCTGGTGGTTTGGTCGTCACCATGATGTGTAGCATTACGTGTTGGTTGTTGGTGGTTTGGTCGTCATCTTGATGTGTAGCATTACATGTTGGTGGCTGGTGATTTGGTCGTCACCATGATGTGTAGCATTACGTGTTGGTGGCTGGTGGTTTGGTCGTCACCACGATGTGTAACATTACGTGTTGGTGGCTGGTGGTTTGGTCTTAATCATGATGTGTAGAATTACGTGTTGGTTGTTGGTGGTTTGGTCGTCACCTTGATGTGTAGCATTACGTATTGGTGGTTGGTGGTTTGGTCGTCATCATGATGTGTAGCATTACGTGTTGGTGGCTGGTGGTATGGTCGTCACCATGATGTGTAACATTACGTTTTGGTGACTGGTGGTTTGGTCTTCATCATGATGTGTAAAATTACGTGTTGGTTATTGGTTGTTTGGTCGTCACCATGATGTGTTGCATTAAGGGTTGGTGGCTGGTGGTTTACTCGTCACCATGATGTGCAGCATTACGTGTTGGTGGCTTGTGGTTTGGTCGTCACCATGATGTGTAGCATTACGTGTTGGTGGGTGGTGGTTTTGCGGTCACCATAATGTGTAGCATTACGTATTGGTGGCTGGTAGTTTTGTCATCACCATGATGTGTAACATTACTTGTTGGTGGCTGGTGGTTTTGTCATCACCATGATGTGTAGCATTACGTATTGGTGGTTGGTGGTTTGGTCGTCATCATGATGTGTAGCATTACGTATTGGTGGCTGGTGGTATGGTCGTCACCATGATGTGTAACATTACGTTTTGGTGACTGGTGGTTTGGTCTTCATCATGATGTGTAGAATTACGTGTTGGTTATTGGTTGTTTGGTCGTCACCATGATGTGTAGCATTAAGGGTTGGTGGCTGGTTGTTTACTCGTCACCATGATGTGCAGCAATACGTGTTGGTGGCTTGTGGTTTGGTCGTCACCATGATGTGTAGCATTACGTGTTGGTGGCTGGTGGTTTGGCGGTCACCATAATGTGTAGGATTACGTATTGGTGGCTGGTGGTTTTGTCATCACCATGATGTGTAACATTACTTGTTGGTGGCTGGTGGTTTTTTCATCACCATGATGGGTAGCATTACATGTTGGTGGCTGGTGGTTTGGTCGTCACTATGATGTGTAGCATAACGTGTTGGTGGTTGGTGGTTTGGTCGTAATCATGACGTGTAGAATTATGTGTTAGTGGCTGGTGGTTTGGTCGTCACCATGATGTGTAGCATAACGTGTTGGTGGCTGGTGGTTTGGTCGTCATCATAATGTGTAGCATTACATGCTGGTGGCTGGTGGTTTGGTCGTCACCATGATGTGTAGCATTACGTGTAGGTGGCTGATGGTATGGACGTCACCATGATGTGTAGCATTACGTGCATTACGTGTTGGTGGCTGGTGGTTTGGTCGTCAGCATGATGTGTAACATTACTTGTTGGTGGCTGGTGGTTTTGTTATCACCATGATGTGTAGAATTACGTGTTGGTGGTTGTTGGTTTGGTCGTCACCATGATGTGTAGCATAACGTGTTGGTGGCTGATGGTTTGGTCGTCATCATGATGTGTAGCATTACGTGTTGGTGGTTGGTGGTTTGGTCGTCATCATGATGTGTAGCATTACGTGTTGGTGGCTGGTGTTTTGGTCGTCACCATGATGTGTAGCATAACGTGTTGGTGGCTGGTGGTTTGGTCGTAATCATGACGTGTAGCATTATGTATTAGTTGCTGGTGGTTTGGTCGTCACCATGATGTGTAGCATAACGTGTTGGTGGCTGGTGGTTTGGTCGTCATCATGATGTGTAGCATTACATGTTGGTGGCTGGAGGTTTGGTCGTCACCATGATGTGTAGCATTACGTGTTGGTGGTTGGTGGTTTGGTCGTCACCATGATATGTAGCATTGCGTGTTGGTGGCTGGTGGTTTGGTCGTCACCACGATGTGTAACATTACGTGTTGGTGGCTGGTGGTTTGGTCTTGATCATGATGTGTAGAATTACATGTTGGTTGTTGTTGGTTTGGTCGTCACCATGATGTGTAGCATTAAGGGTTGGTGGCTGGTGGTTTGGTCGTCACCATGATGTGCAGCATTACGTGGTGGTGGCTTGTGGTTTGGTCGACACCATGATGTGCAGGATTATATGTTGGTGGCTGGTGGTTTGGCCGTCACCATAGTGTGTAGCATTTCGTGTTGGTGGCTGGTGGTTTTGTCGTCACCATGATGTGTAACATTACTTGTTGGTGGCTGGTGGTTTTGTCACCACCATGATGTGTTGAATTACGTGTTGGTGGTTGTTGGTTTGTTCGTCATTATGACGTGTAGCATTATGTGTTATTGGCTGGTGGTTTGGTCGTCATCATGATGTGTAGCATTACATGTTGGTTGCTGGTGGTTTGGTCGTCACCATGATGTGTAGCATAACGTGGTGGTGGCTGGTGGTTTGGTCGTCATCATGATGTGTAGCATTATGTGTTGGTGGTTGGTGGTTTGGTCGTCATCATGATGTGTAGCATTACGTGTTGGTGGCTGGTGTTTTGGTCGTCACCATGATGTGTAGCATAACGTGTTGGTGGCTGGTGGTTTGGTCGTAATCATGACGTGTAGCTTTATGTATTAGTGGCTGGTGGTTTGGTCGTCACCATGATGTGTAGCATAACGTGTTGGTGGCTGGTGGTTTGGTCGTCATCATGATGTGTAGCATTACATGTTGGTGGCTGGTGGTTTGGTCGTCACCATGAAGTGTAGCATTACGTGTTGGTGACTGGTGGTTTGGTCGTCACCATGATGTGTAACATTACGTTTTGGTGGCTGGTGGTTTGGCCATCATCATGATGTGTAGATTTACGTGCTGGTTATTGGTGGTTTGGTCGTCACCATGATGTGTAGCATTACGTTTTGGTGGCTGGTGGTTTGGTCGTCACCATGATGTGTAGCATTACGTGTTGGTGGCTGATGGTTTGGACCTCACCATGATGTGTAGCATTACGTGTTGTTGGCTGATGGTTTGGACGTCACCATGATGTGTAACATTACTTGTTGGTGGCTGGTGGATTTGTCATCACTATGATGTGTAGAATTACGTGTTGGTGGTTGGTGGTTTTGTCATCATCATGATGAGTAGCAGTACGTGTTGGCGGCTGGTGGTTTGGTCATCATCATAATGTGTAGCATGACGTGTTGGTGGCTGGTGATTTGGTCGTCATCATGATGTGTAGCATTACATGTTGGTGGCTGGTGGTTTGGTCGTCACCATGATGTGTAGCATAACGTGTTGGTGGCTGGTGGTTTGGTCGTCATCATGATGTGTAGCATTATGTGTTGGTGGCTGGTGGTTTGGTCGTCACCATGATGTGTAGCATTACGTGTTGGTGGTTGTTGGTTTGTTCCACAGCATGATTTGTAGCATTACGTGTTGGTGGCTGGTGGTTTGGTCGTCACCATGATGTGTAGCATTACGAGTTGATGGCTGGTGGTTTTGGTCAACACCATGATGTGTAGCATAACGTGTTGGTTGCTGGTGGTTTGGTCGTCACCATGATGTGTAGCATTACGTGTTGGTGGTTGGTGGTTTGGTCGTCATCATGATGTGTAGCATTACATGTTGGTGGCTGGTGGTTTGGTCGTCACCATGATGTGTAGCATAAAGTGTTGGTGGCTGGTGGTTTGGTCGTCATCATGATGTGTAGCATTACGTGTTGGTGGTTGGTGGTTTGGTCGTCATCATGATGTGTAGCATTACGTGTTGGTGGCTGGTGTTTTGGTCGTCACCATGATGTGTAGCATAACGTGTTGGTGGCTGGTGGTTTGGTCGTCATCATGATGTGTAGCATTACATGTTGGTGGCTGGTGGTTTGGTCGTCACCATGAAGTGTAGCATTACGTATTGGTAGCTGGTGGTTTGGTCGTCACCATGATGTGTAACATTACGTTTTGGTGGCTGGTGGTTCGGTCATCATCATGATGTGTAGATTTACGTGTTGGTTATTGGTGGTTTGGTCGTCACCATGATGTGTAGCATTACGTTTTGGTGGCTGGAGGTTTGGTCGTCACCATGATGTGTAGCATTACGTGTTGGTGGCTGATGGTTTGGACCTCACCATAATGTGTAGCATTACGTGTTGTTGGCTGATGGTTTGGACGTCACCATGATATGTAACATTACTTGTTGGTGGCTGGTGGATTTGTCATCACTATGATGTGTAGAATTACGTGTTGGTTGTTGGTGGTTTGGTCATCATCATGATGAGTAGCATTACGTGTTGGCGGCTTGTGGTTTGGTCATCATCATAATGTGTAGCATGACGTGTTGGTGGCTGGTGATTTGGTCGTCATCATGATGTGTAGCATTACATGTTGGTGGCTGGTGGTTTGGTCGTCACCATGATGTGTAGCATAACGTGTTGGTGGCTGGTGGTTTGGTCGTCATCATGATGTGTAGCATTATGTGTTGGTGGCTGGTGGTTTGGTTGTCACCATGATGTGTAGCATTACGTGTTGGTGGTTGTTGGTTTGTTCCACAACATGATTTGTAGCATTACGTGTTGGTGGCTGGTGGTTTGGTCGTCACCATGATGTGTAGCATTACGAGTTGATGGCTGGTGGTTTTGGTCAACACCATGATGTGTAGCATAACGTGTTGGTTGCTGGTGGTTTGGTCGTCACCATGATGTGTAGCATTACGTGTTGGTGGTTGGTGGTTTGGTCGTCATCTTGATGTGTAGCATTACATGTTGGTGGCTGGTGATTTGGTCGTCACCATGATGTGTAGCATTACGTGTTGGTGGCTGGTGGTTTGGTCGTCACCACGATGTGTAACATTACGTGTTCGTGGCTGGTGGTTTGGTCTTAATCATGATGTGTAAAATTACGTGTTGGTTGTTGGTGGTTTGGTCGTCACCTTGATGTGTAGCATTACGTATTGGTGGTTGGTGGTTTGGTCGTCATCATGATGTGTAGCATTACGTGTTGGTGGCTGGTGGTATGGTCGTCACCATGATGTGTAACATTACGTTTTGGTGACTGGTTGTTTGGTCTTCATCATGATGTGTAAAATTACGTGTTGGTTATTGGTTGTTTGGTCGTCACCTTGATGTGTTGCATTAAGGGTTGGTGGCTGGTGGTTTACTCGTCACCATGATGTGCAGAATTACGTGTTGGTGGCTTGTGGTTTGGTCGTCACCATGATGTGTAGCATTACGTGTTGGTGGGTGGTTGTTTTGCGGTCACCATAATGTGTAGCATTACGTATTGGTGGCTGGTAGTTTTGTCATCACCATGATGTGTAACATTACTTGTTGGTGGCTGGTGGTTTTGTCATCACCATGATGTGTAGCATTACGTATTGGTGGTTGGTGGTTTGGTCGTCATCATGATGTGTAGCATTACGTATTGGTGGCTGGTGGTATGGTCGTCACCATGATGTGTAACATTACGTTTTGGTGACTGGTGGTTTGGTCTTCATCATGATGTGTAGAATTACGTGTTGGTTATTGGTTGTTTGGTCGTCACCATGATGTGTAGCATTAAGGGTTGGTGGCTGGTTGTTTACTCGTCACCATGATGTGCAGCATTACGTGTTGGTGGCTTGTGGTTTGGTCGTCACCATGATGTGTAGCATTACGTGTTGGTGGCTGGTGGTTTGGCGGTCACCATAATGTGTAGCATTACGTATTGGTGGCTGGTGGTTTTGTCATCACCATGATGTGTAACATTACTTGTTGGTGGCTGGTGGTTTTGTCATCACCATGATGGGTAGCATTACATGTTGGTGGTTGGTGGTTTGGTCGTCACTATGATGTGTAGCATAACGTGTTGGTGGCTGGTGGTTTGGTCGTCATCATGATGTGTAGCATTACGTGTTGGTGGCTGGTGTTTTGATCGTCACCATGATGTGTAGAATAACGTGTTGGTGGCTGGTGGTTTGGTCGTAATCATGACGTGTAGAATTATGTGTTAGTGGCTGGTGGTTTGGTCGTCACCATGATGTGTAGCATAACGTGTTGGTGGCTGGTGGTTTGGTCGTCATCATAATGTGTAGCATTACATGCTGGTGGCTGGTGGTTTGGTCGTCACCATGATGTGTAGCATTACGTGTAGGTGGCTGATGGTATGGACGTCACCATGATGTGTAGCATTACGTGCATTACGTGTTGGTGGCTGGTGGTTTGGTCGTCAGCATGATGTGTAACATTACTTGTTGGTGGCTGGTGGTTTTGTTATCACCATGATGTGTAGAATTACGTGTTGGTGGTTGTTGGTTTGGTCGTCACCATGATGTGTAGCATAACGTGTTGGTGGCTGGTGGTTTGGTCGTCATCATGATGTGTAGCATTACGTGTTGGTGGTTGGTGGTTTGGTCGTCATCATGATGTGTAGCATTACGTGTTGGTGGCTGGTGTTTTGGTCGTCACCATGATGTGTAGCATAACGTGTTGGTGGCTGGTGGTTTGGTCGTAATCATGACGTGTAGCATTATGTATTAGTTGCTGGTGGTTTGGTCGTCACCATGATGTGTAGCATAACGTGTTGGTGGCTGGTGGTTTGGTCGTCATCATGATGTGTAGCATTACATGTTGGTGGCTGGAGGTTTGGTCGTCACCATGATGTGTAGCATTACGTGTTGGTGGTTGGTGGTTTGGTCGTCACCATGATATGTAGCATTGCGTGTGGGTGGCTGGTGGTTTGGTCGTCACCACGATGTGTAACATTACGTGTTGGTGGCTGGTGGTTTGGTCTTGATCATGATGTGTAGAATTACATGTTGGTTGTTGTTGGTTTGGTCGTCACCATGATGTGTAGCATTAAGGGTTGGTGGCTGGTGGTTTGGTCGTCACCATGATGTGCAGCATTACGTGGTGGTGGCTTGTGGTTTGGTCGTCACCATGATGTGCAGGATTATATGTTGGTGGCTGGTGGTTTGGCCGTCACCATAGTGTGTAGCATTTCGTGTTGGTGGCTGGTGGTTTTGTCGTCACCATGATGTGTAACATTACTTGTTGGTGGCTGGTGGTTTTGTCACCACCATGATGTGTTGAATTACGTGTAGGTGGTTGTTGGTTTGTTCGTCATTATGACGTGTAGCATTATGTGTTATTGGCTGGTGGTTTGGTCGTCATCATGATGTGTAGCATTACATGTTGGTTGCTGGTGGTTTGGTCGTCACCATGATGTGTAGCAAAAGGTGTTGGTGGCTGGTGGTTTGGTCGTCATCATGATGTGTAGCATTACGTGTTGGTGGTTGGTGGTTTGGTCGTCATCATGATGTGTAGCATTACGTGTTGGTGGCTGGTGTTTTGGTCGTCACCATGATGTGTAGCATAACGTGTTGGTGGCTGGTGGTTTGGTCGTAATCATGACGTGTAGCTTTATGTATTAGTGGCTGGTGGTTTGGTCGTCACCATGATGTGTAGCATAACGTGTTGGTGGCTGGTGGTTTGGTCGTCATCATGATGTGTAGCATTACATGTTGGTGGCTGGTGGTTTGATCGTCACCATGAAGTGTAGCATTACGTGTTGGTGGCTGGTGGTTTGGTCGTCACCATGATGTGTAACATTACGTTTTGGTGGCTGGTGGTTTGGCCATCATCATGATGTGTAGATTTACGTGCTGGTTATTGGTGGTTTGGTCGTCACCATGATGTGTAGCATTACGTTTTGGTGGCTGGTGGTTTGGTCGTCACCATGATGTGTAGCATTACGTGTTGGTGGCTGATGGTTTGGACCTCACCATGATGTGTAGCATTACGTGTTGTTGGCTGATGGTTTGGACGTCACCATGATGTGTAACATTACTTGTTGGTGGCTGGTGGATTTGTCATCACTATGATGTGTAGAATTACGTGTTGGTGGTTGGTGGTTTTGTCATCATCATGATGAGTAGCAGTACGTGTTGGCGGCTGGTGGTTTGGTCATCATCATAATGTGTAGCATGACGTGTTGGTGGCTGGTGATTTGGTCGTCATCATGATGTGTAGCATTACATGTTGGTGGCTGGTGGTTTGATCGTCACCATGATGTGTAGCATAACGTGTTGGAGGCTGGTGGTTTGGTCGTCATCATGATGTGTAGCATTATGTGTTGGTGGCTGGTGGTTTGGTCGTCACCATGATGTGTAGCATTACGTGTTGGTGGTTGTTGGTTTGTTCCACAACATGATTTGTAGCATTACGTGTTGGTGGCTGGTGGTTTGGTCGTCACCATGATGTGTAGCATTACGAGTTGATGGCTGGTGGTTTTGGTCAACACCATGATGTGTAGCATAACGTGTTGGTTGCTGGTGGTTTGGTCGTCACCATGATGTGTAGCATTACGTGTTGGTGGTTGGTGGTTTGGTCGTCATCATGATGTGTAGCATTACATGTTGGTGGCTGGTGGTTTGGTCGTCACCATGATGTGTAGCATAAAGTGTTGGTGACTGGTGGTTTGGTCGTCATCATGATGTGTAGCATTACGTGTTGGTGGTTGGTGGTTTGGTCGTCATCATGATGTGTAGCATTACGTGTTGGTGGCTGGTGTTTTGGTCGTCACCATGATGTGTAGCATAACGTGTTGGTGGCTGGTGGTTTGGTCGTCATCATGATGTGTAGCATTACATGTTGGTGGCTGGTGGTTCGGTCGTCATCATGATGTGTAGATTTACGTGTTGGTTATTGGTGGTTTGGTCGTCACCATGATGTGTAGCATTACGTTTTGGTGGCTGGTGGTTTGGTCGTCACCATGATGTGTAGCATTACGTGTTGGTGGCTGATGGTTTGGACTTCACCATAATGTGTAGCATTACTTGTTGTTGGCTGATGGTTTGGACGTCACCATGATGTGTAACATTACATGTTGGTGGCTGGTGGATTTGTCATCACTATGATGTGTAGAATTACGTGTTGGTTGTTGGAGGTTTGGTCATCATCATGATGAGTAGCATTACGTGTTGGCGTCTTGTGGTTTGGTCATCATCATAATGTGTAGCATGACGTGTTGGTGGCTGGTGATTTGGTCGTTATCATGATGTGTAGCATTACATGTTGGTGGCTGGTGGTTTGGTCGTCACCATGATGTGTAGCATAACGTGTTGGTGGCTGGTGGTTTGGTCGTCATCATGATGTGTAGCATTATGTTTTGGTGGCTGGTGGTTTGGTTGTCACCATGATGTGTAGCATTACGTGTTGGTGGTTGTTGGTTTGTTCCACAACATGATTTGTAGCATTACGTGTTGGTGGCTGGTGGTTTGGTCGTCACCATGATGTGTAGCATTACGAGTTGATGGCTGGTGGTTTTGGTCAACACCATGATGTGTAGCATAACGTGTTGGTTGCTGGTGGTTTGGTCGTCACAATGATGTGTAGCATTACGTGTTGGTGGTTGGTGGTTTGGTCGTCACCATGATGTGTAGCATTACATGTTGGTGGCTGGTGATTTGGTCGTCACCATGATGTGTAGCATTACGTGTTGGTGGCTGGTGGTTTGGTCGTCACCACGATGTGTAACATTACGTGTTGGTGGCTGGTGGTTTGGTCTTAATCATGATGTGTAGAATTACGTGTTGGTTGTTGGTGGTTTGGTCGTCACCTTGATGTGTAGCATTACGTATTGGTGGTTGGTGGTTTGGTCGTCATCATGATGTGTAGCATTACGTGTTGGTGGCTGGTGGTATGGTCGTCACCATGATGTGTAACATTACGTTTTGGTGACTGGTGGTTTGGTCTTCATCATGATGTGTAAAATTACGTGTTGGTTATTGGTTGTTTGGTCGTCACCATGATGTGTTGCATTAAGGGTTGGTGGCTGGTGGTTTACTCGTCACCATGATGTGCAGCATTACGTGTTGGTGGCTTGTGGTTTGGTCGTCACCATGATGTGTAGCATTACGTGTTGGTGGGTGGTGGTTTTGCGGTCACCATAATGTGTAGCATTACGTATTGGTGGCTGGTAGTTTTGTCATCACCATGATGTGTAACATTACTTGTTGGTGGCTGTTGGTTTTGTCATCACCATGATGTGTAGCATTACGTATTGGTGGTTGGTGGTTTGGTCGTCATCATGATGTGTAGCATTACGTATTGGTGGCTGGTGGTATGGTCGTCACCATGATGTGTAACATTACGTTTTGGTGACTGGTGGTTTGGTCTTCATCATGATGTGTAGAATTACTTGTTGGTTATTGGTTGTTTGGTCGTCACCATAATGTGTAGCATTAAGGGTTGGTGGCTGGTTGTTTACTCGTCACCATGATGTGCAGCATTACGTGTTGGTGGCTTGTGGTTTGGTCGTCACCATGATGTGTAGCATTACGTGTTGGTGGCTGGTGGTTTGGCGGTCACCATAATGTGTAGCATTACGTATTGGTGGCTGGTGGTTTTGTCATCACCATGATGTGTAACATTACTTGTTGGTGGCTGGTGGTTTTGTCATCACCATGATGGGTAGCATTACATGTTGGTGGCTGGTGGTTTGGTCGTCACTATGATGTGTAGCATAACGTGTTGGTGGCTGGTGGTTTGGTCGTCATCATGATGTGTAGCATTACGTGTTGGTGGCTGGTGTTTTGATCGTCACCATGATGTGTAGCATAACGTGTTGGTGGCTGGTGGTTTGGTCGTAATCATGACGTGTAGAATTATGTGTTAGTGACTGGTGGTTTGGTCGTCACCATGATGTGTAGCATAACGTGTTGGTGGCTGGTGGTTTGGTCGTCATCATAATGTGTAGCATTACATGCTGGTGGCTGGTGGTTTGGTCGTCACCATGATGTGTAGAATTACGTGTAGGTGGCTGATGGTATGGACGTCACCATGATGTGTAGCATTACGTGCATTACGTGTTGGTGGCTGGTGGTTTGGTCGTCAGCATGATGTGTAACATTACTTGTTGGTGGCTGGTGGTTTTGTTATCACCATGATGTGTAGAATTACGTGTTGGTGGTTGTTGGTTTGGTCGTCACCATGATGTGTAGCATAACGTGTTGGTGGCTGGTGGTTTGGTCGTCATCATGATGTGTAGCATTACGTGTTGGTGGTTGGTGGTTTGGTCGTCATCATGATGTGTAGCATTACGTTTTGGTGGCTGGTGTTTTGGTCGTCACCATGATGTGTAGCATAACGTGTTGGTGGCTGGTGGTTTGGTCGTAATCATGACGTGTAGCATTATGTATTAGTTGCTGGTGGTTTGGTCGTCACCATGGTGTGTAGCATAACGTGTTGGTGGCTGGTGGTTTGGTCGTCATCATGATGTGTAGCATTACATGTTGGTGGCTGGAGGTTTGGTCGTCACCATGATGTGTAGCATTACGTGTTGGTGGTTGGTGGTTTGGTCGTCACCATGATATGTAGCATTGCGTGTTGGTGGCTGGTGGTTTGGTCGTCACCACGATGTGTAACATTACGTGTTGGTGGCTGGTGGTTTTGTCATCACCATGATGTGTAACATTAAGGGTTGGTGGCTGGTGGTTTGGTCGTCACCATGATGTGCAGCATTACGTGGTGGTGGCTTGTGGTTTGGTCGTCACCATGATGTGCAGGATTATATGTTGGTGGCTGGTGGTTTGGCCGTCACCATAGTGTGTAGCATTTCGTGTTGGTGGCTGGTGGTTTTGTCGTCACCATGATGTGTAACATTACTTGTTGGTGGCTGGTGGTTTTGTCACCACCATGATGTGTTGAATTACGTGTTGCTGGTTGTTGGTTTGTTCGTCATTATGACGTGTAGCATTATGTGTTATTGGCTGGTGGTTTGGTCGTCATCATGATGTGTAGCATTACCTGTTGGTTGCTGGTGGTTTGGTCGTCACCATGATGTGTAGCATAACGTGTTGGTGGCTGGTGGTTTGGTCGTCATCATGATGTGTAGCATTACGTGTTGGTGGTTGGTGGTTTGGTCGTCATCATGATGTGTAGCATTACGTGTTGGTGGCTGGTGTTTTGGTCGTCACCATGATCTGTAGCATAACGTGTTGGTGGCTGGTGGTTTGGTCGTAATCATGACGTGTAGCTTTATGTATTAGTGGCTGGTGGTTTGTTCGTCACCATGATGTGTAGCATAACGTGTTGGTGGCTGGTGGTTTGGTCGTCATCATGATGTGTAGCATTACATGTTGGTGGCTGGTGGTTTGGTCATCACCATGAAGTGTAGCATTACGTGTTGGTGGCTGGTGGTTTGGTCGTCACCATGATGTGTAACATTACGTTTTGGTGGCTGGTGGTTTGGCCATCATCATGATGTGTAGATTTACGTGCTGGTTATTGGTGGTTTGGTCGTCACCATGATGTGTAGCATTGCGTTTTGGTGGCTGGTGGTTTGGTCGTCACCATGATGTGTAGCATTACGTGTTGGTGGCTGATGGTTTGGACCTCACCATGATGTGTAGCATTACGTGTTGTTGGCTGATGGTTTGGACGTCACCATGATGTGTAACATTACTTGTTGGTGGCTGGTGGATTTGTCATCACTATGATGTGTAGAATTACGTGTTGGTGGTTGGTGGTTTTGTCATCATCATGATGAGTAGCAGTACGTGTTGGCGGCTGGTTGTTTGGTCATCATCATAATGTGTAGCATGACGTGTTGGTGGCTGGAGATTTGGTCGTCATCATGATGTGTAGCATTACATGTTGGTGGCTGGTGGTTTGGTCGTCACCATGATGTGTAGCATAACGTGTTGGTGGCTGGTGGTTTGGTCGTCATCATGATGTGTAGCATTATGTGTTGGTGGCTGGTGGTTTGGTCGTCACCATGATGTGTAGCATTACGTGTTGGTGGTTGTTGGTTTGTTCCACAACATGATTTGTAGCATTACGTGTTGGTGGCTGGTGGTTTGGTCGTCACCATGATGTGTAGCATTACGAGTTGATGGCTGGTGGTTTTGGTCAACACCATGATGTGTAGCATAACGTGTTGGTTGCTGGTGGTTTGGTCGTCACCATGATGTGTAGCATTACGTGTTGGTGGTTGGTGGTTTGGTCGTCATCATGATGTGTAGCATTACATGTTGGTGGCTGGTGGTTTGGTCGTCACCATGATGTGTAGCATTACGTGTTGGTGGCTGGTGGTTTGGTCGTCACCACGATGTGTAACATTACGTGTTGGTGGCTGGTGGTTTGGTCTTAATCATGATGTGTAGAATTACGTGTTGGTTGTTGGTGGTTTGGTCGTCACCTTGATGTGTAGCATTACGTATTGGTGGTTGGTGGTTTGGTCGTCATCATGATGTGTAGCATTACGTGTTGGTGGCTGGTGGTATGGTCGTCACCATGATGTGTAACATTACGTTTTGGTGACTGGTGGTTTGGTCTTCATCATGATGTGTAGAATTACGTGTTGGTTATTGGTTGTTTGGTCGTCACCATGATGTGTAGCATTAAGGGTTGGTGGCTGGTGGTTTACTCGTCACCATGATGTGCAGCATTACGTGTTGGTGGCTGGTGGTATGGTCGTCACCATGATGTGTAACATTACGTTTTGGTGACTGGTGGTTTGGTCTTCATCATGATGTGTAGAATTACGTGTTGGTTATTGGTTGTTTGGTCGTCACCATGATGTGTAGCATTAAGGGTTGGTGGCTGGTGGTTTACTCGTCACCATGATGTGCAGCATTACGTGTTGGTGGCTTGTGGTTTGGTCGTCACCATGATGTGTAGCATTACGTGTTGGTGGCTGGTGGTTTGGCGGTCACCATAATGTGTAGCATTACGTATTGGTGGCTGGTGGTTTTGTCATCACCATGATGTGTAACATTACTTGTTGGTGGCTGGTGGTTTTGTCATCACCATGATGTGTAGCATTACATGTTGGTGGCTGGTTGTATGGTCGTCACTATGATGTGTAGCATAATGTGTTGGTGGCTGGTGGTTTGGTCGTCATCATGATGTGTAGCATTACGTGTTGGTGGCTGGTGTTTTGATCGTCACCATGATGTGTAGCATAACGTGTTGGTGGCTGGTGGTTTGGTCGTAATCATGACTTGTAGAATTATGTGTTGGTGGCTGGTGGTTTGGTCGTCACCATGATGTGTAGCATTACGTGTTGGTGGTTGTTGGTTTGTTCCGCAATATGATTTATAGCATTACGTGTTGGTGGATGGTGTTTTGGTCGTCATCATGATGTGTACCATAACGTGTTGGTTGTTGGTGGTTTGGTCGTCACCATGATGTGTAAAATTACGTGTTGGTGGCTGGTGGTTTGGTCGTCACAATGATTTAACAAGATTTAACAAGATTTGCCATCCAAGCCAAAGGCCCAGATGGCAAGTGGACAAGGAAGCCATTGGCTTATCGAGAGTCCAACAATGTTCATATACTTATAACCCGCCCTCCTGAGATATGTGTCAACCTTGTTTTTAAACATATTCACGCTGCTAGCAGTTACACAATCTGTAGACAATTTGTTCCATTCATTTATTGTCCTCTGTGAGAACGAGTGCTTCCTGATGTCCAATCTACATTGATCCTTTACTAATTTTACCTCATGTCCTCTAGTTCTGCTATCCTTCTTGAGTGAGAAAAACATATTTCTATCAATATTTTCATACCCATTCAATATCTTAAACACTTCAATCTGATCTCCTCTTAACCTCCTTGTCTCTAGAGTTGTTAAACCACATTCTTTCAGGCGTTCTTCATAACTAAGGTCTCTCAGTTCTGGAATCATTTTAGTTGCTCTCCTTTGTATGCGTTCAAGCGTATCTATATCTTTCTTACGATATGGTCTCCATGCTTGTATACAGTATTCTAAATGAGGTCTAACTATTGCTTTATATTTGTAGCATTACGTGTTGGTGGCTTGTGGTTTGTTCGTCACCATGATGTGTAGCATTACGAGTTGATGGCTGGTGGTTTGGTCAACACCATGATGTGTAGCATAACGTGTTGGTTGCTGGTGGTTTGCTCGTCACCATTATGTGTAGCATTACGTGTTGGTGGTTAGTGGTTTGGTCGTCATCATGATGTGTAGCATTACATGTTGGTGGCTGGTGGTTTGGTCGTCACCATGATGTGTAGCATTACGTGTTGGTGGCTAGTGGTTTGGTCGACACCACAATGTGTAACATTACGTGTTGGTGGCTGGTGATTGGGTCTTTATCATGATGTGTAGAATTACGTGTTGGTTGTTGGTGGTTTGGTCGTCATCATGATGTGTAGCATTACGTGTTGGTGGCTGGTGGTTTGGTCGTCACCATTATGTGTAACATTACGTGTTGGTGGCTGGTGGTTTGGTCGTAATCATGACGTGTAGCATTATGTATTAGTGGCTGGTGGTTTGGTCGTCACCATGATGTGTAGCATTACATGTTGGTGGCTGGTGGTTTGGTCGTCACCATGAAGTGTAGCATTACGTGTTGGTGGCTTGTGATTTGGTCGTCACCATGATGTGTAACATTACGTTTTGGTGGCTGGTGGTTTGGTCATCATCATCATGTGTAGATTTACGTGCTGGTTATTGGTGGTTTGGTCGTCACTATGATGTGTAGCATTACGTTTTGGTGGCTGGTGGTTTGGTCGTCACCATGATGTGTAGCATTACGTGTTGGTGGCTGATGGTTTGGACCTCACCATGATGTGTAGCATTACGTGTTGTTGGCTGATGGTTTGGACGTCACCATGATGTGTAACATTACTTATTGGTGGCTGGTGGATTTGTCATCACTGTGTAGAATTACGTGTTGGTGGTTGGTGGTTTGGTCATCATCATGATGAGTAGCATTACGTGTTGGCGGCTGGTGATTTGGTCATCATCATAATGTGTAGCATGACGTGTTGGTGGCTGGTGATTTGGTCGTCATCATAATGTGTAGCATTACATGTTGGTGGCTGGTGGTTTGGTCGTCACCATGATGTGTAGCATAACGTGTTGGTGGCTGGTGGTTTGGTCGTCATCATGATGTGTAGCATTATGTGTTGGTGGCTGGTGGTTTGGTTTTCAACATGATGTGTAGCATTACGTGTTGGTGGTTGTTGGTTTGTTCCACAACATGATTTGTAGCATTACGTGTTGGTGGCTGGTGGTTTGGTCGTCACCATGATGTGTACAATTACGAGTTGATGGCTGGTGGTTTTGGTCAACACCATGATGTGTAGCATAACGTGTTGGTTGCTGGTGGTTTGGTCGTCACCATGATGTGTAGCATTACGTGTTGGTGGTTGGTGGTTTGGTCGTCATCATGATGTGTAGCATTACGTATTGGTGGTTGGTGGTTTGGTCGTCATCATGATGTGTAGCATTACGTGTTGGTGGCTGGTGGTATGGTCGTCACCATGATGTGTAACATTACGTTTCGGTGACTGGTGGTTTGGTCTTCATCATGATGTGTAGAATTACGTGTTGGTTATTGGTTGTTTGGTCGTAACCATGATGTGTAGCATTAAGGGTTGGTGGCTGGTGGTTTACTCATCACCATGATGTGCAGCATTACGTGTTGGTGGCTTGTGGTTTGGTCGTCACCATGATGTGTAGCATTACGTGTTGGTGGCTGGTGGTTTGGCGGTCACCATAATGTGTAGCATTACGTATTGGTGGCTGGTGGTTTTGTCACCACCATGATGTGTAACATTACTTGTTGGTGGCTGGTGGTTTTTTCATCACCATGATGTGTAGCATTACATGTTGGTGGCTGGTGGTTTGGTCGTCACTATGATGTGTAGCATAATGTGTTGGTGGCTGGTGGTTTGGTCGTCATCATGATGTGTAGCATTACGTGTTTGTGGCTGGTGTTTTGATCGTCACCATGATGTGTAGCATAACGTGTTGGTGGCTGGTGGTTTGGTCGTAATCATGACTTGTAGAATTATGTGTTGGTGGCTGGTGGTTTGGTCGTCACCATGATTTGTAGCATTACGTGTTGGTGGTTGTTGGTTTGTTCCGCAATATGATTTGTAGCATTACGTGTTGGTGGATGGTGTTTTGATCGTCATCATAATGTGTACCATAACGTGTTGGTGGTTGGTGGTTTGGTCGTCACCATGATGTGTAACATTACGTGTTGGTGGCTGGTGGTTTGGTCGTCACAATGATTTGTAGCATTGCGTGTTGGTGGCTTGTGGTTTTTTCGTCACCATGATGTGTAGCATTACGAGTTGATGGCTGGTGGTTTGATCAACACCATGATGTGTAGCATAACGTGTTGGTTGCTGGTGGTTTGCTCGTCACCATTATGTGTAGCATTACGTGTTGGTGGTTGGTGGTTTGGTCGTCACCATGATGTGTAGCATTACATGTTGGTGGCTTGTGGTTTGGTCGTCACCATGATGTGTAGCATTACGTGTTGGTGGCTGGTGGTTTGGCGGTCACCATAATGTGTAGCATTACGTATTGGTGGCTGGTGTTTTGTCATCACCATGATGTGTAACATTACTTGTTGGTGGCTGGTGGTTTTGTCATCACCATGATGTGTAGCATTACATGTTGGTGGCTGGTGGTTTGGTCGTCACTATGATGTGTAGCATAATGTGTTGGTGGCTGGTGGTTTGGTCGTCATCATGATGTGTAGCATTACGTGTTGGTGGCTGGTGTTTTGATCGTCACCATGATGTGTAGCATAACGTGTTGGTGGCTGGTGGTTTGGTCGTAATCATGACTTGTAGAATTATGTGTTGGTGGTTGGTGGTTTGGTCGTCACCATGATGTGTAGCATTACGTGTTGGTGGTTGTTGGTTTGTTCCGCAATATGATTTGTAGCATTACGTGTTGGTGGATGGTGTTTTGGTCTTCATCATGATGTGTACCATAACGTGTTGGTGGTTGGTGGTTTGGTCGTCACCATGATGTGTAACATTACGTTTTGCTGGCTGGTGGTTTGGTCGTCACAATGATTTGTAGCATTACGTGTTGGTGGCTTGTGGTTTGTTCGTCACCATAATGTGTAGCATTACGATTTGATGGCTGGTGGTTTGGTCAACACCATGATGTGTAGCATAACGTGTTGGTTGCTGGTGGTTTGCTCGTCACCATTATGTGTAGAATTACGTGTTGGTGGTTGGTGGTTTGGTCGTCATCATGATGTGTAGCATTACATGTTGGTGGCTGGTGGTTTGGTCGTCACCATGATGTGTAGCATTACGTGTTGGTGTCTAGTGGTTTGGTCGTCACCACAATGTGTAACATTACGTGTTGGTGGCTGGTGATTTGGTCTTTATCATTATGTGTAGAATTACGTGTTGGTTGTTGGTGGTTTGGTCGTCAACTTGATGTGTAGCATTACGTATTGGTGGTTGGTGGTTTGGTCGTCACCATGATGTGTAGCATTACGTGTTTGTGGCTGGTGGTATGGTCGTCACCATGATGTGTAACATTACGTTTTGGTGACTGGTGGTTTGGTCGTCATCATGATGTGTAGCATTACGTGTTGGTGGCTCGTGGTATGGTCGTCACCATGATGTGTAGCATTAAGGGTTGGTGGCTGGTGGTTTGGTCGTCACCATGATGTGCAGCATTACATATTGGTGGCTTGTGGTTTGGTCGTCACCATGATGTGTAGCATTACGTGTTGGTGGCTGGTGGTTTGGCGGTCCCCATAATGTGTAGCATTACATGTTGGTGGCTTGTGGTTTTGTCGTCACCATGATGTGTAACATTACTTGTTGGTGGCTGATGGTTTTTTCATCACCATGATGTGTAGAATTACGTGTTATTGGTTGGTGGTTTGGTCGTCATCATGACGTGTAGCATTGTGTTAGGGGCTGGTGGTTTGGTCGTCACCATGTTGTGTAGCATAACGTGTTTGTGGCTGGTGGTTTGGTCGTCATCATGATGTGTAGCATTACATGTTGGTGGCTGGAGGTTTGGTCGTCACCATGATGTGTAGCATTACGTGTTGGGGGCTGGTGGTTTGGTCATCATCATAATGTGTAGCATGACGTGTTGGTGGCTGGTGATTTGGTGGTCATCATAATGTGTAGCATTACATGTTGGCGGCTGGTTGTTTGGTCATCATCATAATGTGTAGCATGACGTTTTGGTGGCTGGTGATTTGGACGTCATCATGATGTGTTGCATTACATGTTGGTGGCTGGTGGTTTGGTCGTCACCATGATGTGTAGAATAACGTGTTGGTGGCTGTTGGTTTGGTCGTCATCATGATGTGTAGCATTATGTGTTGGTGGCTGGTGGTTTGGTCGTCACCATGATGTGTAGCATTACGTACTGGTGGTTGTTGGTTTGTTCCGCAACATGATTTGTAGCATTACGTGTTGGTGGATGGTGTTTTGGTCGTCATCATGATGTGTACCATAACGTGTTCGTGGTTGGTGGTTTGGTCGTCACCATGATGTGTAACATTACGTGTTGGTGGCTGGTGGTTTGGTCGTCACAATGATTTATAGCATTACGTGT
Source organism: Lamellibrachia columna (assembly GCA_963662155.1). NCBI lineage: Eukaryota > Metazoa > Annelida > Polychaeta > Sabellida > Siboglinidae > Lamellibrachia > Lamellibrachia columna. The sequence goes on from OY759274.1 coordinate 41,620,308, forward strand.
TGGTGGCTGGTGGTTTGGTCTTCACCATGATGTGTAGCATTACGAGTTGATGGCTGGTGGTTTGTTCAACACCATGATGTGTAGCATAACGTGTTGGTTGCTGGTGGTTTGGTCGTCACCATGATGTGTAGCATTACGTGTTGGTGGTTGGTGGTTTGGTCGTCATCATGATGTGTAGCATTACATGTTGGTGGCTGGTGGTTTGGTCGTCACCATGATGTGTAGCATTACGTTTTGGTGGCTGGTGGTTTGGTCGTCACCACGATGTGTAACATTACGTGTTGGTGGCTGGTGGTTTGGTCTTTATCATGATGCGTAGAATTACGTGTTGGTTGTTGGTGGTTTGGTCGTCACCTTGATGTGTAGCATTACGTATTGGTGTTTGGTGGTTTGGTCGTCATCATAATGTGTAGCATTACGTGTTGGTGGCTGTTGGTATGGTCGTCACCATGATGTGTAACATTACGTTTTGGTGACTGGTGGTTTTGTCTTAATCATGATGTGTAGAATTACGTGTTGGTTATTGGTGGTTTGGTCGTCACCATGATGTGTAGCATTAAGGGTTGGTGGCTGGTCGTTTGGTCGTCACCATGATGTTCAGCATTACGTGTTGGTGGCTTGTGGTTTGGTCGTCACCATGATGTGTAACATTACGTGTTGGTGGCTGGTGGTTTGGCCGTCACCATAATGTGTAGCATTACGTGTTGGTGGCTGGTGGTTTTGTCGTCACCATGATGAGTAACATTACTTGTTGGTGGCTGGTGGTTTTGTCATCACCATGATGTGTAGAATTACGTGTTGGTGGTTGGTGGTTTGGTCGTCATCATGACGTGTAGCATTGTGTTAGGGGCTGGTGGTTTGGTCGTCACCATGTTGTGTAGCATAACGTGTTGGTGGCTGGTCGTTTGGTCGTCATTATGATGTGTAGCATTACATTTTGGTGGCTGGAGGTTTGGTCGTCACCATGATGTGTAGCATAACGTGTTGGTTGCTGGTGGTTTGGTCCTCACCATGATGTGTAGCATTACGTGTTGGTTGTTGGTGGTTTGGTCGTCATCATGATGTGTAGCATTACATGTGGTGGCTGGTGGTTTGGTCGTCACCATGATGTGTAGCATTGCGTGTTGGTGGCTGGTGGTTTGGTCGTCACCACGATGTGTAACATTACGTGTTGGTGGCTGGTGGTTTGGTCTTGATCATGATGTGTAGAATTACATATTGGTTGTTGTTTGTTTGGTCGTCATCTTGATGTGTAGCATTACGTATTGGTCGTTGGTGGTTTGGTCGTCATCATGATGTGTAGCATTACGTGTTGGTGGCTGGTGGTATGGTCGTCACCATGATGTGTAACATTACGTTTTGGTGACTGGTGGTTTGGTCTTAATCATGATGTGTAGAATTACGTGTTGGTTATTGGTGGTTTGGTCGTCAACATGATGTGTAGCATTAAGGGTTGGTGGCTGGTGGTTTGGTCGTCACCATGATGTGCAGCATTACGTGGTGGTGGCTTGTGGTTTGGTCGTCACCATGATGTGTAGCATTACGTGTTGGTGGCTGGTTGTTTGGCCGTCACCATAATGTGTAGCATTTCGTGTTGGTGGCTGGTGGTTTTGTCGTCACCATGATGTGTAACATTTCTTGTTGGTGGCTGGTGGTTTTGTCATCACCATGATGTGTTGAATTACCTGTTGGTGGTTGTTGGTTTGGTCGTCATGATGACGTGTAGCATTATGTGTTATTGGCTGGTGGTTTGGTCGTCATCATGATGTGTAGCATTACATGTTGGTGGCTGGTGGTTTGGTCGTCACCATGATGTGTAGCATAAAGTGTTGGTGGCTGGTGGTTTGGTCGTCATCATGATGTGTAGCATTACGTGTTGGTGGTTGGTGGTTTGGTCGTCATCATGATGTGTAGCATTACGTGTTGGTGGCTGGTGTTTTGGTCGTCACCATGATGTGTAGCATAACGTGTTGGTGGCTGGTGGTTTGGTCGTCATCATGATGTGTAGCATTACATGTTGGTGGCTGGTGGTTTGGTCGTCACCATGAAGTGTAGCATTACGTGTCGGTAGCTGGTGGTTTGGTCGTCACCATGATGTGTAACATTACGTTTTGGTGGCTGGTGGTTCGGTCATCATCATGATGTGTAGATTTACGTGTTGGTTATTGGTGGTTTGGTCGTCACCATGATGTGTAGCATTACGTTTTGGTGGCTGGTGGTTTGGTCGTCACCATGATGTGTAGCATTACGTGTTGGTGGCTGATGGTTTGGACCTCACCATGATGTGTAGCATTACGTGTTGTTGGCTGATGGTTTGGACGTCACCATGATGTGTAACATTACTTGTTGGTGGCTGGTGGATTTGTCATCACTATGATGTGTAGAATTACGAGTTGGTTGTTGGTGGTTTGGTCATCATCATGATGAGTAGCATTACGTGTTGGCGGCTTGTGGTTTGGTCATCATCATAATGTGTAGCATGACGTGTTGGTGGCTGGTGATTTGGTCGTCATCATGATGTGTAGCATTACATGTTGGTGGCTGGTGGTTTGGTCGTCACCATGATGTGTAGCATAACGTGTTGGTGGCTGGTGGTTTGGTCGTCATCATGATGTGTAGCATTATGTGTTGGTGGCTGGTGGTTTGGTTGTCACCATGATGTTCAGCATTACGTGTTGGTGGCTTGTGGTTTGGTCGTCACCATGATGTGTAGCATTACGTGTTGGTGGCTGGTGGTTTGGCCGTCACCATAATGTGTAGCATTACGTGTTGGTGGCTGGTGGTTTTGTCGTCACCATGATGAGTAACATTACTTGTTGGTGGCTGGTGGTTTTGTCATCACCATGATGTGTAGAATTACGTGTTGGTGGTTGGTGGTTTGGTCGTCATCATGACGTGTAGCATTGTGTTAGGGGCTGGTGGTTTGGTCGTCACCATGTTGTGTAGCATAACGTGTTGGTGGCTGGTGGTTTGGTCGTCATTATGATGTGTAGCATTACATGTTGGTGGCTGGAGGTTTGGTCGTCACCATGATGTGTAGCATAACGTGTTGGTTGCTTGTGGTTTGGTCGTCACCATGATGTGTAGCATTACGTATTGGTTGTTGGTGGTTTGGTCGTCATCATGATGTGTAGCATTACATGTGGTGGCTGGTGGTTTGGTCGTCACCATGATGTGTAGCATTGCGTGTTGGTGGCTGGTGGTTTGGTCGTCACCACGATGTGTAACATTACGTGTTGGTGGCTGGTGGTTTGGTCTTGATCATGATGTGTAGAATTACATGTTGGTTGTTGTTTGTTTGGTCGTCATCTTGATGTGTAGCATTACGTATTGGTCGTTGGTGGTTTGGTCATCATCATGATGTGTAGCATTACGTGTTGGTGGCTGGTGGTATGGTCGTCACCATGATGTGTAACATTACGTTTTGGTGACTGGTGGTTTGGTCTTAATCATGATGTGTAGAATTACGTGTTGGTTATTGGTGGTTTGGTCGTCAACATGATGTGTAGCATTAAGGGTTGGTGGCTGGTGGTTTGGTCGTCACCATGATGTGCAGCATTACGTGGTGGTGGCTTGTGGTTTGGTCGTCACCATGATGTGTAGCATTACGTGTTGGTGGCTGGTTGTTTGGCCGTCACCATAATGTGTAGCATTTCGTGTTGGTGGCTGATGGTTTTGTCGTCACCATGATGTGTAACATTTCTTGTTGGTGGCTGGTGGTTTTGTCATCACCATGATGTGTTGAATTACGTGTTGGTGGTTGTTGGTTTGGTCGTCATGATGACGTGTAGCATTATGTGTTATTGGCTGGTGGTTTGGTCGTCATCATGATGTGTAGCATTACATGTTGGTGGCTGGTGGTTTGGTCGGCACCATGATGTGTAGCATAAAGTGTTGGTGGCTGGTGGTTTGGTCGTCATCATGATGTGTAGCATTACGTGTTGGTGGTTGGTGGTTTGGTCGTCATCATGATGTGTAGCATTACGTGTTGGTGGCTGGTGTTTTGGTCGTCACCATGATGTGTAGCATAACGTGTTGGTGGCTGGTGGTTTTGTCGTCATCATGATGTGTAGCATTACATGTTGGTGGCTGGTGGTTTGGTCGTCACCATGAAGTGTAGCATTACGTGTTGGTAGCTGGTGGTTTGGTCGTCACCATGATGTGTAACATTACGTTTTCGTGGCTGGTGGTTCGGTCATCATCATGATGTGTAGATTTACGTATTGGTTATTGGTGGTTTGGTCGTCACCATGATGTGTAGCATTACGTTTTGGTGGCTGGTGGTTTGGTCGTCACCATGATGTGTAGCATTACGTGTTGGTGGCTGATGGTTTGGACCTCACCATGATGTGTAGCATTACGTGTTGTTGGCTGATGGTTTGGACGTCACCATGATGTGTAACATTACTTGTTGGTGGCTGGTGGATTTGTCATCACTATGATGTGTAGAATTACGTGTTGGTTGTTGGTGGTTTGCTCATCATCATGATGAGTAGCATTACGTGTTGGCGGCTTGTGGTTTGGTCATCATCATAATGTGTAGCATGACGTGTTGGTGGCTGGTGATTTGGTCGTCATCATGATGTGTAGCATTACATGTTGGTGGCTGGTGGTTTGGTCGTCACCATGATGTGTAGCATAACGTGTTGGTGGCTGGTGGTTTGGTCGTCATCATGATGTGTAGCATTATGTGTTGGTGGCTGGTGGTTTGGTTGTCACCATGATGTGTAGCATTACGTGTTGGTGGTTGTTGGTTTGTTCCACAACATGATTTGTAGCATTACGTGTTGGTGGCTGGTGGTTTGGTCGTCACCATGATGTGTAGCATTACGAGTTGATGGCTGGTGGTTTTGGTCAACACCATGATGTGTAGCATAACGTGTTGGTTGCTGGTGGTTTGGTCGTCACCATGATGTGTAGCATTACGTGTTGGTGGTTGGTGGTTTGGTCGTCATCTTGATGTGTAGCATTACATGTTGGTGGCTGGTGATTTGGTCGTCACCATGATGTGTAACATTACGTGTTGGTGGCTGGTGGTTTGGTCGTCACCACGATGTGTAACATTACGTGTTGGTGGCTGGTGGTTTGGTCTTAATCATGATGTGTAGAATTACGTGTTGGTTGTTGGTGGTTTGGTCGTCACCTTGATGTGTAGCATTACGTATTGGTGGTTGGTGGTTTGGTCGTCATCATGATGTGTAGCATTACGTGTTGGTGGCTGGTGGTATGGTCGTCACCATGATGTGTAACATTACGTTTTGGTGACTGGTGGTTTGGTCTTCATCATGATGTGTAAAATTACGTGTTGGTTATTGGTTGTTTGTTCGTCACCATGATGTGTTGCATTAAGGGTTGGTGGCTGGTGGTTTACTCGTCACCATGATGTGCAGCATTACGTGTTGGTGGCTTGTGGTTTTGTCATCACCATGATGTGTAGAATTACGTGTTATTGGTTGGTGGTTTGGTCGTCATCATGACGTGTAGCATTGTGTTAGGGGCTGTTGGTTTGGTCGTCACCATGTTGTGTAGCATAACGTGTTTGTGGCTGGTGGTTTGGTCGTCATCATGATGTTTAGCATTACATGTTGGTGGCTGGAGGTTTGGTCGTCACCATGATGTGTAGCATTACCTGTTGGCGGCTGGTGGTTTGGTCATCATCATAATGTGTAGCATGACGTGTTGGTGGCTGGTGATTTGGACGTCATCATGATGTGTTGCATTACATGTTGGTGGCTGGTGGTTTGGTCGTCATCATGATGTGTAGCATTACATGATGGCGGCTGGTGGTTTGGTCGTCACCATTATGTGTAGCATTACGTGTTGGTGGCTGATGGTTTGGACGTCACCATGATGTGTAGCATTACGTGCATTACGTGTTGGTGGCTGGTGGTTTGGTCGTCACCATGATGTGTAACATTACGTTTTAGTGGCTGGGGGTTTGGTCATCATCATGATGTGTAGAATTACGTGTTGGTTATTGGTGGTTTGGTCGTCACCATGATGTGTTGCATTACGTTTTGGAGGCTGGTGGTTTGGTCGTCACCATGATGTGTAGCATTACGTGTTGGTGGCTGATGGTTTGGACGTCACCATGATGTGTAGCATTACGTGTTGTTGGCTGATGGTTTGGACGTCACCATGATGTGTAACATTACTTGTTGGTGGCTGGTGGATTTGTCATCACTATGATGTGTAGAATTACATGTTGGTGGTTGGTGGTTTGGTCGTCATCATGATGAGTAGCATTACGTGTTGGCGGCTGGTTGTTTGGTCACCATCATAATGTGTAGCATGACGTGTTGGTGGCTGGTGATTTGGACGTCATCATGATGTGTTGCATTACATGTTGGTGGCTGGTGGTTTGGTCGTCACCATGATGTGTAGAATAACGTGTTGGTGGCTGTTGGTTTGGTCGTCATCATGATGTGTAGCATTATGTGTTGGTGGCTGGTGGTTTGGTCGTCACCATGATGTGTAGCATTACGTACTGGTGGTTGTTGGTTTGTTCCGCAACATGATTTGTAGCATTACGTGTTGGTGGATGGTGTTTTGGTCGTCATCATGATGTGTACCATAACGTGTTGGTGGTTGGTGGTTTGGTCGTCACCATGGTGTGTAACATTACGTGTTGGTGGCTGGTGGTTTGGTCGTCACAATGATTTATAGCATTACGTGTTGGTGGCTGGTGGTTTGGTCTTCACCATGATGTGTAGCATTACATGTTGGTGGCTGGTGGTTTGGTCGTCACCATGATGTGTAGCATTACGTGTTGGTGGCTGGTGGTTTGGTCGTCACCACGATGTGTAACATTACGTGTTGGTGGCTGGTGGTTTGGTCTTTATCATGATGTGTAGAATTACGTGTTGGTTGTTGGTGGTTTGGTCGTCACCTTGATGTGTAGCATTACGTATTGGTGGTTGGTGGTTTGGTCGTCATCATAATGTGTAGCATTACGTGTTGGTGGCTGTTGGTATGGTCGTCACCATGATGTGTAACATTACGTTTTGGTGACTGGTGGTTTTGTCTTAATCATGATGTGTAGAATTACGTGTTGGTTATTGGTGGTTTGGTCGTCACCATGATGTGTAGCATTAAGGGTTGGTGGCTGGTCGTTTGGTCGTCACCATGATGTTCAGCATTACGTGTTGGTGGCTTGTGGTTTGGTCGTCACCATGATGTGTAGCATTACGTGTTGGTGGCTGGTGGTTTGGCCGTCACCATAATGTGTAGCATTACGTGTTGGTGGCTGGTGGTTTTGTCGTCACCATGATGAGTAACATTATTTGTTGGTGGCTGGTGGTTTTGTCATCACCATGATGTGTAGAATTACGTGTTGGTGGTTGGTGGTTTGGTCGTCATCATGACGTGTAGCATTGTGTTAGGGGCTGGTGGTTTGGTCGTCACCATGTTGTGTAGCATAACGTGTTGGTGGCTGGTGGTTTGGTCGTCATCATGATGTGTAGCATTACATGTTGGTGGCTGGAGGTTTGGTCGTCACCATGATGTGTAGCATAGCGTGTTGGTTGCTGTTGGTTTGGTCGTCACCATGATGTGTAGCATTACGTGTTGGTTGTTGGTGGTTTGGTCGTCATCATGATGTGTAGCATTACATGTGGTGGCTGGTGGTTTGGTCGTCACCATGATGTGTAGCATTGCGTGTTGGTGGCTGGTTGTTTGGTCGTCACCACGATGTGTAACATTACGTGTTGGTGGCTGGTGGTTTGGTCTTGATCATGATGTGTAGAATTACGTGTTGGTTGTTGTTTGTTTGGTCGTCATCTTGATGTGAAGCATTACTTATTGGTCGTTGGTGGTTTGGTCGTCATCATGATGTGTAGCATTACGTGTTGGTGGCTGGTGGTATGGTCGTCACCATAATGTGTAACATTACGTTTTGGTGACTGGTGGTTTGGTCTTAATCATGATGTGTAGAATTACGTGTTGGTTATTACTGGTTTGGTCGTCACCATGATGTGTAGCATTAAGGGTTGGTGGCTGGTGGTTTGGTCGTCACCATGATATGCAGCATTACGTGGTGGTGGCTTGTGGTTTGGTCGTCACCATGATGTGTAGCATTACGTGTTGGTGGCTGGTTGTTTGGCCGTCACCATAATGTGTAGCATTTCGTGTTGGTGGCTGGTGGTTTTGTCGTCACCATGATGTGTAACATTTCTTGTTGGTGGCTGGAGGTTTTGTCATCACCATGATGTGTTGAATTACGTGTTCGTGGTTGTTGGTTTGGTCGTCATGATGACGTGTAGCATTATGTGTTATTGGCTGGTGGTTTGGTCGTCATCATGATGTGTAGCATTACATGTTGGTGGCTGGTGGTTTGGTCGTCACCATGATGTGTAGCATAAAGTGTTGGTGGCTGGTGGTTTGGTCGTCATCATGATGTGTAGCATTACGTGTTGGTGGTTGGTGGTTTGGTCGTCATCATGATGTGTAGCATTACGTGTTGGTGGCTGGTGTTTTGGTCGTCACCATGATGTGTAGCATAACGTGTTGGTGGCTGGTGGTTTGGTCGTCACCATGTTGTGTAGCATAACGTGTTTGTGGCTGGTGGTTTGGTCGTCATCATGATATTTAGCATTACATGTTGGTGGCTGGTGGTTTGGTCGTCACCATGATGTGTAGCATTACGTGTTGGTGGCTGGTTGTTTGGCCGTCACCATAATGTTTAGCATTTCGTGTTGGTGGCTGGTGGTTTTGTCGTCACCATGATGTGTAACATTTCTTGTTGGTGGCTGGTGGTTTTGTCATCACCATGATGTGTTGAATTACGTGTTGGTGGTTGTTGGTTTGGTCGTCATAATGACGTGTAGCATTATGTGTTATTGGCTGGTGGTTTGGTCGTCATCATGATGTGTAGCATTATATGTTGGTGGCTGGTGGTTTGGTCGTCACCATGATGTGTAGCATAAAGTGTTGGTGGCTGGTGGTTTGGTCATCATCATAATGTGTAGCATGACGTGTTGGTGGCTGGTGATTTGGACGTCATCATGATGTGTTGCATTACATGTTGGTGGCTGGTGGTTTGGTCGTCATCATGATGTGTAGCATTACGTGTTGGTGGCTGGTGGTTTGGTCGTCACCATTATGTGTAGCATTACCTGTTGGTGGCTGATGGTTTGGACGTCACCATGATGTGTAGCATTACGTGCATTACGTGTTGGTGGCTGGTGGTTTGGTCGTCACCATGATGTGTAACATTACGTTTTAGTGGCTGGGGGTTTGGTCATCATCATGATGTGTAGAATTACGTGTTGGTTATTGGTGGTTTGGTCGTCACCATGATGTGTTGCATTACGTTTTGGAGGCTGGTGGTTTGGTCGTCACCATGATGTGTAGCATTACGTGTTGGTGGCTGATGGTTTGGACGTCACCATGATGTGTAGCATTACGTGTTGTTGGCTGATGGTTTGGACGTCACCATGATGTGTAACATTACTTGTTGGTGGCTGGTGGATTTGTCATCACTATGATGTGTAGAATTACGTGTTGGTGGTTGGTGGTTTGGTCGTCATCATGATGAGTAGCATTACGTGTTGGCGGCTGCTTGTTTGGTCACCATCATAATGTGTAGCATGACGTGTTGGTGGCTGGTGATTTGGACGTCATCATGATGTGTTGCATTACATGTTGGTGGCTGGTGGTTTGGTCGTCACCATGATGTGTAGAATAACGTGTAGGTGGCTGGTGGTTTGGTCGTCACCATGATGTGTAGCATTACGTGTTGGTTATTGGTGGTTTGGTCGTCATCATGATGTGTAGCATTACATGTGGTGGCTGGTGGTTTGGTCGTCACCATGATGTGTAGCATTGCGTGTTGGTGGCTGGTGGTTTGGTCGTCACCACGATGTGTAACATTACGTGTTGGTGGCTGGTGGTTTGGTCTTGATCATGATGTGTAGAATTACATGTTGGTTGTTGTTTGTTTGGTCGTCATCTTGATGTGTAGCATTACGTATTGGTCGTTGGTGGTTTGGTCGTCATCATGATGTGTAGCATTACGTGTTGGTGGCTGGTGGTATGGTCTTCACCATAATGTGTAACATTACGTTTTGGTGACTGGTGGTTTGGTCTTAATCATGATGTGTAGAATTACGTGTTGGTTATTACTGGTTTGGTCGTCACCATGATGTGTAGCATTAAGGGTTGGTGGCTGGTGGTTTGGTCGTCACCATGATATGCAGCATTACGTGGTGGTGGCTTGTGGTTTGGTCGTCACCATGATGTGTAGCATTACGTGTTGGTGGCTGGTTGTTTGGCCGTCACCATAATGTGTAGCATTTCGTGTTGGTGGCTGGTGGTTTTGTCGTCACCATGATGTGTAACATTTCTTGTTGGTGGCTGGTGGTTTTGTCATCACCATGATGTGTTGAATTACGTGTTGGTGGCTGGTGTTTTGGTCGTCACCATGATGTGTAGCATAACGTGTTGGTGGCTGGTGGTTTGGTCGTCATCATGATGTGTAGCATTACATGTTGGTGGCTGGTGGTTTGGTCGTCACCATGAAGTGTAGCATTACGTGTTGGTAGCTGGTGGTTTGGTCGTCACCATGATGTGTAACATTACGTTTTGGTGGCTGGTGGTTCGGTCATCATCATGATGTGTAGATTTACGTGTTGGTTATTGGTGGTTTGGTCGTCACCATGATGTGTAGCATTACGTTTTGGTGGCTGGTGGTTTGGTCGTCACCATGATGTGTAGCATTACGTGTTGGTGGCTGATGGTTTGGACCTCACCATGATGTGTAGCATTACGTGTTGTTGGCTGATGGTTTGGACGTCACCATGATGTGTAACATTACTTGTTGGTGGCTGGTGGATTTGTCATCACTATGATGTGTAGAATTACGTGTTAGTTGTTGGTGGTTTGGTCATCATCATGATGAGTAGCATTACGTTTTGGCGGCTTGTGGTTTGGTCATCATCATAATGTGTAGCATGACGTGTTGGTGGCTGGTGGTTTTGGTCAATACCATGATGTGTAGCATAACGTGTTGGTTGCTGGTGGTTTGGTCGTCACCATGATGTGTAGCATTACGTGTTGGTGGTTGGTGGTTTGGTCGTCATCTTGATGTGTAGCATTACATGTTGGTGGCTGGTGATTTGGTCGTCACCATGATGTGTAGCATTACGTGTTGGTGGCTGGTGGTTTGGTCGTCACCACGATGTGTAACATTACGTGTTGGTGGCTGGTGGTTTGGTCTTAATCATGATGTGTAGAATTACGTGTTGGTTGTTGGTGGTTTGGTCGTCACCTTGATGTGTAGCATTACGTATTGGTGGTTGGTGGTTTGGTCGTCATCATGATGTGTAGCATTACGTGTTGGTGGCTGGTGGTATGGTCGTCACCATGATGTGTAACATTACGTTTTGGTGACTGGTGGTTTGGTCTTCATCATGATGTGTAAAATTACGTGTTGGTTATTGGTTGTTTGGTCGTCACCATGATGTGTTGCAATAAGGTTTGGTGGCTGGTGGTTTACTCGTCACCATGATGTGCAGCATTACGTGTTGGTGGCTTCTGGTTTTGTCATCACCATGATGTGTAGAATTACGTGTTATTGGTTGATGGTTTGGTCGTCATCATGACGTGTAGCATTGTGTTAGGGGCTGGTGGTTTGGTCGTCACCATGTTGTGTAGCATAACGTGTTTGTGGCTGGTGGTTTGGTCGTCATCATGATGTGTAGCACTACATGTTGGTGGCTGGAGGTTTGGTCGTCACCATGATGTGTAGCATTACGTGTTGGCGGCAGGTGGTTTGGTCATCATCATAATGTGTAGCATGACGTGTTGGTGGCTGGTGATTTGGACGTCATCATGATGTGTTGCATTACATGTTGGTGGCTGGTGGTTTGGTCGTCATCATGATGTGTAGCATTACATGTTGGTGGCTGGTGGTATGGTCGTCACCATTATGTGTAGCATTACGTGTTGGTGGCTGATGGTTTGGACGTCACCATGATGTGTAGCATTACGTGCATTACGTGTTGGTGGCTGGTGGTTTGGTCGACACCATGATGTGTAACATTACGTTTTAGTGGCTGGGGGTTTGGTCATCATCATGATGTGTAGAATTACGTGTTGGTTATTGGTGGTTTGGTCGTCACCATGATGTGTTGCATTACGTTTTGGAGGCTGGTGGTTTGGTCGTCACCATGATGTGTAGCATTACGTGTTGGTGGCTGATGGTTTGGACGTCACCATGATGTGTAGCATTACGTGTTGTTGGCTGATGGTTTGGACGTCACCATGATGTGTAACATTACTTGTTGGTGGCTGGTGGATTTGTCATCACTATGATGTGTAGAATTACGTGTTGGTTGTTGGTGGTTTGGTCGTCATCATGATGAGTAGCATTACGTGTTGGCGGCTGGTTGTTTGGTCATCATCATAATGTGTAGCATGACGTGTTGGTGGCTGGTGATTTGGACGTCATCATGATGTGTTGCATTACATGTTGGTGGCTGGTGGTTTGGTCGTCACCATGATGTGTAGAATAACGTTTTGGTGGCTGTTGGTTTGGTCGTCATCATGATGTGTAGCATTATGTGTTGGTGGCTGGTGGTTTGGTCGTCACCATGATGTGTAACATTACGTACTGGTGGTTGTTGGTTTGTTCCGCAACATGATTTGTAGCATTACGTGTTGGTGGATGGTGTTTTGGTCGTCATCATGATGTGTACCATAACGTGTTGGTGGTTGGTGGTTTGGTCGTCACCATGATGTGTAACATTACGTGTTGGTGGCTGGTGGTTTGGTCGTCACAATGATTTATAGCATTACGTGTTGGTGGCTGGTGGTTTGGTCTTCACCATGATTTGTAGAATTACGTGTTGGTGGTTGGTGGTTTGGTCGTCATCATGACGTGTAGCATTGTGTTAGGGGCTGGTGGTTTGGTCGTCACCATGTTGTGTAGCATAACGTGTTGGTGGCTGGTGGTTTGGTCGTCATCATGATGTGTAGCATTACATGTTGGTGGCTGGAGGTTTGGTCGTCACCATGATGTGTAGCATAACGTGTTGGTTGCTTGTGGTTTGGTCGTCACCATGATGTGTAGCATTACGTATTGGTTGTTGGTGGTTTGGTCGTCATCATGATGTGTAGCATTACATGTGGTGGCTGGTGGTTTGGTCGTCACCATGATGTGTAGCATTGCGTGTTGGTGGCTGGTGGTTTGGTCGTCACCACGATGTGTAACATTACGTGTTGGTGGCTGGTGGTTTGGTCTTGATCATGATGTGTAGAATTACATGTTGGTTGTTGTTTGTTTGGTCGTCATCTTGATGTGTAGCATTACGTATTGGTCGTTGGTGGTTTGGTCGTCATCATGATGTGTAGCATTACGTGTTGGTGGCTGGTGGTATGGTCGTCACCATGATGTGTAACATTACGTTTTGGTGACTGGTGGTTTGGTCTTAATCATGATGTGTAGAATTACGTGTTGGTTATTGGTGGTTTGGTCGTCAACATGATGTGTAGCATTAAGGGTTGGTGGCTGGTGGTTTGGTCGTCACCATGATGTGCAGCATTACGTGGTGGTGGCTTGTGGTTTGGTCGTCACCATGATGTGTAGCATTACGTGTTGGTGGCTGGTTGTTTGGCCGTCACCATAATGTGTAGCATTTCGTGTTGGTGGCTGATGGTTTTGTCGTCACCATGATGTGTAACATTTCTTGTTGGTGGCTGGTGGTTTTGTCATCACCATGATGTGTTGAATTACGTGTTGGTGGTTGTTGGTTTGGTCGTCATGATGACGTGTAGCATTATGTGTTATTGGCTGGTGGTTTGGTCGTCATCATGATGTGTAGCATTACATGTTGGTGGCTGGTGGTTTGGTCGGCACCATGATGTGTAGCATAAAGTGTTGGTGGCTGGTGATTTGGTCGTCATCATGATGTGTAGCATTACGTGTTGGTGGTTGGTGGTTTGGTCGTCATCATGATGTGTAGCATTACGTGTTGGTGGCTGGTGTTTTGGTCGTCACCATGATGTGTAGCATAACGTGTTGGTGGCTGGTGGTTTGGTCGTCATCATGATGTGTAGCATTACATGTTGGTGGCTGGTGGTTTGGTCGTCACCATGAAGTGTAGCATTACGTGTTGGTAGCTGGTGGTTTGGTCGTCACCATGATGTGTAACATTACGTTTTCGTGGCTGGTGGTTCGGTCATCATCATGATGTGTAGATTTACGTGTTGGTTATTGGTGGTTTGGTCGTCACCATGATGTGTAGCATTACGTTTTGGTGGCTGGTGGTTTGGTCGTCACCATGATGTGTAGCATTACGTGTTGGTGGCTGATGGTTTGGACCTCACCATGATGTGTAGCATTACGTGTTGTTGGCTGATGGTTTGGACGTCACCATGATGTGTAACATTACTTGTTGGTGGCTGGTGGATTTGTCATCACTATGATGTGTAGAATTACGTGTTGGTTGTTGGTGGTTTGCTCATCATCATGATGAGTAGCATTACGTGTTGGCGGCTTGTGGTTTGGTCATCATCATAATGTGTAGCATGACGTGTTGGTGGCTGGTGATTTGGTCGTCATCATGATGTGTAGCATTACATGTTGGTGGCTGGTGGTTTGGTCGTCACCATGATGTGTAGCATAACGTGTTGGTGGCTGGTGGTTTGGTCGTCATCATGATGTGTAGCATTATGTGTTGGTGGCTGGTGGTTTGGTTGTCACCATGATGTGTAGCATTACGTGTTGGTGGTTGTTGGTTTGTTCCACAACATGATTTGTAGCATTACGTGTTGGTGGCTGGTGGTTTGGTCGTCACCATGATGTGTAGCATTACGAGTTGATGGCTGGTGGTTTTGGTCAACACCATGATGTGTAGCATAACGTGTTGGTTGCTGGTGGTTTGGTCGTCACCATGATGTGTAGCATTACGTGTTGGTGGTTGGTGGTTTGGTCGTCATCTTGATGTGTAGCATTACATGTTGGTGGCTGGTGATTTGGTCGTCACCATGATGTGTAACATTACGTGTTGGTGGCTGGTGGTTTGGTCGTCACCACGATGTGTAACATTACGTGTTGGTGGCTGGTGGTTTGGTCTTAATCATGATGTGTAGAATTACGTGTTGGTTGTTGGTGGTTTGGTCGTCACCTTGATGTGTAGCATTACGTATTGGTGGTTGGTGGTTTGGTCGTCATCATGATGTGTAGCATTACGTGTTGGTGGCTGGTGGTATGGTCGTCACCATGATGTGTAACATTACGTTTTGGTGACTGGTGGTTTGGTCTTCATCATGATGTGTAAAATTACGTGTTGGTTATTGGTTGTTTGTTCGTCACCATGATGTGTTGCATTAAGGGTTGGTGGCTCGTGGTTTACTCGTCACCATGATGTGCAGCATTACGTGTTGGTGGCTTGTGGTTTTGTCATCACCATGATGTGTAGAATTACGTGTTATTGGTTGGTGGTTTGGTCGTCATCATGACGTGTAGCATTGTGTTAGGGGCTGGTGGTTTGGTCGTCGCCATGTTGTGTAGCATAACGTGTTTGTGGCTGGTGGTTTGGTCGTCATCATGATGTTTAGCATTACATGTTGGTGGCTGGAGGTTTGGTCGTCACCATGATGTGTAGCATTACCTGTTGGCGGCTGGTGGTTTGGTCATCATCATAATGTGTAGCATGACGTGTTGGTGGCTGGTGATTTGGACGTCATCATGATGTGTTGCATTACATGTTGGTGGCTGGTGGTTTGGTCGTCATCATGATGTGTAGCATTACATGATGGCGGCTGGTGGTTTGGTCGTCACCATTATGTGTAGCATTACGTGTTGGTGGCTGATGGTTTGGACGTCACCATGATGTGTAGCATTACGTGCATTACGTGTTGGTGGCTGGTGGTTTGGTCGTCACCATGATGTGTAACATTACGTTTTAGTGGCTGGGGGTTTGGTCATCATCATGATGTGTAGAATTACGTGTTGGTTATTGGTGGTTTGGTCGTCACCATGATGTGTTGCATTACGTTTTGGAGGCTGGTGGTTTGGTCGTCACCATGATGTGTAGCATTACGTGTTGGTGGCTGATGGTTTGGACGTCACCATGATGTGTAGCATTACGTGTTGTTGGCTGATGGTTTGGACGTCACCATGATGTGTAACATTACTTGTTGGTGGCTGGTGGATTTGTCATCACTATGATGTGTAGAATTACGTGTTGGTGGTTGGTGGTTTGGTCATCATCATGATGAGTAGCATTACGTGTTGGCGGCTGGTTGTTTGGTCACCATCATAATGTGTAGCATGACGTGTTGGTGGCTGGTGATTTGGACGTCATCATGATGTGTTGCATTACATGTTGGTGGCTGGTGGTTTGGTCGTCACCATGATGTGTAGAATAACGTGTTGGTGGCTGTTGGTTTGGTCGTCATCATGATGTGTAGCATTATGTGTTGGTGGCTGGTGGTTTGGTCGTCACCATGATGTGTAGCATTACGTACTGGTGGTTGTTGGTTTGTTCCGCAACATGATTTGTAGCATTACGTGTTGGTGGATGGTGTTTTGGTCGTCATCATGATGTGTACCATAACGTGTTGGTGGTTGGTGGTTTGGTCGTCACCATGATGTGTAACATTACGTGTTGGTGGCTGGTGGTTTGGTCGTCACAATGATTTATAGCATTACGTGTTGGTGGCTGGTGGTTTGGTCTTCACCATGATGTGTAGCATTACGAGTTGCTGGCTGGTGGTTTGTTCAACACCATGATGTGTAGCATAACGTGTTGGTTGCTGGTGGTTTGGTCGTCACCATGATGTGTAGCATTACGTGTTGGTGGTTGGTGGTTTGGTCGTCATCATGATGTGTAGCATTACATGTTGGTGGCTGGTGGTTTGGTCGTCACCATGATGTGTAGCATTACGTGTTGGTGGCTGGTGGTTTGGTCGTCACCACGATGTGTAACATTACGTGTTGGTGGCTGGTGGTTCGGTCTTTATCATGATGTGTAGAATTACGTGTTGGTTGTTGGTGGTTTGGTCGTCACCTTGATGTGTAGCATTACGTATTGGTGGTTGGTGGTTTGGTCGTCATCATAATGTGTAGCATTACGTGTTGGTGGCTGTTGGTATGGTCGTCACCATGATGTGTAACATCACGTTTTGGTGACTGGTGGTTTTGTCTTAATCATGATGTGTAGAATTACGTGTTGGTTATTGGTGGTTTGGTCGTCACCATGATGTGTAGCATTAAAGGTTGGTGGCTGGTCGTTTGGTCGTCACCATGATGTTCAGCATTACGTGTTGGTGGCTTGTGGTTTGGTCGTCACCATGATGTGTAGCATTACGTGTTGGTGGCTGGTGGTTTGGCCGTCACCATAATGTGTAGCATTACGTGTTGGTGGCTGGTGGTTTTGTCGTCACCATGATGAGTAACATTATTTGTTGGTGGCTGGTGGTTTTGTCATCACCATGATGTGTAGAATTACGTGTTGGTGGTTGGTGGTTTGGTCGTCATCATGACGTGTAGCATTGTGTTAGGGGCTGGTGGTTTGGTCGTCACCATGTTGTGTAGCATAACGTGTTGGTGGCTGGTGGTTTGGTCGTCATCATGATGTGTAGCATTACATGTTGGTGGCTGGAGGTTTGGTCGTCACCATGATGTGTAGCATAACGTGTTGGTTGCTGTTGGTTTGGTCGTCACCATGATGTGTAGCATTACGTGTTGGTTGTTGGTGGTTTGGTCGTCATCATGATGTGTAGCATTACATGTGGTGGCTGGTGGTTTGGTCGTCACCATGATGTGTAGCATTGCGTGTTGGTGGCTTGTGGTTTGGTCGTCACCATGATGTGTAGCATTACGTGTTGGTGGCTGGTGGTTTGGCCGTCACCATAATGTGTAGCATTACGTGTTGGTGGCTGGTGGTTTTGTCGTCACCATGATGAGTAACATTATTTGTTGGTGGCTGGTGGTTTTGTCATCACCATGATGTGTAGAATTACGTGTTGGTGGTTGGTGGTTTGGTCGTCATCATGACGTGTAGCATTGTGTTAGGGGCTGGTGGTTTGGTCGTCACCATGTTGTGTAGCATAACGTGTTGGTGGCTGGTGGTTTGGTCGTCATCATGATGTGTAGCATTACATGTTGGTGGCTGGAGGTTTGGTCGTCACCATGATGTGTAGCATAACGTGTTGGTTGCTGTTGGTTTGGTCGTCACCATGATGTGTAGCATTACGTGTTGGTTGTTGGTGGTTTGGTCGTCATCATGATGTGTAGCATTACATGTGGTGGCTGGTGGTTTGGTCGTCACCATGATGTGTAGCATTGCGTGTTGGTGGCTGGTTGTTTGGTCGTCACCACGATGTGTAACATTACGTGTTGGTGGCTGGTGGTTTGGTCTTGATCATGATGTGTAGAATTACGTGTTGGTTGTTGTTTGTTTGGTCGTCATCTTGATGTGAAGCATTACGTATTGGTCGTTGGTGGTTTGGTCGTCATCATGATGTGTAGCATTACGTGTTGGTGGCTGGTGGTATGGTCGTCACCATAATGTGTAACATTACGTTTTGGTGACTGGTGGTTTGGTCTTAATCATGATGTGTAGAATTACGTGTTGGTTATTACTGGTTTGGTCGTCACCATGATGTGTAGCATTAAGGGTTGGTGGCTGGTGGTTTGGTCGTCACCATGATATGCAGCATTACGTGGTGGTGGCTTGTGGTTTGGTCGTCACCATGATGTGTAGCATTACGTGTTGGTGGCTGGTTGTTTGGCCGTCACCATAATGTGTAGCATTTCGTGTTGGTGGCTGGTGGTTTTGTCGTCACCATGATGTGTAACATTTCTTGTTGGTGGCTGGTGGTTTTGTCATCACCATGATGTGTTGAATTACGTGTTCGTGGTTGTTGGTTTGGTCGTCATGATGACGTGTAGCATTATGTGTTATTGGCTGGTGGTTTGGTCGTCATCATGATGTGTAGCATTACATGTTGGTGGCTGGTGGTTTGGTCGTCACCATGATGTGTAGCATAAAGTGTTGGTGGCTGGTGGTTTGGTCGTCATCATGATGTGTAGCATTACGTGTTGGTGGTTGGTGGTTTGGTCGTCATCATGATGTGTAGCATTACGTGTTGGTGGCTGGTGTTTTGGTCGTCACCATGATGTGTAGCATAACGTGTTGGTGGCTGTTGGTTTGGTCGTCACCATGTTGTGTAGCATAACGTGTTTGTGGCTGGTGGTTTGGTCGTCATCATGATATTTAGCATTACATGTTGGTGGCTGGTGGTTTGGTCGTCACCATGATGTGTAGCATTACGTGTTGGTGGCTGGTTGTTTGGCCGTCACCATAATGTTTAGCATTTCGTGTTGGTGGCTGGTGGTTTTGTCGTCACCATGATGTGTAACATTTCTTGTTGGTGGCTGGTGGTTTTGTCATCACCATGATGTGTTGAATTACGTGTTGGTGGTTGTTGGTTTGGTCGTCATAATGACGTGTAGCATTATGTGTTATTGGCTGGTGGTTTGGTCGTCATCATGATGTGTAGCATTATATGTTGGTGGCTGGTGGTTTGGTCGTCACCATGATGTGTAGCATAAAGTGTTGGTGGCTGGTGGTTTGGTCATCATCATAATGTGTAGCATGACGTGTTGGTGGCTGGTGATTTGGACGTCATCATGATGTGTTGCATTACATGTTGGTGGCTGGTGGTTTGGTCGTCATCATGATGTGTAGCATTACGTGTTGGTGGCTGGTGGTTTGGTCGTCACCATTATGTGTAGCATTACGTGTTGGTGGCTGATGGTTTGGACGTCACCATGATGTGTAGCATTACGTGCATTACGTGTTGGTGGCTGGTGGTTTGGTCGTCACCATGATGTGTATCATTACGTTTTAGTGGCTGGGGGTTTGGTCATCATCATGATGTGTAGAATTACGTGTTGGTTATTGGTGGTTTGGTCGTCACCATGATGTGTTGCATTACGTTTTGGAGGCTGGTGGTTTGGTCGTCACCATGATGTGTAGCATTACGTGTTGGTGGCTGATGGTTTGGACGTCACCATGATGTGTAGCATTACGTGTTGTTGGCTGATGGGTTGGACGTCACCATGATGTGTAACATTACTTGTTGGTGGCTGGTGGATTTGTCATCACTATGATGTGTAGAATTACGTGTTGGTGGTTGGTGGTTTGGTCGTCATCATGATGAGTAGCATTACGTGTTGGCGGCTGCTTGTTTGGTCACCATCATAATGTGTAGCATGACGTGTTGGTGGCTGGTGATTTGGACGTCATCATGATGTGTTGCATTACATGTTGGTGGCTGGTGGTTTGGTCGTCACCATGATGTGTAGAATAACGTGTAGGTGGCTGGTGGTTTGGTCGTCACCATGATGTGTAGCATTACGTGTTGGTTGTTGGTGGTTTGGTCGTCATCATGATGTGTAGCATTACATGTGGTGGCTGGTGGTTTGGTCGTCACCATGATGTGTAACATTGCGTGTTGGTGGCTGGTGGTTTGGTCGTCACCACGATGTGTAACATTACGTGTTGGTGGCTGGTGGTTTGGTCTTGATCATGATGTGTAGAATTACATGTTGGTTGTTATTTGTTTGGTCGTCATCTTGATGTGTAGCATTACGTATTGGTCGTTGGTGGTTTGGTCGTCATCATGATGTGTAGCATTACGTGTTGGTGGCTGGTGGTATGGTCGTCACCATAATGTGTAACATTACGTTTTGGTGACTGGTGGTTTGGTCTTAATCATGATGTGTAGAATTACGTGTTGGTTATTACTGGTTTGGTCGTCACCATGATGTGTAGCATTAAGGGTTGGTGGCTGGTGGTTTGGTCGTCACCATGATGTGTAGCATTACGTGTTGGTGGCTGGTTGTTTGGCCGTCACCATAATGTGTAGCATTTCGTATTGGTGGCTGGTGGTTTTGTCGTCACCATGATGTGTAACATTTCTTGTTGGTGGCTGGTGGTTTTGTCATCACCATGATGTGTTGAATTACGTGTTGGTGGCTGGTGTTTTGGTCGTCACCATGATGTGTAGCATAACGTGTTGGTGGCTGGTGGTTTGGTCGTCATCATGATGTGTAGCATTACATGTTGGTGGCTGGTGGTTTGGTCGTCACCATGAAGTGTAGCATTACGTGTTGGTAGCTGGTGGTTTGGTCGTCACCATGATGTGTAACATTACGTTTTGGTGGCTGGTGGTTCGGTCATCATCATGATGTTGTAGCGGTCGGCTACTTATGATAGCACCCCTTAGTGTCTCTCGCATTTCCGGCTACAAACGATCGACACACGTGCCATTTCGCTCTATCAATAAAGTTGTTTTAACGTGACTTCTTGTGTCGCTACATTGGTGACCCTGAGTACCAAGACGGATTCTTGGTAAGCAGCACGCACACAAGCCGAGAAACCGAACTTTGATACGAAAATGGACACGTTATTCGCATTTTGCCGAACATTCATTGAATAGCCGAAGACCAGCGCTTAACGCGCCGGTCACGCTCTACTGCACGGCTAGCACACGGCTAGCACAATGGAAATGCCGGACTCGAACGCAGTCGCATTGAAACTGCCGGTCTTTTGGATCGACCAACCCCGGGTGTGGTTACAACAGGCGGAGGCCCAGTTCGCGCTGAAAAATATCACATCGGACGTGACGAAATATCACTACGTGGTCGCCGCACTCGATCAAACCACTGCACTGCGCGTAATTGATGTACTGGAAGATCCACCACAGCATGGCAAATACGACAACCTCAGGCGACGCCTAACGGATGTTTTCGGCCTGTCGCCGAGGCAGCGAGCGGATCGTCTGCTCGAATTTGGCGCGCACAGTCTCGGTGACATGCGCCCATCTCAACTGATGGACGAGATGCTCGGCTTACTCGGTGGGCATAGACCGTGCCTGCTTTTCGAAAGCCTGTTCCTGAAGTCGATGCCAGAGGACGTGCGAATGCAACTAACAACAGCCAGCTTCGACGACCCACGAGCCCTCGCGAAGACCGCCGATGCGCTGTGGCAAGCAAGAGGACAGACATCCGTGGTGTCTGCTGCAGATAACCGCTCTCCACCAACTTCAAACAACCGCACTCAACGAAACGCGCGACAGATAGCGACCGACATCTGCTACTACCATCGGCGATTCGGCAACGCGGCCAGGAAGTGCAAACCACCGTGTACGTTCACGGGAAACGACGGAGCCGGTCGTCAGTAGTAGCTTCGGCGGCCGGCCAACGCAACAGCCTGTTGTTCATCGTGGACGACATCTCAGCCAAGCGTTTCCTGGTTGACACGGGAGCATCCGTCAGCGTGTTTCCTGCCTCGCACAAGGACAGACACGGTGGCGTACGCACGCCTTCCCTTGTCGCTGCCAACGGGACGAACATCGCTACATACGGAACCAGAGAGATGTCTCTCAGTCTAGACAGGCGCAACTACACGTGGCCTTTCATCATCGCTGATGTGAGGAAACCGCTTCTTGGCGCAGATTTCCTACAGGCCAACGCACTACTCGTCGATCTACAAAGCCGACGTCTGATAAACGCCACTTCATTCGCGTCATCAGCACTACAGCAATCTGACGAGCCGGCCCTACATCTGCACCACGTCACTTCAAACGATCCCTACATGCGTATACTCGACGAGTTTCCGGCTATTACACGCCCTGAGTTTGCGAGCCCTTCCGTTCGCCACGGCGTTGAACACTTCATCACAACGACAGGCCCTCCCGTATACGCCAAGGCCCGCAGATTACCACCTGATAAACTCGCAGTGGCCAAAGCAGAGTTTAACACTATGGAAGAAATGGGCATCATCAGGCGATCTGACAGTCCGTGGGCGTCACCTTTGCACATGGTGCCAAAGAACTCTGGCGGCTGGAGACCGTGCGGCGATTATCGGAGACTTAACGATATCACTGTGCCTGACAAGTATCCAGTTCCACATATTCAGGACTTTTCCTCGCAACTTGCGGGCGCCACTCTCTTCTCGAAGATCGACCTAGTACGTGGGTATCACCAGATACCTGTCGCGCCAACGGACATCAGCAAGACGGCCGTCATCACGCCGTTCGGCCTTTTCGAGTTCCTGCGTACACCCTTCGGCCTTAAGAATGCAGCACAAACCTTCCAACGCCTCATGGACACTGTCTGCAAAGGACTCACGTTCGTGTTCGTCTATCTAGACGACATCCTGGTTAGTAGCGCAACTGCCGAGGATCACGTGTCGCACCTACGAACAGTTTTCGGGCGCCTGGCTTCACACGGGTTGGTGATCAACGAGAGCAAGTGCCAGTTTGGAACACCGACTATCGACTACCTCGGTCATCACATCACACGTGAAGGAGCAATTCCGCTACCCGCTAAGGTAGACGCTATTCGAACGTTTGAAAGACCGACAACAGTGAAGGGACTCCAACAGTTCGCCGGTATGGTCAACTTCTACCATCGTTTTGTACCGAACGCTGCTCACATCATGCGTCACATCTACGCTGCGTTGGCTGGCAATCCTGTCAACTTGGAGTGGTTGAGCGACCTCGAAGACGCTTTCAACGCCGCCAAAGAAGCTCTAGCAAGGGCAACGATGCTCGTGCACCCACGCGCCGATAGACCCACCGCACTGACAGTTGACGCATCGGGAACAGCGATTGGCGCCGTTCTTGAACAGGACCTTGGTTCGTGGAAGCCAGTGGCGTTCTTCAGTCGCAAACTTCGACCTGCAGAACAAAAGTACAGCGCTTTCGATCGAGAGCTTTTAGCTATGTATCTAGCCATTCGTCACTTTCGATATTTCCTCGAAGGCCGCACCTTCACGCTTTACACGGACCACAAGCCTCTGACCTTCGCGATTTCTAAAATCAGCGATCCGTGGTCGCCGCGACAACAGAGGCACTTGGCATACATCTCCGAATTCACCACAGATGTGCGACACATAGAGGGGAAGAATAACACCGTGGCAGACACCTTATCTAGAGACGGCATCTCAGCAATCAAGGCACCTCTTCATGGTGTGGACTACGAGGCGATGGCAGCAGCCCAGCTCACGGATGACGGCATTGCCAACATGCGGTCAGCTCCGACGGGTCTTGTCGTACGAGAAATTCCGCTCAATACGAACGGCCCATCGATCTACTGTGACGTCTCCACTGGCCGACCTCGACCTCTCGTCCCCGACACGTGGCAACGCACCGTTTTCGACGCAGTGCACGGCCTCTCTCATCCTTCGATCCGAACCACGAGGAAGATGATCGCAGAAAAGTTCGTATGGAGAGGTCTCAACAAGAAAGTCGGCGCATGGGCTAAGTCATGCCTCCGTTGTCAGGCAGCTAAAGTCCATCGGCATACAGCGTCTCCCGTGGCAGACTTCGCCCCAACGACGCGTCGTTTCGACCATGTGCACGTGGACTTAGTCGGCCCTCTTCCGCCTTCGCAGAACCACCGCTACCTGTTCACCGTCGTTGACAGGTTCACGAGATGGGCGGAGGCAATTCCTCTAGTCGACGCACAGACCACCACATGCGCGAGAGCCTTTGCTGCTCACTGGGTGGCTCGTTTCGGTGTGCCAGCGGACATGACGTCTGACAGAGGATCGCAGTTCACATCTGAATTGTGGTCGGTACTGTCGCAGCTACACGGTACACGTTTACACCGCACCTCCGCGTACCACCCACAGTCGAACGGACTGGTGGAAAGGTTTCACAGACACCTCAAATCCGCACTGATGGCTCGTCTCGATGGACCTAATTGGCTCGACGAACTGCCATGGGTCCTGCTCGGTATTCGCACTGCGCCCAAAGAAGATCTCGGGTGTTCATCAGCGGAGCTGGTCTACGGCGCGCCACTGACGGTCCCGGGAGATTTCATCCCTCGTGGGCAAGAGACTCAGGAGGCAGCACGGTTCCTTCCGCGACTACGCGAAAGGGTTCGCGACCTGGCACCGAGACCTTCCATCCCGCACGGCACCAGACCGTCGTCTGTGCCGTCCACTCTGGCACACAGTGCCTACGTCTTTGTGCGCCGCGACAGCCACCGTCCACCCCTCACACCGCCGTACGAGGGACCCTACAAGGTATTGACGCACGGCGAGAAGTCGTTCGTACTCGACTACGGCAATCGACACGACCGCGTCAGCATCGATCGCCTGAAACCTGCCCATCTCGACTCGGATATTCCAGTCGATGCAGCTAAGCGAGCCCCCCGGGGCCGTCCAGCTGCCGTGCACACACGATCTGGCCGCCAAATCAGACGACCAGAACGCTATGCCCCGGGTGACGGGTGCTAAGGGGGGTTGTGTAGCGGTCGGCTACTTATGATAGCACCCCTTAGTGTCTCTCGCATTTCCGGCTACAAACGATCGACACACGTGCCATTTCGCTCTATCAATAAAGTTGTTTTAACGTGACTTCTTGTGTCGCTACAATGTGTAGATTTACGTGTTGGTTATTGGTGGTTTGGTCGTCACCATGATGTGTAGCATTACGTTTTGGTGGCTGGTGGTTTGGTCGTCACCATGATGTGTAGCATTACGTGTTGGTGGCTGATGGTTTGGACCTCACCATGATGTGTAGCATTACGTGTTGTTGGCTGATGGTTTGGACGTCACCATGATGTGTAACATTACTTGTTGGTGGCTGGTGGATTTGTCATCACTATGATGTGTAGAATTACGTGTTGGTTGTTGGTGGTTTGGTCATCATCATGATGAGTAGCATTACGTTTTGGCGGCTTGTGGTTTGGTCATCATCATAATGTGTAGCATGACGTGTTGGTGGCTGGTGGTTTTGGTCAATACCATGATGTGTAGCATAACGTGTTGGTTGCTGGTGGTTTGGTCGTCACCATGATGTGTAGCATTACGTGTTGGTGGTTGGTGGTTTGGTCGTCATCTTGATGTGTAGCATTACATGTTGGTGGCTGGTGATTTGGTCGTCACCATGATGTGTAGCATTACGTGTTGGTGGCTGGTGGTTTGGTCGTCACCACGATGTGTAACATTACGTGTTGGTGGCTGGTGGTTTGGTCTTAATCATGATGTGTAGAATTACGTGTTGGTTGTTGGTGGTTTGGTCGTCACCTTGATGTGTAGCATTACGTATTGGTGGTTGGTGGTTTGGTCGTCATCATGATGTGTAGCATTACGTGTTGGTGGCTGGTGGTATGGTCGTCACCATGATGTGTAACATTACGTTTTGGTGACTGGTGGTTTGGTCTTCATCATGATGTGTAAAATTACGTGTTGGTTATTGGTTGTTTGGTCGTCACCATGATGTGTTGCAATAAGGTTTGGTGGCTGGTGGTTTACTCGTCACCATGATGTGCAGCATTACGTGTTGGTGGCTTCTGGTTTTGTCATCACCATGATGTGTAGAATTACGTGTTATTGGTTGGTGGTTTGGTCGTCATCATGACGTGTAGCATTGTGTTAGGGGCTGGTGGTTTGGTCGTCACCATGTTGTGTAGCATAACGTGTTTGTGGCTGGTGGTTTGGTCGTCATCATGATGTGTAGCACTACATGTTGGTGGCTGGAGGTTTGGTCGTCACCATGATGTGTAGCATTACGTGTTGGCGGCAGGTGGTTTGGTCATCATCATAATGTGTAGCATGACGTGTTGGTGGCTGGTGATTTGGACATCATCATGATGTGTTGCATTACATGTTGGTGGCTGGTGGTTTGGTCGTCATCATGATGTGTAGCATTACATGTTGGTGGCTGGTGGTATGGTCGTCACCATTATGTGTAGCATTACGTGTTGGTGGCTGATGGTTTGGACGTCACCATGATGTGTAGCATTACGTGCATTACGTGTTGGTGGCTGGTGGTTTGGTCGACACCATGATGTGTTGCATTACGTTTTGGAGGCTGGTGGTTTGGTCGTCACCATGATGTGTAGCATTACGTGTTGGTGGCTGATGGTTTGGACGTCACCATGATGTGTAGCATTACGTGTTGTTGGCTGATGGTTTGGACGTCACCATGATGTGTAACATTACTTGTTGGTGGCTGGTGGATTTGTCATCACTATGATGTGTAGAATTACGTGTTGGTTGTTGGTGGTTTGGTCGTCATCATGATGAGTAGCATTACGTGTTGGCGGCTGGTTGTTTGGTCATCATCATAATGTGTAGCATGACGTGTTGGTGGCTGGTGATTTGGACGTCATCATGATGTGTTGCATTACATGTTGGTGGCTGGTGGTTTGGTCGTCACCATGATGTGTAGAATAACGTTTTGGTGGCTGTTGGTTTGGTCGTCATCATGATGTGTAGCATTATGTGTTGGTGGCTGGTGGTTTGGTCGTCACCATGATGTGTAACATTACGTACTGGTGGTTGTTGGTTTGTTCCGCAACATGATTTGTAGCATTACGTGTTGGTGGATGGTGTTTTGGTCGTCATCATGATGTGTACCATAACGTGTTGGTGGTTGGTGGTTTGGTCGTCACCATGATGTGTAACATTACGTGTTGGTGGCTGGTGGTTTGGTCGTCACAATGATTTATAGCATTACGTGTTGGTGGCTGGTGGTTTGGTCTTCACCATGATTTGTAGAATTACGTGTTGGTGGTTGGTGGTTTGGTCGTCATCATGACGTGTAGCATTGTGTTAGGGGCTGGTGGTTTGGTCGTCACCATGTTGTGTAGCATAACGTGTTGGTGGCTGGTGGTTTGGTCGTCATCATGATGTGTAGCATTACATGTTGGTGGCTGGAGGTTTGGTCGTCACCATGATGTGTAGCATAACGTGTTGGTTGCTGGTGGTTTGGTCGTCACCATGATGTGTAGCATTACGTGTTGGTTGTTGGTGGTTTGGTCGTCATCATGATGTGTAGCATTACATGTGGTGGTTGTTGGTTTGGTCGTCACCATGATGTGTAGCATTGCGTGTTGGTGGCTGGTGGTTTGGTCGTCACCACGATGTGTAACATTACGTGTTGGTGGCTGGTGGTTTGGTCTTGATCATGATGTGTAGAATTACATGTTGGTTGTTGTTTGTTTGGTCGTCATCTTGATGTGTAGCATTACGTATTGGTCGTTGGTGGTTTGGTCGTCATCATGATGTGTAGCATTACGTGTTGGTGGCTGGTGGTATGGTCGTCACCATAATGTGTAACATTACGTTTTGGTGACTGGTGGTTTGGTCTTAATCATGATGTGTAGAATTACGTGTTGGTTATTGGTGGTTTGGTCGTCACCATGATGTGTAGCATTAAGGGTTGGTGGCTGGTGGTTTGGTCGTCACCATGATGTGCAGCATTACGTGGTGGTGGCTTGTGGTTTGGTCGTCACCATGATGTGTAGCATTACGTGTTGGTGGCTGGTTGTTTGGCCGTCACCATAATGTTTAGCATTTCGTGTTGGTGGCTGGTGGTTTTGTCGTCACCATGATGTGTAACATTTCTTGTTGGTGGCTGGTGGTTTTGTCATCACCCTGATGTGTTGAATTACGTGTTGGTGGTTGTTGGTTTGGTCGTCATAATGACGTGTAGCATTATGTGTTATTGGCTGGTGGTTTGGTCGTCATCATGATGTGTAGCATTACATGTTGGTGGCTGGTGGTTTGGTCGTCACCATGATGTGTAGCATAAAGTGTTGGTGGCTGGTGGTTTGGTCGTCATCATGATGTGTAGCATTACGTGTTGGTGGTTGGTGGTTTGGTCGTCATCATGATGTGTAGCATTACGTTTTGGTGGCTGGTGTTTTGGTCGTCACCATGATGTGTAGCATAACGTGTTGGTGGCTGGTGGTTTGGTCGTCATCATGATGTGTAGCATTACATGTTGGTGGCTGGTGGTTTGGTCGTCACCATGAAGTGTAGCATTACGTGTTGGTAGCTGGTTGTTTGGTCGTCACCATGATGTGTAACGTTAAGTTTTGGTGGCTGGTGGTTCGGTCATCATCATGATGTGTAGATTTACGTGTTGGTTATTGGTGGTTTGGTCGTCACCATGATGTGTAGCATTACGTTTTGGTGGCTGGTGGTTTGGTCGTCACCACGATGTGTAGCATTACGTGTTGATGGCTGATGGTTTGGACCTCACCATGATGTGTAGCAATACGTGTTGTTGGCTGATGGTTTGGACGTCACCATGATGTGTAACATTACTTGTTGGTGGCTGGTGGATTTGTCATCACTATGATGTGTAGAATTACGTGTTGGTTGTTGGTGGTTGGTCATCATCATGATGAGTAGCATTACGTGTTGGCGGCTTGTGGTTTGGTCATCATCATAATGTGTAGCATGACGTGTTGGTGGCTGGTGATTTGGTCGTCATCATGATGTGTAGCATTACATGTTGGTGGCTGGTGGTTTGGTCGTCACCATGATGTGTAGCATAACGTGTTGGTGGCTGGTGGTTTGGTCGTCATCATGATGTGTAGCATTATGTGTTGGTGGCTGGTGGTTTGGTTGTCACCATGATGTGTAGCATTACGTGTTGGTGGTTGTTGGTTTGTTCCACAACATGATTTGTAGCATTACGTGTTGGTGGCTGGTGGTTTGGTCGTCACCATGATGTGTAGCATTACGAGTTGATGGCTGGTGGTTTTGGTCAACACCATGATGTGTAGCATAACGTGTTGGTTGCTGGTGGTTTGGTCGTCACCATGATGTGTAGCATTACGTGTTGGTGGTTGG
The DNA here is from genome assembly GCA_963662155.1 of Lamellibrachia columna. NCBI lineage: Eukaryota > Metazoa > Annelida > Polychaeta > Sabellida > Siboglinidae > Lamellibrachia > Lamellibrachia columna. The sequence goes on from OY759274.1 coordinate 41,649,923, forward strand.
TGGTTTGGTCGTCATCTTGATGTGTAGCATTACATGTTGGTGGCTGGTGATTTGGTCGTCACCATGATGTGTAGCATTACGTGTTGGTGGCTGGTGGTTTGGTCGTCACCACGATGTGTAACATTACGTGTTGGTGGCTGGTGGTTTGGTCTTAATCATGATGTGTAGAATTACGTGTTGGTTGTTGGTGGTTTGGACGTCACCTTGATTTGTAGCATTACGTATTGGTGGTTGGTGGTTTGATCGTCATCATGATGTGTAGCATTACGTGTTGGTGGCTGGAGGTATGGTCGTCACCATGATGTGTAACATTACGTTTTGGTGACTGGTGGATTGGTCTTCATCATGATGTGTAAAATTACGTGTTGGTTATTGGTTGTTTGGTCGTCACCATGATGTGTTGCATTAAGGGTTGGTGGCTGGTGGTTTACTCGTCACCATGATGTGCAGCATTACGTGTTGGTGGCTTGTGGTTTGGTCGTCACCATGATGTGTAGCATTACGTGTTGGTGGGTGGTGGTTTGGCGGTCACCATAATGTGTAGCATTACGTATTGGTGGCTGGTAGTTTTGTCATCACCATGATGTGTAACATTACTTGTTGGTGGCTGGTGGTTTTGTCCTCACCATGATGTGTAGCATTACGTATTGGTGGTTGGTGGTTTGGTCGTCATCATGATGTGTAGCATTACGTATTGGTGGCTGGTGGTATGGTCGTCACCATGATGTGTTATATTACGTTTTGGTGACTGGTGGTTTGGTCTTCATCATGATGTGTAGAATTACGTGTTGGTTATTGGTTGTTTGGTCGTCACCATGATGTGTAGCATTAAGGGTTGGTGGCTGGTTGTTTACTCGTCACCATGATGTGCGGCATTACGTGTTGGTGGCTTGTGGTTTGGTCGTCACCATGATGTGTAGCATTACGTGTTGGTGGCTGGTGGTTTGGCGGTCACCATAATGTGTAGCATTACGTATTGGTGGCTGGTGGTTTTGTCATCACCATGATGTGTAACATTACTTGTTGGTGGCTGGTGGTTTTGTCATCACCATGATGGGTAGCATTACATGTTGGTGGCTGGTGGTTTGGTCGTCACTATGATGTGTAGCATAACGTGTTGGTGGCTGGTGGTTTGGTCGTCATCATGATGTGTAGCATTACGTGTTGGTGGCTGGTGTTTTGATCGTCACCATGATGTGTAACATAACGTGTTGGTGGTTGGTGGTTTGGTCGTAATCATGACGTGTAGAATTATGTGTTAGTGGCTGGTGGTTTGGTCGTCACCATGATGTGTAGCATAACGTGTTGGTGGCTGGTGGTTTGGTCGTCATCATAATGTGTAGCATTACATGCTGGTGGCTGGTGGTTTGGTCGTCACCATGATGTGTAGCATTACGTGTAGGTGGCTGATGGTATGGACGTCACAATGATGTGTAGCATTACGTGCATTACGTGTTGGTGGCTGGTGGTTTGGTCGTCAGCATGATGTGTAACATTACTTGTTGGTGGCTGGTGGTTTTGTTATCACCATGATGTGTAGAATTACGTGTTGGTGGTTGTTGGTTTGGTCGTCACCATGATGTGTAGAATAACGTGTTGGTGGCTGGTGGTTTGGTCGTCATCATGATGTGTAGCATTACGTGTTGGTGGTTGGTGGTTTGGTCGTCATCATGATGTGTAGCATTACGTGTTGGTGGCTGGTGTTTTGGTCGTCACCATGATGTGTAGCATAACGTGTTGGTGGCTGGTGGTTTGGTCGTAATCATGACGTGTAGCATTATGTATTAGTTGCTGGTGGTTTGGTCGTCACCATGATGTGTAGCATAACGTGTTGGTGGCTGGTGGTTTGGTCGTCATCATGATGTGTAGCATTACATGTTGGTGGCTAGAGGTTTGGTCGTCACCATGATGTGTAGTATTACGTGTTGGTGGTTGGTGGTTTGGTCGTCACCATGATATGTAGCATTGCGTGTTGGTGGCTGGTTGTTTGGTCGTCACCACGATGTGTAACATTACGTGTTGGTGGCTGGTGGTTTGGTCTTGATCATGATGTGTAGAATTACATGTTGGTTGTTGTTGGTTTGGTCATCATCTTGATGTGTAGCATTACGTATTGGTCGTTGGTGGTTTGGTCGTCATCATGATGTGTAGCATTACGTGCTGGTGGCTGGTGGTATGGTCGTCACCATAATGTGTAACATTACGTTTTGGTGACTGGTGGTTTGGTCTTAATCATGATGTGTAGAATTACGTGTTGGTTATTGGTTATAGCATTACATGTGGTGGCTGGTGGTTTGGTCGTCACCATGATGTGTAGCATTGCGTGTTGGTGGCTGGTGGTTTGGTCGTCACCACGATGTGTAACATTACGTGTTGGTGGCTGGTGGTTTGGTCTTGATCATGATGTGTAGAATTACATGTTGGTTGTTGTTTGTTTGGTCGTCATCTTGATGTGTAGCATTACGTATTGGTCGTTGGTGGTTTGGTCGTCATCATGATGTGTAGCATTACGTGTTGGTGGCTGGTGGTATGGTCGTCACCATAATGTGTAACATTACGTTTTGGTGACTGGTGGTTTGGTCTTAATCATGATGTGTAGAATTACGTGTTGGTTATTGGTTGTTTGGTCGTCACCATGATGTGTAGCATTAAGGGTTGGTGGCTGGTGGTTTGGTCGTCACCATGATGTGCAGCATTACGTGGTGGTGGCTTGTGGTTTGGTCGTCACCATGATGTGCAGGATTATATGTTGGTGGCTGGTGGTTTGGCCGTCACCATAGTGTGTAGCATTTCGTGTTGGTGGCTAGTGGTTTTGTCGTCACCATGATGTGTAACATTACTTGTTGGTGGCTGGTGGTTTTGTCACCACCTTGATGTGTTGAATTACGTGTTGGTGGTTGTTGGTTTGTTCGTCATTATGACGTGTAGCATTATGTGTTATTGGCTGGTGGTTTGGTCGTCATCATGATGTGTAGCATTACATGTTGGTTGCTGGTGGTTTGGTCGTCACCATGATGTGTAGCATAACGTGTTGGTGGCTGGTGGTTTGGTCGTCATCATGATGTGTAGCATTACGTGTTGGTGGTTGGTGGTTTGGTCGTCATCATGATGTGTAGCATTACGTGTTGGTGGCTGGTGTTTTGGTCGTCACCATGATGTGTAGCATAACGTGTTGGTGGCTGTTGGTTTGGTCGTAATCATGACGTGTAGCTTTATGTATTAGTGGCTGGTGGTTTGGTCGTCACCATGATGTGTAGCATTACGTTTTGGTGGCTGGTGGTTTGGTCGTCACCATGATGTGTAGCATTACGTGTTGGTGGCTGATGGTTTGGACCTCACCATGATGTGTAGCATTACGTGTTGTTGGCTGATGGTTTGGACGTCACCATGATGTGTAACATTACTTGTTGGTGGCTGGTGGATTTGTCATCACTATGATGTGTAGAATTACGTGTTGGTGGTTGGTGGTTTTGTCATCATCATGATGAGTAGCATTACGTGTTGGCGGCTGGTGGTTTGGTCATCATCATAATGTGTAGCATGACGTGTTGGTGGCTGGTGATTTGGTCGTCATCATGATGTGTAGCATTACATGTTGGTGGCTGGTGGTTTGGTCGTCACCATGATGTGTAGCATAACGTGTTGGTGGCTGGTGGTTTGGTCGTCATCATGATGTGTAGCATTATGTGTTGGTGGCTGGTGGTTTGGTCGTCACCATGATGTGTAGCATTACGTGTTGGTGGTTGTTGGTTTGTTCCACAACATGATTTGTAGCATTACGTGTTGGTGGCTGGTGGTTTGGTCGTCACCATGATGTGTAGCATTACGAGTTGATGGCTGGAGGTTTTGGTCAACACCATAATGTGTAGCATAACGTGTTGGTTGCTGGTGGTTTGGTCGTCACCATGATGTGTAGCATTACGTGTTGGTGGTTGGTGGTTTGGTCGTCATCATGATGTGTAGCATTACATGTTGGTGGCTGGTGGTTTGGTCGTCACCATGATGTGTAGAATTACGTGTTGGTGGCTGGTGGTTTGGTCGTCACCACGATGTGTAACATTACGTGTTGGTGGCTGGTGGTTTGGTCTTAATCATGATGTGTAGAATTACGTGTTGGTTGTTGGTGGTTTGGTCGTCACCTTGATGTGTAGCATTACGTATTGGTGGTTGGTGGTTTGGTCGTCATCATGATGTGTAGCATTACGTGTTGGTGTCTGGTGGTATGGTCGTCACCATGATGTGTAACATTACGTTTTGGTGACTGGTGGTTTGGTCTTCATCATGATGTGTAGAATTACGTGTTGGTTATTGGTTGTTTGGTCGTCACCATGATGTGAAGCATTAAGGGTTGGTGGCTAGTGGTTTACTCTTCACCATGATGTGCAGCATTACGTGTTGGTGGCTTGTGGTTTGGTCGTCACCATGATGTGTAGCATTACGTGTTGGTGGCTGGTGGTTTGGCGGTCACCATAATGTGTAGCATTACGTATTGGTGGCTGGTGGTTTTGTCATCACCATGATGTGTAACATTACTTGTTGGTGGCTGGTGGTTTTGTCATCACCATGATGTGTAGCATTACATGTTGGTGGCTGGTGGTTTGGTCGTCACTATGATGTGTAGCATAATGTGTTGGTGGCTGGTGGTTTGGTCGTCATCATGATGTGTAGCATTACGTGTTGGTGGCTGGTGTTTTGATCGTCACCATGATGTGTAGCATAACGTGTTGGTGGCTGGTGGTTTGGTCGTAATCATGACTTGTAGAATTATGTGTTGGTGGCTGGTGGTTTGGTCGTCACCATGATGTGTAGCATTACGTGTTGGTGGTTGTTGGTTTGTTCCGCAATATGATTTGTAGCATTACGTGTTGGTGGATGGTGTTTTGGTCGTCATCATGATGTGTACCATAACGTGTTGGTTGTTGGTGGTTTGGTCGTCACCATGATGTGTAACATTACGTGTTGGTGGCTGGTGGTTTGTTCTTCACAATGATTTAACAAGATTTAACAAGATTTAACAAGATTTGCCATCCAAGCCAAAGGCCCAGATGGCAAGTGGACAAGGAAGCCATTGGCTTATCGAGAGTCCAACAATGTTCATCTACTTATAACCCGCCCTCCTGAGATATGTGTCAACCTTGTTTTTAAACATATTCACGCTGCTAGCAGTTACACAATCTGTAGACAATTTGTTCCATTCATTTATTGTCCTCTGTGAGAACGAGTGCTTCCTGATGTACAATCTACATTGATCCTTTACTAATTTTACCTCATGTCCTCTAGTTCTGCTATCCTTCTTGAGTGAGGAAAACATATTTCTATCAATATTTTCATACCCATTCAATATCTTAAACACTTCAATCTGATCTCCTCTTAACCTCCTTGTCTCTAGAGTTTTTAAACCACATTCTTTCAGGCGTTCTTCATAACTAAGGTCTCTCAGTTCTGGAATCATTTTAGTTGCTCTCCTTTGTATGCGTTCAAGCGTATCCATATCTTTCTTACGATATGGTCTCCATGCTTGTATACAGTATTCTAAATGAGGTCTAACTATTGCTTTATATTTGTAGCATTACGTGTTGGTGGCTTGTGGTTTGTTCGTCACCATGATGTGTAGCATTACGAGTTGATGGCTGGTGGTTTGGTCAACACCATGATGTGTAGCATAACGTGTTGGTTGCTGGTGGTTTGCTCGTCACCATTATGTGTAGCATTACGTGTTGGTGGTTGGTGGTTTGGTCGTCATCATGATGTGTAGCATTACATGTTGGTGGCTGGTGGTTTGGTCGTCACCATGATGTGTAGCATTACGTGTTGGTGGCTAGTGGTTTGGTCGACACCACAATGTGTAACATTACGTGTTGGTGGATGGTGATTTGGTCTTTATCATGATGTGTATAATTACGTGTTGGTTGTTGGTGGTTTGGTCGTCAACTTGATGTGTAGCATTACGCATTGGTGGTTGGTGGTTTGGTCGTCATCATGATGTGTAGCATTACGTGTTGGTGGCTGGTGGTTTGGTAGTCACCATTATGTGTAACATTACGTGTTGGTGGCTGGTGGTTTGGTCGTAATCATGACGTGTAGCATTATGTATTAGTGGCTGGTGGTTTGGTCGTCACCATGATGTGTAGCATAACGTGTTGGTGGCTGGTGGTTTGGTCGTCATCATGATGTGTAGCATTACATGTTGGTGGCTGGTGGTTTGGTCGTCACCATGATGTGTAGCATTACGTTTTGGTGGCTGGTGGTTTGGTCGTCACCATGATGTGTAGCATTACGTGTTGGTGGCTGATGGTTTGGACCTCACCATGATGTGTAGCATTACGTGTTGTTGGCTGATGGTTTGGACGTCACCATGATGTGTAACATTACTTGTTGGTGGCTGGTGGATTTGTCATCACTGTGTAGAATTACGTGTTGGTGGTTGGTGGTTTGGTCATCATCATGATGAGTAGCATTACGTGTTGGCGGCTGGTGGTTTGGTCATCAACATAATGTGTAGCATGACGTGTTGGTGGCTGGTGATTTGGTCGTCATCATAATGTGTAGCATTACATGTTGGTGGCTGGTGGTTTGGTCGTCACCATGATGTGTAGCATAACGTGTTGGTGGCTGGTGGTTTGGTCGTCATCATGATGTGTACCATTATGTGTTGGTGGCTGGTGGTTTGGTTGTCACCATGATGTGTAGCATTACGTGTTGGTGGTTGGTGGTTTGGTCGTCATCATGATGTGTAGCATTACGTATTGGTGGTTGGTGGTTTGGTCGTCATCATGATGTGTAGCATTACGTGTTGGTGGCTGGTGGTATGGTCGTCACCATGATGTGTAACATTACGTTTTGGTGACTGGTGGTTTGGTCTTCATCATGATGTGTAGAATTACGTGTTGGTTATTGGTTGTTTGGTCGTCACCATGATGTGTAGCATTAAGGGTTGGTGGCTGGTGGTTTACTCGTCACCATGATGTGCAGCATTACGTGTTGGTGGCTTGTGGTTTGGTCGTCACCATGATGTGTAGCATTACGTGTTGGTGGCTGGTGGTTTGTCGGTCACCATAATGTGTAGCATTACGTATTGGTGGCTGGTGGTTTTGTCATCACCATGATGTGTAACATTACTTGTTGGTGGCTGGTGGTTTTGTCATCACCATGATGTGTAGCATTACATGTTGGTGGCTGGTGGTTTGGTCGTCACTATGATGTGTAGCATAATGTGTTGGTGGCTGGTGGTTTGGTCGTCATCATGATGTGTAGCATTACGTGTTGGTGGCTAGTGTTTTGATCGTCACCATGATGTGTAGCATAACGTGTTGGTGGCTGGTGGTTTGGTCGTAATCATGACTTGTAGAATTATGTGTTGGTGGCTGGTGGTTTGGTCGTCACCATGATTTGTAGCATTACGTGTTGGTGGTTGTTGGTTTGTTCCGCAATATGATTTGTAGCATTACGTGTTGGTGGATGGTGTTTTGATCGTCATCATAATGTGTACCATAACGTGTTGGTGGTTGGTGGTTTGGTCGTCACCATGATGTGTAACATTACGTGTTGGTGGCTGGTGGTTTGGTCGTCACCATGATGTGTAGCATTACGTTTTGGTGGCTGGTGGTTTGGTCGTCACGATGATGTGTAGCATTACGTGTTGGTGGCTGATGGTTTGGACCTCACCATGATGTGTAGCATTACGTGTTGTTGGGTGATGGTTTGGACGTCACCATGATGTGTAACATTACTTGTTGTTGGCTGGTGGATTTGTCATCACTGTGTAGAATTACGTGTTGGTGGTTGGTGGTTTGGTCATCATCATGACGAGTAGCATTACGTGTTGGCGGCTGGTGGTTTGGTCATCATCATAATGTGTAGCATGACGTGTTGGTGGCTGGTGATTTGGTCGTCATCATAATGTGTAGCATTACATGTTGGTGGCTGGTGGTTTGGTCGTCACCATGATGTGTAGCATAACGTGTTGGTGGCTGGTGGTTTGGTCGTCATCATGATGTGTAGCATTATGTGTTGGTGGCTGGTGGTTTGGTTGTCACCATGATGTGTAGCATTACGTGTTGGTGGTTGTTGGTTTGTTCCACAACATGATTTGTAGCATTACGTGTTGGTGGCTGGTGGTTTGATCGTCACCATGATGTGTAGCATTACGAGTTGATGGCTGGTGGTTTTGGTCAACACTATGATGTGTAGCATAACATGTTGGTTGCTGGTGGTTTGGTCGTCACCATGATGTGTAGCATTACGTGTTGGTGGTTGGTGGTTTGGTCGTCATCATGATGTGTAGCATTACGTATTGGTGGTTGGTGGTTTGGTCGTCATCATGATGTGTAGCATTACGTGTTGGTGGCTGGTGGTATGGTCGTCACCATGATGTGTAACATTACGTTTTGGTGACTGGTGGTTTGGTCTTCATCATGACGTGTAGAATTACGTGTTGGTTATTGGTTGTTTGGTCGTCACCATGATGTGTAGCATTAAGGGTTGGTGGCTGCTGGTTTACTCGTCACCATGATGTGCAGCATTACGTTTTGGTGGCTTGTGGTTTGGTCGTCACCATGATGTGTAGCATTACGTGTTGGTGGCTGGTGGTTTGGCGGTCACCATAATGTGTAGCATTACGTATTGGTGGCTGGTGGTTTTGTCATCACCATGATGTGTAACATTACTTGTTGGTGGCTGGAGGTTTTGTCATCACCATGATGTGTAGCATTACATGTTTGTGGCTGGTGGTTTGGTCGTCACTATGATGTGTAGCATAATGTGTTGGTGGCTGGTGGTTTGGTCGTCATCATGATGTGTAGCATTACGTGTTTGTGGCTGGTGTTTTGATCGTCACCATGATGTGTAGCATAACGTGTTGGTGGCTGGTGGTTTGGTAGTAATCATGACTTGTAGAATTATGTGTTGGTGGCTGGTGGTTTGGTCGTCACCATGATTTGTAGCATTACGTGTTGGTGGTTGTTGGTTTGTTCCGCAATATGATTTGTAGCATTACGTGTTGGTGGATGGTGTTTTGATCGTCATCATAATGTGTACCATAACGTGTTGGTGGTTGGTGGTTTGTTCGTCACCATGATGTGTAACATTACGTGTTGGTGGCTGGTGGTTTGGTCGTCACAATGATTTGTAGCATTGCGTGTTGGAGGCTTGTGGTTTTTTCGTCACCATGATGTGTAGCATTACGAGTTGATGGCTGGTGGTTTGATCAACACCATGATGTGTAGCATAACGTGTTGGTTGCTGGTGGTTTGCTCGTCACCATTATGTGTAGCATTACGTGTTGGTGGTTGGTGGTTTGGTCGTCACCATGATGTGTAGCATTACATGTTGGTGGCTTGTGGTTTGGTCGTCACCATGATGTGTAGCATTACGTGTTGGTGGCTGGTGGTTTGGCGGTCACCATAATGTGTAGCATTACGTATTGGTGGCTGGTGTTTTGTCATCACCATGATGTGTAACATTACTTGTTGGTGGCTGGTGGTTTTGTCATCACCATGATGTGTAGCATTACATGTTGGTGGCTGGTGGTTTTTGTCGTCACTATGATGTGTAGCATAATGTGTTGGTGGCTGGTGGTTTGGTCGTCATCATGATGTGTAGCATTACGTGTTGGTGGCTGGTGTTTTGATCGTCACCATGATGTGTAGCATAACGTGTTGGTGGCTGGTGGTTTGGTCGTAATCATGACTTGTAGAATTATGTGTTGGTGGCTGGTGGTTTGGTCGTCACCATGATGTGTAGCATTACGTGTTGGTGGTTGTTGGTTTGTTCCGCAATATTATTTGTAGCATTACGTGTTGGTGGATGGTGTTTTGGTCGTCATCATGATGTGTACCATAACGTGTTGGTGGTTGGTGGTTTGGTCGTCACCATGATGTGTAACATTACGTTTTGGTGGCTGGTGGTTTGGTCGTCACAATGATTTGTAGCATTACGTGTTGGTGGCTTGTGGTTTGTTCGTCACCATAATGTGTAGCATTACGAGTTGATGGCTGGTGGTTTGGTCAACACCATGATGTGTAGCATAACGTGTTGGTTGCTGGTGGTTTGCTCGTCACCATTATGTGTAGAATTACGTGTTGGTGGTTGGTGGTTTGGTCGTCATCATGATGTGTAGCATTACATGTTGGTGGCCGGTGGTTTGGTCGTCACCATGATGTGTAGCATTACGTGTTGGTGGCTAGTGGTTTGGTCGTCACCACAATGTGTAACATTACGTGTTGGTGGCTGGTGATTTGGTCTTTATCATTATGTGTAGAATTACGTGTTGGTTGTTGGTGGTTTGGTCGTCAACTTGATGTGTAGCATTACGTATTGGTGGTTGGTGGTTTGGTCGTCACCATGATGTGTAGCATTACGTGTTTGTGGCTGGTGGTATGGTCGTCACCATGATGTGTAACATTACGTTTTGGTGACTGGTGGTTTGGTCGTCATCATGATGTGTAGCATTACGTGTTGGTGGCTCGTGGTATGGTCGTCACCATGATGTGTAGCATTAAGGGTTGGTGGCTGGTGGTTTGGTCGTCACCATGATGTGTAGCATTACGTGTTGGTGGCTGGTGGTTTGGCGGTCCCCATAATGTGTAGCATTACATGTTGGTGGCTTGTGGTTTTGTCGTCACCATGATGTGTAACATTACTTGTTGGTGGCTGATGGTTTTTTCATCACCATGATGTGTAGAATTACTTGTTGGTGGTTGTTGGTTTGGTCGTCATCATGACGTGTAGCATTATGTGTTAGTGGCTGGTGGTTTGGTCGTCACCATGATGTGTAGCATAACGTGTTGGTGGCTGGTGGTTTGGTCGTCATCATGATGTGTAGCATTACATGTTGGTGGCTGGTGGTTTGGTCGTCACTATGATGTGTAGCATAACGTGTTGGTGGCTGGTGGTTTGGTCGTCATCATTATGTGTAGCATTAAGTGTTGGTGGCTGGTGTTTTTTGTCGTCACCATGATGTGTAGCATAACGTGTTGGTGGCTGGTGGTTTGGTCGTAATCATGACGTGTAGCATTATGTGTTAGTGGCTGGTCGTTTGGTCGTCACCATGATGTGTAGCATAACGTGTTGGTGGCTGGTGGTTTGGTCGTCATCATAATGTGTAGCATTACATGTTGGTGACTGGTGGTTTGGTCGTCACCATGATGTGTAGCATTACGTGCATTACGTGTTGGTGGCTGGTGGTTTGGTCGTCACCATGATGTGTAACATTACGTTTTGGTGGCTGGTGGTTTGGTCGTCATCATGATGTGTAGAATTACGTGTTGGTTATTGGTGGTTTGGTCGTCACCATGATGTGTAGCATTACGTTTTGGTGTATGGTGGTTTGGTCGTCACCATGATGTGTAGCATTACGTGTTGGTGGCTGATGGTTTGGACGTCACCATGATGTGTAGCATTACGTGTTGGTGGCTGATGGTTTGGACGTCACCATGATGTGTAACATTACTTGTTGGTGGCTGGTGGATTTGTCATCACTATGATGTGTAGAATTACGGGTTGGCGGTTGGTGGTTTGGTCGTCATCATGATGTGTAGCATTACGTGTTGGTGGCTGGTGTTTTGGTCGTCACCATGATGTGTAGCATAACGTGTTGGTGGCTGGTGGTTTGATCGTCGTCATGACGTGTAACATTATGTTTTAGTGGCTGGTGGTTTGGTCGTCACCATGATGTGTAGCATTACATGTTGGTGGCTGGTGGTTTGGTCGTCATCATGATGTGTAGCATTATGTGTTGGTGGCTGGTGGTTTGGTCGTCACCATGATGTGTAGCATTACGTGTTGGTGGTTGTTGGTTTGTTCCCCAATATGATTTGTAGCATTACGTGTTGGTGGATGGTGTTTTGGTCGTCATCATGATGTGTACCATAACGTGTTGGTTGTTGGTGGTTTGGTCGTCACTATGATGTGTAACATTACGTGTTGGTGGCTGGTGGTTTGGTCGTCACAATGATTTGTAGCATTACGTGTTGGTGGCTTGTGGTTTGTTCGTAACCATAATGTGTAGCATTACGAGTTGATGGCTGGTGGTTTGGTCAACGCCATGATGTGTAGCATAACGTGTTGGTTGCTGGTGGTTTGCTCGTCACCATTATGTGTAGAATTAAGTGTTGGTGGTTGGTGGTTTGGTCGTCATCATGATGTGTAGCATTACATGTTGGTGGCTGGTGGTTTGGTTGTCACCATGATGTGTAGCATTACGTGTTGGTGGCTAGTGGTTTGGTCGTCACCACAATGTGTAACATTACGTGTTGGTGGCTGATGATTTGGTCTTTATCATGATGTGTAGAATTACGTGTTGGTTGTTGGTGGTTTGGTCGTCACCATGATGTGTAGCATTAAGGGTTGGTGGCTGGTGTTTTGGTCGTCACCATGATGTGCAGCATTACGTGTTGGTGGCTTGTGGTTTGGTCGTCACCATGATGTGTAGCATTACGTGTTGGTGGCTGGTGGTTTGGCGGTCACCATAATGTGTAGCATTACATGTTGGTGGCTTGTGGTTTTGTCGTCACCATGATGTGTAACATTACTTGTTGGTGGCTGGTGGTTTTTTCATCACCATGATGTGTAGAATTACGTGTTGGTGGTTGTTGGTTTGGTCGTCATCATGACGTGTAGCATTATGTTTTAGTGGCTGGTGGTTTGGTCGTCACCATGATGTGTAGCATAACGTGTTGGTGGCTGGTGGTTTGGTCGTCATCATTATGTGTAGCATTACGTGTTGGTGGTTGGTGGTTTGGTCGTCATCATGATGTGTAGCATTACATGTTGGTGGCTGGTGGTTTGGTCGTCACCATGATGTGTAGCATTACGTGTTGGTGGCTAGTGGTTTGGTCGACACCACAACGTGTAACATTACGTGTTGGTGGCTGGTGATTTGGTCTTTATCATGATGTGTAGAATTACGTGTTGGTTGTTGGTGGTTTGGTCGTCAACTTGATGTGTAGCATTACGTATTGGTGGTTGGTGGTTTGGTCGTCATCATGATGTGTAGCATTACGTGTTGGTGGCTGGTGGTTTGGTAGTCACCATTATGTGTAACATTACGTGTTGGTGGCTGGTGGTTTGGTCGTAATCATGACGTGTAGCATTATGTATTAGTGGCTGGTGGTTTGGTCGTCACCATGATGTGTAGCATAACGTGTTGGTGGCTGGTGGTTTGGTCGTCATCATGATGTGTAGCATTACATGTTGGTGGCTGGTGGTTTGGTCGTCACCATGATGTGTAGCATTACGTTTTGGTGGCTGGTGGTTTGGTCGTCACCATGATGTGTAGCATTACGTGTTGGTGGCTGATGGTTTGGACCTCACCATGATGTGTAGCATTACGTGTTGTTGGCTGATGGTTTGGACGTCACCATGATGTGTAACATTACTTGTTGGTGGCTGGTGGATTTGTCATCACTGTGTAGAATTACGTGTTGGTGGTTGGTGGTTTGGTCATCATCATGATGAGTAGCATTACGTGTTGGCGGCTGGTGGTTTGGTCATCATCATAATGTGTAGCATGACGTGTTGGTGGCTGGTGATTTGGTCGTCATCATAATGTGCAGCATTACATGTTGGTGGCTGGTGGTTTGGTCGTCACCATTATGTGTAGCATAACGTGTTGGTGGCTGGTGGTTTGGTCGTCATCATGATGTGTAGCATTATGTGTTGGTGGCTGGTGGTTTGGTTGTCACCATGATGTGTAGCATTACGTGTTGGTGGTTGTTGGTTTGTTCCACAACATGATTTGTAGCATTACGTGTTGGTGGCTGGTGGTTTGATCGTCACCATGATGTGTAGCATTACGAGTTGATGGCTGGTGGTTTTGGTCAACACCATGATGTGTAGCATAACGTGTTGGTTGCTGGTGGTTTGGTCGTCACCATGATGTGTAGCATTACGTGTTGGTGGTTGGTGGTTTGGTCGTCATCATGATGTGTAGCATTACGTATTGGTGGTTGGTGGTTTGGTCGTCATCATGATGTGTAGCATTACGTGTTGGTGGCTGGTGGTATGGTCGTCACCATGATGTGTAACATTACGTTTTGGTGACTGGTGGTTTGGTCTTCATCATGATGTGTAGAATTACGTGTTGGTTATTCGTTGTTTGGTCGTCACCATGATGTGTAGCATTAAGGGTTGGTGGCTGGTGGTTTACTCGTCACCATGATGTGCAGCATTACGTGTTGGTGGCTTGTGGTTTGGTCGTCACCATGATGTGTAGCATTACGTGTTGGTGGCTGGTGGTTTGGCGGTCACCATAATGTGTAGCATTACGTATTTGTGGCTGGTGGTTTTGTCATCACCATGATGTGTAACATTACTTGTTGGTGGCTGGTGGTTTTGTCATCACCATGATGTGTAGCATTACATGTTGGTGGCTGGTGGTTTGGTCGTCACTATGATGTGTAGCATAATGTGTTGGTGGCTGGTGGTTTGGTCGTCATCATGATGTGTAGCATTACGTGTTTGTGGCTGGTGTTTTGATCGTCACCATGATGTGTAGCATAACGTGTTGGTGGCTGGTGGTTTGGTCGTAATCATAATGTGTACCATAACGTGTTGGTGGTTGCTGGTTTGGTCGTCACCATGATGTGTAACATTACGTGTTGGTGGCTGGTGGTTTGGTCGTCACAATGATTTGTAGCATTGCGTGTTGGTGGCTTGTGGTTTTTTCGTCACCATGATGTGTAGCATTACGAGTTGATGGCTGGTGGTTTGATCAACACCATGATGTGTAGCATAACGTGTTGGTTGCTGGTGGTTTGCTCGTCACCATTATGTGTAGCATTACGTGTTGGTGGTTGGTGGTTTGGTCGTCACCATGATGTGTAGCATTACATTTTGGTGGCTTGTGGTTTGGTCGTCACCATGATGTGTAGCATTACGTGTTGGTGGCTGGTGGTTTGGCGGTCACCATAATGTGTAGCATTACGTATTGGTGGCTGGTGTTTTGTCATCACCATGATGTGTAACATTACTTGTTGGTGGCTGGTGGTTTTGTCATCACCATGATGTGTAGCATTACATGTTGGTGGCTGGTGGTTTGGTCGTCACTATGATGTGTAGCATAATGTGTTGGTTGCTGGTGGTTTGGTCGTCATCATGATGTGTAGCATTACGTGGTGGCTGGTGTTTTGATCGTCACCATGATGTGTAGCATAACGTGTTGGTGGCTGGTGGTTTGGTCGTAATCATGACTTGTAGAATTATGTGTTGGTGGCTGGTGGTTTGGTCGTCACCATGATGTGTAGCATTACGTGTTGGTGGTTGTTGGTTTGTTCCGCAATATGATTTGTAGCATTACGTGTTGGTGGATGGTGTTTTGGTCGTCATCATGATGTGTACCATAACGTGTTGGTGGTTGGTGGTTTGGTCGTCACCATGAAGTGTAACATTACGTTTTGGTGGCTGGTGGTTTAGTCGTCACAATGATTTGTAGCATTACGTGTTGGTGGCTTGTGGTTTGTTCGTCACCATAATGTGTAGCATTACGAGTTGATGGCTGGTGGTTTGGTCAACACCATGATGTGTAGCATAACGTGTTGGTTGCTGGTGGTTTGCTCGTCACCATTATGTGTAGAATTACGTGTTGGTGGTTGGTGGTTTGGTCGTCATCATGATGTGTAGCATTACATTTTGGTGGCTGGTGGTTTGGTCGTCACCATGATGTGTAGCATTACGTGTTGGTGGCTAGTGGTTTGGTCGTCACCACAATGTGTAACATTACGTGTTGGTGGCTGTTGATTTGGTCTTTATCATGATGTGTAGAATTACGTGTTGGTTGTTGGTGGTTTGGTCGTCACCATGATGTGTAGCCTTAAGGGTTGGTGGCTGGTGTTTTGGTCGTCACCATGATGTGCAGCATTACGTGTTGGTGGCTTGTGGTTTGGTCGTCACCATGACGTGTAGCATTACGTGTTGGTGGCTGGTGGTTTGGCGGTCACCATAATGTGTAGCATTACATGTTGGTGGCTTGTGGTTTTGTCGTCACCATGATGTGTAATATTACTTGTTGGTGGCTGGTGGTTTTTTCATCACCATGATGTGTAGAATTACGTGTTGGTGGTTGTTGGTTTGGTCGTCATCATGACGTGTAGCATTATGTTTTAGTGGCTGGTGGTTTGGTCGTCACCATGATGTGTAGCATAACGTGTTGGTGGCTGGTGGTTTGGTCGTCATCATGATGTGTAGCATTACATGTTGGTGGCTGGTGGTTTGGTCGTCACTATGATGTGTAGCATAACGTGTTGGTGGCTGGTGGTTTGGTCGTCATCATTATGTGTAGCATTAAGTGTTGGTGGCTGGTGTTTTGGTCGTCACCATGATGTGTAGCTTAACGTGTTGGTGGCTGGTGGTTTGGTCGTAATCATGACGTGTAGCATTATGTGTTAGTGGCTGGTGGTTTGGTCGTCACCATGATGTGTAGCATAACGTGTTGGTGGCTGGTGGTTTGGTCGTCATCATAATGTGTAGCATTACATGTTGGTGACTGGTGGTTTGGTCGTCACCATGATGTGTAGCATTACGTATTGGTGTCTGATTGTTTGGACGTCACCATGATGTGTAGCATTACGTGCATTACGTGTTGGTGGCTGGTGGTTTGGTCGTCACCATGATGTGTAACATTACGTTTTGGTGGCTGGTGGTTTGGTCGTCATCATGATGTGTAGAATTACGTGTTGGTTATTGGTGGTTTGGTCGTCACCATGATGTGTAGCATTACGTTTTGGTGGCTGGTGGTTTGGTCGTCACCATGATGTGTAGCATTACGTGTTGGTGGCTGATGGTTTGGACGTCACCATGATGTGTAGCATTACGTGTTGGTGGCTGATGGTTTGGACGTCACCATGATGTGTAACATTACTTGTTGGTGGCTGGTGGATTTGTCATCACTATGATGTGTAGAATTACGGGTTGGTGGTTGGTGGTTTGGTCGTCATCATGATGTGTAGCATTACGTGTTGGTGGCTGGTGTTTTGGTCGTCACCATGATGTGTAGCATAACGTGTTGGTGGCTGGTGGTTTGATCGTCGTCATGACGTGTATAGCATTATGTTTTAGTGGCTGGTGGTTTGGTCGTCACCATGATGTGTAGCATAACGTGTTGGTGGCTGGTGGTTTGGTCGTCATCATGATGTGTAGAATTACATGTTGGTTGCTGGTGGTTTGGTCGTCACCGTGATGTGTAGCATTACGTGTTGGTGGCTGATGGTTTGGACGTCACCATGATGTGTAGCATTACGTGGTATGAGTCCTCTGTATTCGTTCAAGCGTATCTATATCCTTCTTACAATATATATTTAATATTATAAATTTTATATATTATTAGTCATTTTATATATTAAATATATATATATATATATATATATGGCTGGTGGTTTGGTCGTAATCATGACGTGTAGCATTATGTGTTAGTGGCTGGTGGTTTGGTCGTCACCATGATGTGTAGCATAACGTGTTGGTGGCTGGTGGTTTGGTCGTCATCATAATGTGTAGCATTACATGTTGGTGACTGGTGGTTTGGTCGTCACCATGATGTGTAGCATTACGTATTGGTGTCTGATTGTTTGGACGTCACCATGATGTGTAGCATTACGTGCATTACGTGTTGGTGGCTGGTGGTTTGGTCGTCACCATGATGTGTAACATTACGTTTTGGTGGCTGGTGGTTTGGTCGTCATCATGATGTGTAGAATTACATGTTGGTTATTGGTGGTTTGGTCGTCACCATGATGTGTAGCATTACGTTTTGGTGGCTGGTGGTTTGGTCGTCACCATGATGTGTAGCATTACGTGTTGGTGGCTGATGGTTTGGACGTCACCATGATGTGTAGCATTACGTGTTGGTGGCTGATGGTTTGGACGTCACCATGATGTGTAACATTACTTGTTGGTGGCTGGTGGATTTGTCATCACTATGATGTGTAGAATTACGGGTTTGTGGTTGGTGGTTTGGTCGTCATCATGATGTGTAGCATTACGTGTTGGTGGCTGGTGTTTTGGTCGTCACCATGATGTGTAGCATAACGTGTTGGTGGCTGGTGGTTTGATCGTCGTCATGACGTGTATAGCATTATGTTTTAGTGGCTGGTGGTTTGGTCGTCACCATGATGTGTAGCATAACGTGTTGGTGGTTGGGGGTTTGGTCGTCATCATGATGTGTAGAATTACATGTTGGTTGCTGGTGGTTTGGTCGTCACCGTGATGTGTAGCATTACGTGTTGGTGGCTGATGGTTTGGACGTCACCATGATGTGTAGCATTACGTGGTATGAGTCCTCTGTATTCGTTCAAGCGTATCTATATCCTTCTTACAATATATATTTAATATTATAAATTTTATATATTATTAGTCATTTTATATATTATATATATATATATATATATATATATATATATATATATATATATATATATATATATATATATATATATATATATATATAATATATTAAATATATATATATATTTATATATATATATATATATATATATTTAATATATACAATGAATCCTCCTCTTCTTCCTATTCGATCTCTCCTAAACATTATGTATCCTGTCAATCCTAATTCAGCATCTGATATGTCTTTGTTGGCCCATGAATTATGGGAGGGTCAGTATCTTCTACACTGTTTAATTAGTTTTTCTTATTTACCATGCTCCTTGCATTTAAACACACGCATTTACAACCAGCTTCAGAAAGTGTCCCGGACATTTTGTTAGTGGTGACCTCTTGTCCTGTTTGAGGCACCTCTAAGTAACCCCCTGCGCTACTAGTTTAAACAATGTTTGCTACGAAATATATGTTTTATGCTATCCATGCTAATGTTGACTGCTGCTAAGGGTTCATCCGCAAACACCGCTGCACCCTTGCCACTTAGATGAAGCATATTCCTCATATACATAGCAGTCAATAGTTAAGGAGAGGAAATGACCGAGCCAAAGAGTGGCCCAGTAGGGAGGGACCCAGTGAATTCCGGTCGCAGAGCCTTCTTGGTACCATAAGCGACCCCTAGCGACTGGAGCTAACCCTAACCGTCTAGCGCGCCCCCTGGCGACTGAATTTAATTTTAATTTTAAATTTATTTTTAATATTTTTTTTTTTTTTTTTTTTTAACTGCGCGCGCAGCCTCACAACATTCTGGGTAGCCCGAGCGCCCCCTGGCCCGTAACCCTATCCGTAACCCTAGAACGCCCCCTAGCGACTGGAGCTAACCCTAACCGTCTAGAGCGCCCCATGTCGACTGAATTTAATTTTAATTTTTATTTTATTTATTTCATTTTTTTCTTGACATACCGACATACAGCTCAAGTAAGCTATAAACGTGTCAGGACACATAACTTCTACAGTTTACCCATAATTCCTACAATTTACCCATAATTCCCCTATTCAATAAGAGCACTAGCAAATGTTATTAAATATTTGAAAATAATGACACAATATTGTCCACAAACGTTAGACAGAGGACTCTAAAGTCTCTTGTCATACCGACGTACAGCTGACGAAAGCTATAAACGTGTCAGGAAATGCTGCTGACGTAATCCGCATACAGAACAATACCAAATAAGGACATGCATCTGCACCAGACGCGTCGCGGAAAGTGCATCATCAGCATATTGTCGTTATATGTCAATGTTTGAAAATAATGCGCTGTTACACTTTACCCATAACTCCTACAGTTTACCTATAATTCCTACAATTTACCCATAACTCCTAAAGTTTATCCATGTTAACACCACGCTATATATTCTTAAATAACACATGTGTGTATTAATAAGCTATACGAAACCCGAGAGCAACGAAAGGCGTACTTTCGACCCAGCTCGCTAGCGAAGTCGGCTCATGTTTTAATCAGTAGGCCGGTAGCAGCCGGCTAGCAGGCGTGTAGAAGTAGGCCATGCACAGACGATATCAGTGACCCAACGACCCAGCCCGGCTCATGTTTTTTATCAGTAGACCGCTAGCAGCCGGCTAGCAGGCGTGTAGAATTAGGTCACGCACAGACGATATCAGTGACCCAACGACCCAGCCCGGATCATGATTTTTATTAGTAGACCGCTAGCAGCCGGCTAGCGGGCGTGTAGAAATAGGCCACGCACAGTCGTATAACGGTGTCTCTTAAAGTTAAATTATGTGTTATATAGATACGTTTTAAAAGCGTTCGCTGCATAGGAGTATGTATTAGTTACCATTCGTGCAAACAACGACAGAGATAAGTCCGGCAGCAGGCATCGCTTTAGACGCACACGCAAACGCACACGCAAACACACACACACACGCGCACACACACACGCGCACACACACGCACACGCACACGCACACACACACACACACACACACAAACACACACACGCACGCACGCACGCACGCACGCACACACATCATGCTTGCTTATATAACACAGTTGTTTCAATAAAGCACACATATGTAGTGTAGCGTGTTTGTTCATTCACCTAGCTATAAAAAGAACTTGATTTTAGTTTCATACCTATCGTGTTACTCACAGACCCCTTATATTCTGATTGACCAGGCGAGGCAAACTATTACCAACATTACACCTGTCTGGACTTCCGCACTGTGTGCAGTAACACTCTGCTACCTCCAGCCACATCCTGGCTATTTACACACTACCTCCATCATACAGTCCTCTGTCTCTCCTACCTCCAGCCACATCCCTGCTCCGTACACGCTGTCTCCACCATACAGTCCTCTGTCTCTACTACCTCCAGCCACATTGTGACGCATTACACATTGCCTCCACCATAGAGTCCTCTATCTCTCCTACCTCCAGCCACATCCTGACTTCCGATACATCGCGTCCACCATACTATCCCCTGTCTCTCGTACATACAACCACATCATTGCTCCTGATACATTGCCCCCACCATTATGTCTTCTGTCTCTCCTACCTCCAACCACATCCTGGCTCCTTACACACTGCCTCCACCATTCAGTCTTTTGTCTCTCCTACCACTAACCACATCCTGGCTACTTACACACTGCCTCCACCATACTGTCCTCTGTCTCTCTTACCACTAGCCACATCCTGGCTACTTACACACTGCCTCCGCCATACAGTCCTCCGTCTCTACTACCTCCAACAACATCCCTGCTCCTTACACACTGTCTCCGCCATACAGTCCTCCGTCTCTACTACCTCCAACCAAATCCTGGCTCTTTACACATTGCCTGCACCAAATATTCCTCTGTCTCTCCTACCTTCAGCCACATCCTGGCTCATAATACATTGCGTCCACCATACAACCCTCTGTCTCTCCTACCTCCAGCCACATCCTGGCTACTTACACACTGCCTCCAACATACAGTCCACTGTATTTCCTACCTCCAGCCACATCCTTCCTCCTTACATACTGCATCCGCCATACAGTCCTCTGTTTCTCCTACTTCCAGCCACATCCTGGCTCCTGATACATTGCGTCCATCGTACAATCCTCTGTCTTTCCTATCTCCAGCCACACCCTTGCTCCTTACACATTACCTCCACCACACTGTCCTCTATTGCTCCTACCTCCAACCAAATCCTGGCTCTTTACACATTGCCTACACCATACAGTCCTCTGTCTCTCCTACCTCCAGCCACATCCTAGCTACTTACACACTGCCTCCACCATACAGTCCACTGACTTTCCTGTATTGTAGGTCGAAGGACCTACAACTTTATGTATTGTAGGTCAAAAGACCTACAACTTTATGTATTGTAGGTCCAAATACCTACAACTTTATGTATTGTAAGTCCAAGGACCTACAACTTTATGTACTGCAGGTCCAAAGACCTGCTACTTTAGGTTTTGTAGGTTCAAGGACCTTCAACTTTATGTATTGTAGGTCCAAGGACCTACAACTTTATGTATTGTAGGTCCAAATACCTGCTACTTTATGTATTGTAGGTCCAAGGACATACGACTTTATGTATTGTATGTCCAAATACCTGCTACTTTATGTATTGTATATCCAAGGACATACAACTTTATGTATTGTAGATCCAAATACCTACAACTTTATTTACTGTAGGTCCAAAGACCTGCTGCTTTATGTTTTGTGGGTTCAAGGACCTACAACTTTATGTATTGGAGGTCCAAAGACCTGCTACTTTATGTATTGTAGGTCCAGAGACCTGCTACTTTATGTATTGTAGGTCCAAAGAACCTGCTAATTTATGTATTGTAGGTCCAAATACCTACAACGTTATGTATTGAATGTCCAAGGACCTACAACTTTATGTGTTGTAGGTCCAAAGACCTGCTATTTTAGGTTTTGTGGGTTCAAGAACCTACAACTTTATGTATTGGAGGTCCAAAGACCGGCTACTTTATGTATTGTAGGTCCAAAGAACTGCTACTTTACGTATTGTAGGTACAAAGACCTGCTACTTTATGTATTGTAGGTCCAAACACCTACAACTTTATGTATTGTAGATCCAAGGACCTACAACTTTATGTATTGTAGGTCCAAAAACCTGCTACTTTATGTATTGTAGGTCCAAAGACCTGCTACTTTATGTATTGTAGGTCCAAAAACATACATCTTATAGTATTGTAGGCCCAAAGACTTTCAACTTTATGTGTTGTATATATACCTTCTGTTCACACCTTATCATATATATTTCATACACGACATATGTATTCTATTTAATAAAAGGAATGGAACGTATTGTCATATTCCTACGAGTGACCCCCCTCCATAGTTGAAAGGGAACCCGTAGTCAATGATATTGGACATAGTGGACAATATTAGCCATTGTCATGTAAATAACTTATATACCACCACCACCACCACCACCACCACCACCACCCCGCATGCACTATATAGATGTATTGAGGGTCCGTCCCCTCTCAGTTGTAGACGCGTGTCCGCCAATGTGTTAGTTTGTCCATCATTTTTGTTAGTTTGTCCGCCATTTTGTTAGTTTGTCCGCCATTTTGTTAGTTTTGTCCATCATTTTTGTTAGTTTGTCTGCCATTTTGTTAGTTTGTCCACCATTGTGTTAGTTTGTCCGCCATTTTGTTAGTTTTGTCCATCATTTTTTGTTAGTTTGTCCGCCATTTTGTTAGTTTGTCCGCCATTTTGTTAGTTTTTCCCTCATTTTTGTTAGTTTGTCCGCCATTTTGTTAGTTTTGTCCATTATTTCAAACTTTATGTGTTGTATATATACCTTCTGTTCACACCTTATCATATATATTTCATACACGATATATGTATTCTATTTAATCAAAGGAATGGAACGTGTTGTCATATTCCTACGAGTGACCTCCCTCCATAGTTGAAAGGGAACCCATAGTCAATGATATTGGACATAGTGGACAATAGTAGCCATTGTCATGTAAATATCTTATATACCACCACCACCACCACCACCACCACCACCACCCCGTACGCACTATATAGATGTACTGAGGATCCGTACCCTCTCAGTTGTAGACGCGTGTCCGCCAATTTGTTAGTTTGTCCATCATTTTTGTTAGTTTGTCCGCCATTTTGTTAGTTTGTCCGCCATTTTGTTAGTTTTGTCCATCATTTTTGTTAGTTTGTCCGCCATTTTGTTAGTTTGTCCACCGTTTTGTTAGTTTTGACCATTATTTTGTTAGTTTGTCCGCCATTTTGTTAGTTTTGTCCATCATTTTTGGTAGTTTGTCCATCATTTTTGTTAGTTTGTCCGCCATTCTGTTAGTTTGTCCGCCATTTTGTTAGTTTGTCCATCATTTTTGTTAGTTTGTCCGCCATTTTGTTAGTTTTGTCCATCATTTCAAACTTTATGTGTTGTATATATACCTTCTGTTCACACCTTATCATATATATTTCATACACGACATATGTATTCTATTTAATCAAAGGAATGGAACGTGTTGTCATATTCCTAGGAGTGACCCCCTCCATAGTTGAAAGGGAACCCGTAGTCAATGATATTGGACATAGTGGACAATAGTAGCCATTATCATGTAAATATCTTATATACCACCACCACCACCACCACCACCACCACCACCACCACCACCACCACCACCACCACCACCACCACCACCACCACCACCACCACCACCACCACCACCACCACCATCACCACCACCACCACCACCCGCACGCACTATATAGATGTACTGAGGGTCCGTCCCCTCTCAGTTGTTGACTCGTGTCCGCCAATTTGTTAGTTTGTCCATCATTTTTGTTAGTTTGTCCGCCATTTTGTTAGTTTGTCCGCCATTTTGTTAGTTTTGTCCATCATTTTTTTTAGTTTGTCCGCCATTTTGTTAGTTTGTCCACCGTTTTGTTAGTTTTGACCATTATTTTGTTAGTTTGTCCGCCATTTTGTTAGTTTTGTCCATCATTTTTGTTAGTTTGTCCATCATTTTTGTTAGTTTGTCCACCATTTTGTTAGTTTGTCCGTCATTTTGTTAGTTTTGTCCATCATTTTTGTTAGTTCGTCCGCCATGTTGTTAGTTTGTCCGCCATTTTGTTAGTTTGTCCATCATTTTTTGTTAGTTTGTCCACCATTTTGTTAGTTTTGTCCATTATTTTGTTAGTTTGTCCGCTATTTTGTTAGTTTTGTCCATCATTTTTGTTAGTTTGTCCGCCATTTTGTTAGTTTGTCCATCATTTTTGTGAGTTTGCCCGTCATTTTGTTAGTTTGTCCATCATTTTTGTTAGTTTGTCCGCCGTTTTGTTAGTTTTGACCATTATTTTGTTAGTTTGTCCACCATGTTGTTAGTTTTGTCCATTATTTTTGTTTGTTTGTCCGCCATTTTGTTAGTTTGTCCTCCATTTTGTTAGTTTTGTCCATAATTTTTGTTAGTTTGTCCGCCATTTTGTTAGTTTGTCCATCATTTTTGTTAGTTTGTCCGCTATTTTGTTAGTTTGTCAATGATGTTGTTAGTTTGTCCGCCATTTTATTAGTTTGTCCACCGTTTTGCTAGTTTTGTCCATTACTGGTAGCGTTGTGCAAACAGCACTATCTCGATGCAGTCTATCTAGGGTTATACAACCGACAACAGGTTGGGGTTACACCTTTTTACAAGCTCTCTAGTGTTATACAACCTACAACAAGTTGGGGTTACACCGTTAAGGTTAGGGTTAGGGTGGCAGCTAGAATTTCTGATACATACCTCGATCCATAGAGAAGTAGTGAGTCGAATGTAGCAATTACATTCTGGTTTCCATACCTCGCCACCCCATCATAGAGCAATGAGACGAGTATAGCCATCTGACCACCCTCCATAGAATAATGAGACGAGTATAGCCATCTGACCAAACGACGCACGCTTGGTGTTGTATTCCCGATAGTGACACCCCTCTACACATGGACAAGCTCCACAGAGTAGTAGTGATTCGTGTGTAGCCATTACCTTCTGGTTCCCACACCTCACCACCCCCACCATATAGTAATGAGACGAGAATAGCCATCTGACCACCCACCATAGAGTAATTAGACGAGTATAGCCATCAGATCACCCCCACGCCCGCACGGCCTTCACCTTCTGTCTATAGACCTGAACATATTTGACACCACCCCACACTATATGGTCGTACACAAACCTCCATAAAGACAGAGACATTGACGTTAGGGTTAGTTATGGGTTAGGGTTAGGGTTATGATGTCAATGTATAAGAGCGAGGGTTTCGGTTTAAGGTTAGGATTAGGGTTAGCTAGGCGCTCAGGGGTTAGGGTTAGCTCCAGTCGCCAGAGGGCGCTGATACAATCGCCAGGGGGTGCAGGGGCGCGCGCGATTACAGGAAAAAGGTGTATTATGCGGAAAAAGGGGTATTACCATCCCCGCGCGCGCCCCTGCTCTCCTGGCGACTGTATCAGCGCCCTCTGGCGACTGGAGCTAACCCTAACCCCTGAGCGCCTAGCTAACCCTAATACTAACCTTAAACCGAAACCCTAACCCTCGCTCTTATACATTGACATCATAACCCTAACCCTAACCCATAACTAACCCTAACTTCAATGTCTCTGTCTTTATGGAGGTTTGTGTACGACCATACAGTGTGGGGTGGTGTCAAATATGTTCAGGTCTATAGACAGAAGGTGAAGGCCGTGAGGGCGTGGGGGTGGTCATATGGCTATACTCGTCTAATTACTCTATGGTGGGTGGTCAGATGGCTATGCTCGTCTCATTACTCTATGGTGGGGGTGGTGAGATGTGGGAACCAGAAGGTAATGGCTACAAACGACTCACTACTACTCTGTGGAGCTTGTCCATGTGTAGACGGGTGTCACTATCGGGAATACAACACCAAGCGTGCGTCGTTTGGTCAGATTGCTATACTCGTCTCATTATTCTATGGAGGGTGGTCAGATGGCTATACTCGTCTCATTGCTCTATGGTGGGGTGGCGAGGTGTGGAAACCAGAATATAATTGCTACATTCTACTCACTACTTCTCTATGGATCGAGGTATGTATCAGAAATTCTAGCTGCCACCCTAACCCTAACCCTAACGGTGTAACCCCAACTTGTTGTAGGTTGTATAACACTAGAGAGCCTGCAAAAAGGTGTAACCCCAACCTGTTGTCGGTTGTATAACCCTAGATAGACTGCATCGAGATAGTGCTGTTTGCACAACGCTACCAGTAATGGACAAAACTTGCAAAACGGTGGACAAACTAATAAAATGGCGGACAAACTAACAAAATCATGGACAAACTAATAAAATAGCGGACAAACTAACAAAAATGATGGACAAACTAACAAAATGGCGGACAAACTAACAAAATGACGGATAAACTAACAAAAATTATGGACAAAACTAACAAAATGTCGGACAAACTAACAAAATGGCAGACAAACAAACAAAAATAATGGTCAAAACTAACAAAACGGCGGACAAACTAACAAAAATGATGGACAAACTAACAAAATGACGGGCAAACTCACAAAAATGATGGACAAACTAACAAAATGGCGGACAAACTAACAAAATAATGGTCAAAACTAACAAAACGGTGGACAAACTAACAAAATGGCGGACAAACTAAAAAAAGGATGGACAAAACTAACAAAATGGCGGACAAACTACCAAAATGACGGACAAACTAACAAAAATGATGGACAAACTAACAAATTGGCGGACACGCGTCAACAACTGAGAGGGGACGGACCCTCAGTACATCTATATAGTGCGTGCGGGGTGGTGGTGGTGGTGGTGGTGGTGGTGGTGGTGGTGGTGGTGGTGGTGGTGGTGGTGGTGATGGTGGTGGTGGTGGTGGTGGTGGTGGTGGTGGTGGTTGTGGTGGTGGTGGTGGTGGTGGTATATAAGATATTTACATGACAATGGCTACTATTGTCCACTATGTCCAATATTATTGACTACGGGTTCCCTTTCAACTATGGAGGGGGGTCACTCGTAGGAATATGACAACACGTTCCATTCCTTTGATTAAATAGAATACATATGTCGTGTATGAAATATATATGATAAGGTGTGAACAGAAGGTATATATACAACACATAAAGTTGTAAGTCTTTGGGCTTACAATACTACAAGATGTATGTTTTTTGGACCTACAATACATAAAGTAGCAGGTCTTTGGACCTACAATACATAAAGTAGCAGGTTTTTGGACCTACAATACATAAAGTTGTAGGTCCTTGGATCTACAATGCATAAAGTTGTAGGTGTTTGGACCTACAATGCATAAAGTAGAAGGTCTTTGTACCTATAATACATAAAGTAGCAGTTCTTTGGACCTACAATACATAAAGTAGCCGGTCTTTGGACCTCCAATACATAAAGTTGTAGGTTCTTGAACCCACAAAACCTAAAATAGCAGGTCTTTGGACCTACAACACATAAAGTTGTAGGCCCTTGGACATACAATACATAAAGTGGTAGGTATTTGGACCTACAATACATAAATTAGCAGGTGTTTGGACCTACAATACATAAAGTAGCAGGTGTTTGGACCTACAATACATAAAGTAGCAGGTGTTTGGACCTACAATACATAAAGTTGTAGGTCCTTGGACATACAATACATAAAGTGGTAGGTATTTGGACCTACAATACATAAAGTTGTATGTCATTGGTCCTACAATACATAAAGTTGTAGGTCCTTGAACCCACAAAACATAAAGTAGCAGATCTTTGGACCTACAATACATAAAGTAGCTGTTCTTGTTTTTGGAACTACAATACATAAAGTAGCAGGTTCTTTGGACCTACAATACATAAAGTAGCAGGTCTTTGGACCTACAATACATAAAGTAGCATGTCTTTGGACCTCCAATACATAAAGTTGTAGGTCCTTGAACCCACAAAACATAAAGTAGCAGGTCTTTGGACCTACAGTAAATAAAGTTGTAGGTATTTGGATCTACAATACATAAAGTTGTATGTCCTCGGATATACAATACATAAAGTAGCAGGTATTTGGACAAACAATATATAAAGTCGTATGTCCTTGGACCTACAACACATAAAGTAGCAGGTATTTGGACCTACAATACATAAAGTTGTAGGTCCTTGGACCTACAATACATAAAGTTGTAGGTCCTTGAACCTACAAAACCTAAAGTAGCAGGTCTTTGGACCTACAGTACATAAAGTTGTAGGTCCTTGGACTTACAATACATAAAGTTGTAGGTATTTGGACCTACAATACATAAAGTTGTAGGTCTTTTGACCTACAATACATAAAGTTGTAGGTCCTTGGACCTACAATACAGGAAAGTCAGTGGACTGTATGGTGGAGGCAGTGTGTAAGTAGCTAGGATGTGGCTGGAGGTAGGAGAGACAGAGGACTGTATGGTGTAGGCAATGTGTAAAGAGCCAGGATTTGGTTGGAGGTAGGAGCAATAGAGGACAGTGTGGTGGAGGTAATGTGTAAGGAGCAAGGGTGTGGCTGGAGGTAGGAAAGACAGATGATTGTACGATGGACGCAATGTATCAGGAGCCAGGATGTGGCTGGAAGTAGGAGAAACAGAGGACTGTATGGCGGATGCAGTATGTAAGGAGGAGGGATGTGGCTGGAGGTAGGAAAGACAGTGGACTGTATGTTGGAGGCAGTGTGTAAGTAGCCAGGATGTGGCTGGAGGTAGGAGAGACAGAGTGTTGTATGGTGGACGCAATGTATTATGAGCCAGGATGTGGCTGGAGGTAGGAGAGACAGAGGAATGTATGGTGCTGGCAATGTGTAAAGAGCCAGGATTTGGTTGGAGGTAGTAGAGACGGAGGACTGTATGGCGGAGACAGTGTGTAAGGAGCAGGGATGTGGTTGGAGGTAGTAGAGACGGAGGACTGTATGGCGGAGGCAGTGTGTAAGTAGCCAGGATGTGGCTAGTGGTAAGAGCGACAGAGGATAGTATGGTGGAGGCAGTGTGTAAGTAGCCAGGATGTGGCTAGTGGTAGGAGAGACAGAAGACTGAATGGTGGAGGCAGTGTGTAAGGAGCCAGGATGTGGTTGGAGGTAGGAGAGACAGAAGACATAATGGTGGGGGCAATGTATCAGGAGCAATGATGTGGCTGTATGTACGAGAGACAGGGGATAGTATGGTGGACGCGATGTATCGGAAGTCAGGATGTGACTGGAGGTAGGAGAGACAGAGGACTCTATGGTGGAGGCAATGTGTAATGCGTCAGAATGTGGCTGGAGGTAGTAAAGACAGAGGACTGTATGGTGGAGACAGCATGTACGGAGCAGGGATGTGGCTGGAGGTAGGAGAGACAGAGGACTGTATGATGGAGGTAGTGTGTAAATAGCCAGGATGTGGCTGGAGGTAGCAGAGTGTTACTGCACACAGTGCGGAAGTCCAGACAGGTGTAATGTTGGTAATAGTTTGCCTCGCCTGGTCAATCAGAATATAAGGGGTCTGTGAGTAACACGATACGTATAAATCTAAAATCAAGTTCTTTTTATAGCTAGGTGAATGAACAAACACGCTACACTACATATGTGTGCTTTATAGAAACAACTGTGTTATATAAGCAAGCATGATGTTTGTGTGTGTGCGTGCGTGTGTGTGTGCGCGCGCGCGTGTGTGCGTGTGCGTTTGCGTGTGCGTGTGCGTCTAAAGCGATGCCTGCTGCCGGACTTATCTCTGTCGTTGTTTGCACGAATGGTAACTAGTACATACTCCTATGCAGCGAACGCTTTTAAAACGTATCTATATAACACATAGTTTAACTTTAAGAGACACCGTTATACGACTGTGCGTGGCCTATTTCTACACGCCCGTTAGCCGGCTGCTAGCGGTCTACTAATAAAAATCATGAGCCGGGCTAGGTCGTTGGGTCACTGATATCGTCTGTGCGTGACCTAATTCTACACGCCTGCTAGCCGGCTGCTAGCGGTCTACTGATAAAAAACATGAGCCGGGCTGGGTCGTTGGGTCACTGATATCGTCTGTGCATGGCCTACTTCTACACGACTGCTAGCCGGCTGCTACCGGCCTACTGATAAAAACATGAGCCGACTTCGTTAGCGAGCTGGGTCGAAAGTACGCCTTTCGTTGCTCTCGGGTTTCGTATAGCTTATTAATACACACATGTGTTATTTAAGAATATATAGCGTGGTGTTAACATGGATAACTTTAGGAGTTATGGGTAAATTGTAGGAATTATAGGTAAACTGTAGGAGTTATGGGTAAAGTGTAACAGCGCATTATTTTCAACCATTGACATATAACGACAATATGCTGATGATGCACTTTCCGCGACGCGTCTGGTGCAGCTGCATGTCCTTATTTGGTATTGTTCTGTATGCGGATTACGTCAGCAGCATTTCCTGACACGTTTATAGCTTTCGACAGCTGTACGTCGGTATGACAAGAGACTTTAGAGTCCTCTGTCTAACGTTTGTGGACAATATTGTGTCATTATTTTAAAATATTTAATAACATTTGCTAGTGCTCTTATTGAATAGGGGAATTATGGGTAAATTGTAGGAATTATGGGTAAACTGTAGGAGTTATGTGTCCTGATACGTTTATAGCTTAATTCAGCTGTATGTCGGTATGTCAAGAAAAAAATAAATAAATAAAATAAAAATTAAAATTAAATTCAGTCGACATGGGGAGCTCCAGTCGCTAGGGGGCGTTCTAGGGTTACAAATAGGGTTACGGGCCAGGGGGCGCTCGGGCTACCCAGAAGGTTGTGAGGCTGCGCGCGCAGTTAAAATTAAAATTAAAATAAAAAAATATATATTAAAAATAAATTTAAAATTTAAATTAAATTCAGTCGCCAGGGGCGCTCTAGACGGTTAGGGTTAGCTCCAGTCGCTAGGGGGCGCTTATGTTACCCAGAAGGCTCTGCGACCGGAATTCACTGGGTCCCTCCCTACTGGGCCACTCTTTGGCTCGGTCATTTCCTCTCCTTAACTACTGACTGCTATGTATATGAGGAATGTGCTTCATCTAAGTGGCAAGGGTGCAGCGGTGTTTGCGGATGAACCCTTAGCAGCAGTCAACAGTAGCATGGATAGCATAAAACATATATTTCTTAGCAAACATTGTTTAAACTAGTAGCGCAGGGGGTTACTTAGAGGTGCCTCAAACAGGACAAGAGGTCACCACTAACAAAATGTCCGGGAAACTTTCTGAAGCTGGTTGTAAATGCGTGTGTTTAAATGCAAGGAGCATGGTAAATAAGAAAAACAAATTAAACAGTGTAGAAGATACTGACCCTCACATAATTCATGGGCCAACAAAGACATATCAGATGCTGAATTAGGATTGACAGGATACATAATGTTTAGGAGAGATCGAATAGGAAGAAGAGAAGGATTCATTGTATATATTAAATATATATATATATATATATATATATATATATATATATATATATATATATATATATATATATATATATATATATATATATATATATATTATATATAATATATAAATATATATATATTTAATATATTATATATATATATATATATATATATATATATATATATATATATATATATATATTTAATATATAAAATGACTAATAATATATAAAATTTATAATATTAAATATATATTGTAAGAAGGATATAGGTACGCTTGAACGAATAAAGAGGAGAGCAACTAAGATTATTCCAGAACTGAGACACCTTAGTTATAATAAACACCTAAAAGAATGTGGTTTAACAACCTTAGAAACAAGGAGGTTAAGAGGAGATCAGATTGAAGTGCTTAAGATACTGAATGGTCATGAATATATTGATCAAGCTATTTTTTTCACTCAAGAAAGACAGTAGAACTAGAGGACATGGAGTAACATTAGTAAAGGATCAGTGTATATTGGATATCAGGAAGTACTCGTTTTCACAGAGGGCAATAAATGAATAGAACAAATTATCTAGAGATTGTGTAACTGCTAGCAGCTTGAATATGTTTAAAAACAAGGTTGACGCATATCTCAGGAGGGCGGTTTCATATGGATGAAAAAGTTGGACTCTCGATAAGCCAATGGCTTCCTTGTCCACTTGCCATCTGGGCATTTGTCTTGGATGTCAATCTTGTTAAACCATGAAAAGCGGTAGTGCCCCAACCCGTGAGGTGGCGCCACAGTGTACTATGCCAGGCCACGGAGAGGTGGACTAGGCGGAGTTGGACCACGCCACGATGGTCAAGACCGATTTGCTTTTTAATGGCAATAACTCAAGTATTATGGCGACTATTAAAAGTACAGTGAATTCTCACTATAAGGAACACTAAGCCCATCCTCGGGGTTTTGAAAAGGGGCGTTCGGTCGCACACAATCAGCTGAGGATTTCTTGGATCATGAATTCTAAAAATGATGATGACCAAACCACCAGCCACCAACACGTAATGCTACACATAATGGTGACGACCAAACCACCAACAACCATCACGTAATGCTACACATCATGGTGTCGACCAAACCACCAGCCATCAACACGTAATGCTACACATCATGGTGACGACCAAACCACCAACCACCAACACGTAATGCTACAAATCATTGTGACGACCAAACCACCAGCCACCAACACGTAAGGTTACACATCATGGTGACGACCAAACCACCAACCACCAACACGTTATGCTACACATCATGATGACGACCAAAACACCAGCCACCAACACGTAATGCTACACATCATGTTGCGGACCAAACCACCAACCACCAACACGTAATGTTACACATCATGGTGACGACCAAACCACCAGCCACCAACACATAATGCTACACATCATGATGACGACCAAACCACCAGCCACCAACACGTTATGCTACACATCATGGTGACGACCAAACCACCAGCCACCAACATGTAATGCTACACATCATGATAACGACCAAACCACCAGCCACCAACACGTCATGCTACACATTATGATGATGACCAAACTACCAGCCGTCAACACTTAATGCTACTCATCATGATGACGACCAAACCACCAACCACCAACACGTAATTCTACACATCATAGTGATGACAAATCCACCAGCCACCAACAAGTAATGTTACACGTCATGGTGACGTCCAAACTATCAGCCACCAACACGTAATGCTACACATCATGGTGATGTCCAAACCACCAGCAACCAAAACGTAATCCTGATTACGTCAGCAGCATTTCCTGACACGTTTATAGCTTTCGTCAGCTGTACGTCGGTATGACAAGAGACTTTAGAGTCCTCTGTCTAACGTTTGTGGACAATATTGTGTCATTATTTTCAAATATTTAATAACATTTGCTAGTACTCTTATTGAATAGGGGAATTATGGGTAAATTGTAGGAATTATGGGTAAACTGTAGGAGTTATGTCCTGACACGTTTATGGCTTACTTCAGCTGTATGTCGGTATGTCAAGAAAAAAAAAATTAAATAAAAATTAAAATTAAATTCAGTCGCCAGGGGCGCTCTAGACTGTTAGGGTTAGTTCCAGTCGCTAGGGGGCGCTCTAGGGTTACGGATAAGGTTACGGGCCAGGGGGCGCTCGGGCTACCCAGAAGGTTGTGAGGCTGCGCGCGCAGTTAAAATTAAAATTAAAATAAAATAAAAAAATATTAAAAATAAATTTAAAATTAAAATTAAATTCAGTCGCCAGGGTGCGCTCTAGACGGTTAGGGTTAGCTCCAGTCGCTAGGGGAGCGCTTATGGTACCCAGAAGGCTCTGCGACCGGAAGTCACTGGGTCCCTCCCTACTGGGCCACTCTTTGGCTCGGTCATTTCCTCTCCTTAACTACTGCAGTCCTCCCAACAAAACATCCCCACAAATCCAACGTCCTCTTCCCTACGTAGCTGCTGAATTAGTCCCTGACCCCTTCTTCCCATTACTAGTAAAATCCCTGACAGAATTATCTGCTCAACCCGAGTATTTGCATTTTTGCATGCTAATACAAAACGTCGATGCTAATCAGCTTTACTTGACATGTTAGATGTGGCACAGTTTACTATGTCGAAATACTCGACATCGATTTGTGTTATTATCGCAGATGAGCACGTCGGTAGCACTGATGCTACTGGCCCTGGTGCTACTGGTCCTGGTGCTACTGCCCTGGTGCTACTGGTCCTGGTGTTACTGGTCCTGGTGCTACTGGTCCTGGTGCTACTGGTCCTGGTGCTACTGCCCTGGTGCTACTGGTGTCTGGCTACGAAATGCATGTGCATATGTGCAATTGCCATTATCTGAATAGGTCAGATGCAATTGTAAATACTTTCAATTGCAAATACATTTGTATAATTTGTTTCTGCTGTTTACTTGTAGGTCCCGTTCCCTATTACATTGTGAAGAATTCATGGGGCACGGACTTCGGCATGGATGGCTACCTCTATGTCCGAGCGGGCGAAAACACATGTGGTGAGCTTTATCTCTATTTAATTAATGATCAGTGGCGTATTGGGGGGTAGGGACACTGGGCCCCCGTTGGCCTCCACTTGACCTCCCCACCTTGGCCTCCCCCTTGACCTCCTCCACCTTGGCTCCCCCCACCTTGGACCCCCTCCCCACCTTGGCCTCCACCTTGGCCTCCTCCACCTTGGCTCCCCCCACCTTGGCCTCCCCCTTGGCCTCCTCCACCTTGGCTCCCCCCACCTTGGCCTCCCCCTTGGCCTCCTCCACCTTGGCTCCCCCCACCTTGGCCTCCCCCTCCTTGATTTCCCACATAGTGGCCTCCCCCTTGGCCTTCTCCAGCTTGCCCCTCCCCACCTTGGCCTCCCCACCTTGGCCTCCCCAACTTGGCCTCCCCCACCTTGGCTTCCACCTTTGCCTCCCCCCCCTCCTTGGCCGCCCCCACCTTGGCCTCCCCCACCTTGGCCTCCCCCACCTTGGCCTACCCCTCCTTGCCCCCCCCCACCTTGGCCTCACCCACAGTGCCCCTCCCCACCTTGGCCTCCCCCATCTTGGCCTCCCCAACTTGGCCTCCCCCACCTTGGCTTCCCACACCTAGGCCTCCCCACCTTGGACTCCCCACCTTGGCCTCCCCACTTTGGCCTCCATACCTTGGCCTCCCCACCTTGGCTTCCCCCACCTTGGCCTCCACCTTTGCCCCCCCCCCCTCCTTGGCCGCCCCCACCTTGGCCTCCCACACCTTGGCCTCCCACACATTGGCCCCCCTCACCTTGGCCTCCCCCACCTTGGCCTCCCCCACCTTGGCCTACCCCTCCTTGCCCCCCCCACCTTGGTCTCACCCACAGTGGCCCCCACACCTTGGCTTCCCCCACCTTGGCCCCCCGCACCTTGGACTCCCACACCTTGGCCTCCATCTTGGCATTCCCCACCTTGCCCCCCCACCTTTGCCTCCCAACTTGCCTCCCCACCTTGGCCCCCACTTTGGCCTCCACCTTGCCCCCCCACCTTGACCTCCCCACCTTGCCCCTCCACCTTGGCCTCCCCTACCATGTCCCCCCCACCTTGGCCTCCCCTACCTTGGCCTCCACATTGGCCTCCTCCACCTTGTACCCCAGCTTGGATTAATCGCTGGAGTAAACCGACCTTTACACTGACTTCACACACAGTTACCATTTTATTATTTTACTTGCACACCGCTGTGGTTTTGCTCATTTGTCACTGCTGAAATTTTTTTCAAGTAGGCTATGCTATTCTATCAAACCAGTTTGACAATTTATTTTGGTGAAGTACTTATTGTAGCTATTTCAGTTATGCGCCATCTCAAACATCTATGTACGAAACTTTGGATCACATATCGATCAAAAGTTTTGTCATATCTCATCTCGAACCTCACAACAGTACACGAACATGGCTTATGTGTTCCTCTTTCATCTTAACATCAACTGTGGTCCAAAAATCCCCCCAATCCCCCCATGAAATTAATGTTATTTAGATGTATTCAGATGGCGCCGTCATTGGTTCAATTACAAAAAAGATATCAATGTAATTTAACTGCTTTTCTTCATGATGTCGATGTTCAACATTATGAATACACTGTACACAATGAATCGGGTATGGCAAATGCTGTGATTATGAAATGGTTTATATATTAAATATTTCTGATATACATAATTATATATCTGTATATACTTTTTACTTTTGATAAATTGTAATGATGTAAAGTAATAAAAATATAGATTGTGTACCAGTTAAGGTATTTCTAATATAGTGTGTGTAAGTATTGTGTAAAGGAAAATTGTATTGTTATCGCTACTAATGTGTCGAATTTGAGCATAAAATAAATGTGCCTGCTTTCTTTCACAGTTGCAGAATTCCATTATTCCAACAGCTTACCACTACCAATTTAGAGACTGCCCGAAATAGAAAGCGGCGCCTTCAATAAAACAAAATGTTTGTATCAATATTTTCACGACCGTTCAATATATAAAAGACAGAATGATAAGGGATATTGCAGGAATTGGGAAATGGTAGGTTGGTTCGAAACATTGGTGGGAGGTTGGCCTCCAAAATTGGCGGGGGAGTGGGTGGACTCTTAAAAATGGTGGGATGTTGGCCCCCCAAACAGATGGGAGGTTGACACCTGCCACACCCCTCGGAGACGACATTGCACACGATGTCTAATCACACACGGTACCCCACGACAGTAGAAACGAAATTTTTTTATTTTTAAAGCTGTACCAAGCCATGACGTTTTTTACTTAGTGCCAATCACGCAGAGCCTATCATGTGTCTGTATAACAGAGCACAATTGCCGGCCTATATCTTCTCTGGAAGTGTAAGTTTGTAAAGTGTCACGCTTTGAATGTGGATTGAACAGATATAGCAAACGGCTTCGAGGCCAAACCACTATTGGTTGTTAACCAGTTGTGTGACATTTCCGTATGGAAATACTGGTTAATATATGAGATAAACACAATGTGTACACATCATGATCAAGACCAGAGTTTACCGACGGAGCTGCAGCGGTAGCAGGTGTAGTAGATGGCCCGAGTTATTCGACATCGATAATTATCGTCCAGTCATAGGGTCATAATTTGTCGCCAGTTTCACCCACAGGCACAGAGCCGGACGTCAACCTACTGCTTTTCCGACTCGGTAGTCCAGTTGCCGGGTCGCGAGGGCTTTTTGAGCGTCTCTCGTCGAAGTGTAGCTGGTGAACTTTAACGCGGCCGATTCCGCCGAACGCGAGCAGAAGCTCCGGAATCACCAAAAGCCCGTGAAATACACCGAAGACGACAACGAGGAACATTATTTTGAAGAAGGCCCTGATCACGTATCCAGGCGCGACGCCGAGTATCGATATGGCGAGAATCGTCGACGCGGCGCTCTGCACGATGGGATAGCCCACAAGAGCGAGGGCGTTGCGCATGCGTTCCAGTTGGTTTTGGCCGGTCGCGCCGACGAACGCGTTGGTGATGTGCGCCGAGAAGTCGACGCTGAAGCCAATGCTCATGATGATGTGGATCATCGAGACGCTGTCCAGGTTGACCCCCCACCAGGTCATGAATCCTATGACCCCTACGCAGATGGACGCGATGCTCAAGGTGACGAAGACGGTGCACGCGAACGAAGGAATCAGCAGCAGAGAGACGAGGAACATGGCGGCCGTCGCCAGAGCCAAGTTGCGCAAGGTGGTCGGCGCGACAACTGCGTATATGTCATAGAAGATGAATGAAGGGTGAAACACTGTTACGTTAGTGTCGGTCCTGGTAGCGTCGGAAGCGATCTTGCGGGCCCGTCGCATCATGGCCGTCTCGCGGACCGTCGTGTTGAGACGCTTCGAGACGACATGGAACCTCGTCCCGACTATGGCCGTTTTATCCATGTTCCACTTGACGTCGAGCGCGTAGATGTGGTTCGCGGGGTGGACCATGAAGGCGCTGTAGGCGCGGGTGAAGTTGTCCCTGTCCCACACGGTTCTTGTCCCGAACTCTTTGTCGAACCGTCGAGTCCACGCGAACGTCGTGTTCGCGCCGTGGAAGAAGTTCGAGTCCCGCTCGTACGCCCGCAGCATCTGGTGACAATGATACTATAAGGGTACTTCTACATATTTTATACTTTTATGTGTGGTTTTTATACTTTTATGTGTGGTTTAATTCAGTTTTGTTTAGCCAAATTTTACACATATTTAATGTATTATTATTATTTATATTTGAGTTTAGTTTTGTAAACACTGCTGAACAGAGTTTTACTTTGGATTTTAGTGTATAAATAAAGTTATTATTATCCAGCTAGTGCGTGCGTGCGTGCGTGCGTGTGTGTGTGCGTGTGCGTGTGCGTGTGCGTGTGCGTGTGCGTGTGCGTGTGCGTGTGCGTGTGCGTGTGCGTGTGCGTGCGTGCGTGCGTGCGTGCGTGCGTGCGTGCGTGCGTGCGTGCGTGCGTGCGTGCGTGCGTGTGTATGTCATGCTGCTCCTCCTAGACTCTTGACATCTCGGCCTACAAACTTTTAGGGGTTCATCTATGACCTCACGCTCGGGGCGTCTAAATTTTTTTCTGAAATTCACCCCACTATAACCCTTTCTACGAACAATCGAGTTACCCGTATTGCTCCTTCTTCATACCGAGTTTTGGCAGCAGCTAATTCAGCGCCCATCCTGCACACACTTGGTGCAGTGTGTGGTAGAGTTTGTGGGTCCACGGCAGTTTGTGGGTCCAGGGCAGGCCACACGTTTATCTCGTGTGGGATCTTATTTTCCCGGCATAGACACCAGGTAGACATAAGATCGCAACAAGTTGACGTCTTGCCATTTTCTATTACTTCTGAATTAAAATATACATGTCTGACTATCCTCCTGTAGGGGAAGGTTCGGTAATATGAGCCACTTTTCTCACACTGATATCTGGAGCCGTGTGACTAGATATTTGCTGTGTCTAAGGTTCAAGTCCTAGTTGTTTTCAGCACTCGGCAACGTTCTATTAACGGACTAGTCTGTATGTTGTGGTTACTACAACTGTATGATGTTTCGATGTCTCATTCAACTAGCCAGCCTTTTTTAGAACATTCTCGCCAAGCCGACCTTTATATGCT
Source organism: Lamellibrachia columna (assembly GCA_963662155.1). Taxonomy (NCBI): domain Eukaryota; kingdom Metazoa; phylum Annelida; class Polychaeta; order Sabellida; family Siboglinidae; genus Lamellibrachia; species Lamellibrachia columna. The sequence continues at coordinate 41,689,274 of OY759274.1, forward strand.
GGCATTGAGGGTGGTCACTGCCAGGGTGCATGTCGTCCTCAGTGGTTCTTTTACATCACAAATTTAATGATACGGGACCGACATTAACGTGATCACCTGATTCACGAGAGATACACAATCTCCAATGTTGAGATCCATGTTTTTACACGACACATACCCATGCCCGGCTCGGGCCTTGAACTCAGACGTCGGATCTCTGTAAAGCGGATGGGCTAACCACTACACTACCGCATCTTTCTAAGTTGTCGTAAAAGTTATCGTTGTAGACTATTATTATGAGCATCATTTCACACGTGGGTTGTTATTGCACACGTGGGTTGTTATTGCACACGTGGGTTGTTTTTTCAACGAGGACCAGACCAGGAGAAAATATTCTGCAAATGGTTCGTATTACCTTGCGCGTTGGAAACATAGCATAGCCCATGAATAGCGTGGACTTTAGTGATCATAGCCCATGGATAGTATGAACTTACGTGATTGCAAATGTTGCTAGTTTGGTCCGCACACTCATTAACTCGGCAAGAAATCGCCAAATGGCAACATATGGTGTACCATTTCTGAGTTAATGAAGTGGCTCATATTATCAGTATGCTCATAATAATTTTATCGCCGAAAGTAGTTATAGTGTCGTTTTCGTACCCCCAATTGTGGCGGCAATTTTGGTGGCAGCTAAAAATAGATGGTAGCTAAAAATAGGTTCAGGGTTCAGTACGATATAGGTGAATTTTATAAAGAGCTGTGATTCGTCGGTTATAGTTTCATTCATAAAAGTTATGTATATGAGTTTCATAAAAAATCGTGGACGATTAATGAGGTAAGGAGGCTGAATGGCTCGTGTGTCCATCTGGAGGGAGGTGGGTAGATGCTCGCGGGGCATACCGCTGACGTTGCGGTTAGTTGGGAAAAACCCAGGGGAAAAAACCCACTTTAAGAATAAGCAAATATGCAAATGAGTTTCATTCATAAAAATCGTGCATAATTAATGAGGTAAGGAGGATGAACGGCTCGTGGGTACATCCGGAGGGAGTAGGGTATATGCTCGCGTTTCGCGGAATGCAGCGGGCTACATACCATATTAGGAATGCGGTCGTGTTGTATTCCGTAATATGACACCGCTCTGCCGCGTTCCCGAAAGGACGCATTAAGGCGATACTAATAGCTGACTAGTGGAATTTGGTACTCGGGAAATGCGCGTTTTAAATAACCTGGCTATATGTAGTCATATTAGCGCTGTAGTTAAAGCGTTGGTTCGCCCACTGGATGTATGCAAGTCTGAACACGTTGAAAGGTAAGCCCGTCATTTGCACAATGCTGTGCAGTAATTTATTCGATGCCAACTATGATGAAATTCGGGTTTCATTATTGTTATTTTTGTCGTTTCTCTAAGAAGAGTAGACCACGTGACGTCCTGTCTGCATAAATAATAAAGACAGCTGGGTATGCATCAACGAGTTGACCTGTATGCGTACATCTAACATATTTAAGGTATTGGTTATCGTATGAATCATACATAGCACGAGTAATGAGAAAGAGTACCGATTTGTCTAAGAAAATATCGCTTTTATATGTATTTTGTCACACTTAGTTACGCATGTAATGCTTTTAATCTAAGTGTTTACCACATTTCTCTACCTGTCAACACTTTTAAGCTAAGTAATTATCACTTTTATTTATATGTTAACACATTTTAGCTACGTAATTGCCACGCTTGGCTGTGTGTTAACGCTTTTAGCATATTAAGTATCACTTTTAATTGTATATTAACGCTATTTAGCTACGTATGTACCAAATTTAGCTCTATGTTAACTTTTTTCGAAAAGTAAATATCGCTTTTAGTTGTACGTTAACGCTTTTAATCTAAGTAAGTACCAAATACAGCTACATGTTAATGAGTTTAGCTAAGTAATTACCGCATTTAGTTGTAGGTTAACGCTTTTAAGCTAAGAAATTACCACATTTAGCTGTATGTTAGCGCTTTTAAGCTAATTATTTACCTTATTTACCTGCATGTTAACGGTTTTTAGCTAAGCAAATACAACTTTTAGCTAAGTAATTAGCATTTTTAGCCAAGTAAGTACCATATTTAGTTGCAAGTTAACGCTTTTAAGTTAAGTAATTACCACATATGTTAAAACTGTTTAGCTAATAAATGACCACATTTAGCTGTATGTTAGCGCTTTTTAACTAAATAATTACCACATTTAGTTGTATGTTAACGCTTTTAAGCTAAGTACTTACCACATTTAGCTGTTTGTTAATGCTTTTTAACTAAGTAATTACCGCATTTAGCTGTGTGTTAACGTTTTTAACTAAGTAATGACCACATTTAGCTGTACGTTAACACTTTTTAGCTAAGGAATTACCACATTTAGCTGTACAAAGTATAAAACAATTAATTATGAACATAGTTGTTAGAATATAGTAATATAAACAAAAACACTACAAGTATTAAATAATATGATTATGAATTATTATTTTAATTCCACGCCTGTCGCATAAACATAGACCAACGAGTGGACTGTGGACTCCGGTTGCCTTAGCAACGGGGTGCGGCTAGCGCTGTTATGATCGATGTAACAACCTGCATAGTTGTAAGAACTGCATGCAGCACGTATAGTTTATGTTTGTTTTTGGTACACTTGCATTGTATGACTAATCTTAGTTAATTGTGGTGCAGTTTAATTTGCTAACTGTATATACGAGCGTCATAACATCATGACGTTAGCCCTGTGATATATCTGTCATTTTATAAACTGTATGAAATTTCTCTACAATTTTCTAAACCATGTGTCATTTTTGCTGTACCATTTTTTATTGAATGTATGAAAGGTGGCCGCAACGGGTGTCTGGTCATATGATACCCCGTTATGGTGGCGTATCGAAATAAAACCGTTCGCCTTGTATCTTATTAACTAGAAGTATAAAAGCAGTCACCCAAACAATAAAATTTGACAAGTATGGAATTTACCCGACATCCTGTTAAAACTGACACAATTTTTTTAATTGGGGGTACGAAAACGACACTATAACTACTAATAAAAAGTAAAACGACATCGCCAGCAGAATACGAAGCGATATGAAATAAATATGACGGCACCTGCTCCATGTAGTTCCAGTCTTTCTTCTGCCAAGGCGCGATCTCCCCGTCAATGAGCACCGCCACGGGCAGGTCGTAGTCGGTGAAGTAGCGGTCGTCGACATGGTAGTAGTTGCTCACGTACGACCCGTCGATAGCCAAGTTTGACAGATGAATGCCTGTGGGTCATATCAATTATACGTTTGAACTTCCTCTTCAATTGATTGAGCCTATCGCGAATCAGGTTCGTCTATATTCAAATGTGTAGTGTGGGAATGTTCTAAGAAAGGTTTACCCGGTATTTTCCGGTAAAGAAGACACAGTAACCCCCTCAGGAGAGATTCACCAAACGAATCACCCACTGTTTCTGTTTTGATAAGTGTTCTGCTATGTTTTAAACAGTAAAACAGACTCATCTTGTAGCCGACGATCAAATATATTCTTTAACAATCCAGCAGGGGGCTACACATGTAATGCAGTTAGTGGTAATCGCTAGATGGCAGCAGAAGAGCGATAAGTCCTCAAACTTCGATACGTAGAAAACATATTGGGTAAGCTGCAAACACGTAAGAAAATAACCCAGAGTAAGTACTTTTGTGTTTTTAATACACCGCTAATCGGTAGATAAGATGCCAATGGTCCAAGGAGGCGAAGGAACATAGAAAGAGGCGAGTGGACGTCAGCACCTGTCAGACTGCCGCCAAAGTTTAACAAGATTTAACAAGATTTGCCATCCAAGCCAAAGGCCCAGATGGCAAGTGGACAAGGAAGCCATTGGCTTATCGAGAGTCCAACAATGTTCATCTACTTATAACCCGCCCTCCTGAGATATGTGTCAACCTTGTTTTTAAACATATTCACGCTGCTAGCAGTTACACAATCTGTAGACAATTTATTCCATTCATTTATTGTCCTCTGTGAGAACGAGTGCGTCCTGATGTCCAATCTACGTTGATCCTTTACTAGTTTTACCTCATGTCCTCTAGTTCTGCTATCCTTCTTGAGTGAGAAAAACATATTTCTATCAATATTTTCATACCCATTCAATATCTTAAAAACTTCAATCTGATCTCCTCTTAACCTCCTGGTCTCTAGAGTTGTTAAACCACATTCCTTCAGGCGTTCATCATAACTAAGGTCTCTCAGTTCTGGAATCATTTTAGTTGCTCTCCTTTGTATGCGTTCAAGCGTATCTATATCCTTCTTACGATATGGTCTCCATGCTTGTATACAGTATTCTAAATGAGGTCTAACTATTGCTTTATAAAGAGGTATAATTAACTTTTTTCCTTTGTATGTTATGTTTCTTCTAATCAATCCAAGAATTCGATTACCCTTTGAAGCTGCAATACCACACTGCTCTGAAACTTTCATATCAGCGCTTATTGTAACTCCTAAGTCCTTTTCTTTTACAGTAGTACCCAGAACAGTATCTCCCATTTTATAGTTCACATCCAAGTTCCCATTTCCTGTATGTAGGCATTTACATTTCCCAAAATTGAACAACATTTGCCATTTTTCAAACCATTTCACTAATCTGTCTAGATCGTTTTGTAAATATTGTTTATCACCATCAGTATTAACCTTTCTAAACAGTTTTGTGTCATCCGCAAATTTCAGTACGTTACTTGTTATACTGTCGTCCAAGTCATTGATATATATTAAGAATAATATAGGTCCTAATACTGATCCTTGAGGTACCCCACTCAAAACCGATTTCCAATTTGAAACTTCTCCATCTACTACATCTCGTTGTCTTCTGTCAGTCAGCCATTGTTCTATCCAGTCAGTTATGCTATCCCCGATAACATGGGCTTTTAATTTAAGTAGTAATCTTTGATGTGGCACTTTGTCAAAAGCTTTCTGAAAATCTAAGTAGATAATATCTACTGGTGATCCCACGTCTTCTTCCAAAAAACATAACATATTTTTTAAGCATGACCTCGCTTTAAGGAATCCATGTTGAGATGAATTTAATAATTTATGCTTAACGAGGAAGTCCACCATATGGTCTTTAATTAACCTTTCTAATAATTTACAAATCACTGACGTTAAACTCACTGGTCTGTATTTTTCTGACTTATTTCTCGAACCCTTTTTAAATAATGGTATGATGTTTGCTTCTTTCCATTCAAACGGAACAACTCCCTCTTTTAATGACAAGTTGAATACTCTTGCAAGTGGTATACTGATTTGTTCTACTGTTTCCATTAGTAATTTTGGAGGAATCCCATCCACTCCCGGTGATTTATTATCCTTCATTGCCTTTATTTTCTTAGCTACCATTTCTGGAGTTACAACTAACGGTCCTAAATAGTCAGATTTAGCCTCCTGAAATTTAGCATCAGCAACTGGTGATGAACTAATATCTTCTTTGGTAAACACTGAACTGAAGTAACCATTTAGGTCTTCTGCCGTTAAAAACCCCTGTGATATTATATTTCCAGCACTGTCTTCTAGAGGTCCAACCTTGTCTTGTACGTTTTGTTTACTCCTGACATATGCATAAAAACTCTTGCTGTAATTTTTTATGTTACATGCTAGTTTTTGCTCATAGCTTCTTTTAGATTGTCTGATTTCAGTTGTAGCTGCATTAAGTGCCTCTTTGTAATTTGCATAGTCTTCTTCCTTTCCGGTACGCCTATAAACCCTCCACATAGTTTGTTTTAACACTATTTTTCTAATAGCCTCTTTTGACAAGTGTTTCTTTCTACACCGTTTTCCTTGTTTTTGGAAGGGAACAAATTTATCGATGATACTCTCGATTTCATATTTTAGAATATTCCAACATTCAATTGCGGTCTTATTCATCAGCATGTTATTCCAGTCTAGCTTTGCTAAGTATTTTCTCATATCTTTGTAGTTACCTTTGTGGAAGTTTCTCTTGTACGTTTTCTTATTTTTACTTTCTGATTTTACATTGATGTCAAAATATAATTGATTATGGTCACTGTTACCCAATGGTTCAAGTATTTTTACATTGTCCACTAATTCTTTTTGTGATGACAAAACTATATCTAATACATTTTCTCCCCTGGTTGGTTCTAGCACGTGCTGAGTAAGAAAGCTATCCTGGATTAAAAATATAAATTGTTGGTCCTCACTCCCTGTGCTCTCTAGATAATTCCATTGTATGTGTCCATGGTTAAAATCTCCCTTTATGATACATTCCCCTTTACTAACTTCCTTTGTAGCGGTTTTTATTTTTGTGTTGTCCTCTTCGTTTATGTTTGGGCTTCGGTAAACTAATCCAATAGTTAATTTTGAATTTCCTGAAACAATTTTGCACCAAACAGCTTCATCGCAATCTGCTTCCCTTTCTAGTTTTATTTCATAAGCCTGAATAGATTCTTTAACATATAAAATAACTCCCCCTCCCCTTCTTCCTATTCGATCTTTCCGAAACATTACGTATCCTGTCAGTCCTGATTCAGCATCTGTTATGTCTATGTTGGCCCATGATTCAGTTATACCAATTATGTGAGGGTCAATATCGTCTACCATAATGTTTAATTCGTTTTTCTTATTTACTATGCTCCTTGCATTTAAACATACGCATCTATAACCTTTTTCAGAGATGTTTTTCGGATGATTTGATATTGGTTTATCTGTGCTAGTGGCCTCTTGTTCTGCTTGAGACACCTCTAGGTAACCCCCCTGCACTTCTAGTTTAAACAATGTTTACTACCAAAAATATTTGTCATTGTACCCATGCCACTATCTACTGCTGCTGAAAGTTCGTCCGCGAATACTGCTGCCCCCTTTCCACTTAGATGAAACCCATCCTTCATGTACATATCAGCCCTCCCAACAAAACTTCCCCATAAATCCACAAATCCAACTTCTTCTTCCCTACATAGTTTCTGGACTAACATGTTAATTGCCATCCCCCGACAATTTCGATATTTGTGACCCCTCCTGCCCATTACTGGTAAAATCCCTGACAGTATTACCTGCTCAACCTGCGTCTGTTTTAGTGTTCTGACCAACTGCCTATATTTCCTAACTATGACAGTTGTACCCTCCCTCTCTACGTTATTTGTCCCTACGTGTAGTAAAACAGATCCACCCTTACCCGAATCTATGATGTTTTCTACCTTCTCAGTTATCGCCTCTATTTTGGCTCCAGGCAAGCAGACCACCACATCATCTCCCTTGTTTAAGACTCTGTCGGTCTTCCTAACTATCGAATCCCCCACAAACACCCTCGCTCTCTTCCTCACCCCCTCTATCACTGCTGCAGAGTAGCTCTTCCGTTCGATCCCCTCCATCACATTCTGTCCTGACCCCTTCCCTCCTGTCTCCTTCGCTCCTGTCTCCCCCACTTCCCTCTCCTTCGCTCTTGTCTCCCCCACTCCCCTCTCCTTCACTCCGGTTGTTTTCCCTCCCGTCTCCCCCACTCCATTCTCCTTCCCTCCCGTCTCCCCTACTCCCCTCTCCTTCACTCCAGTTGTCTCCCCCCCCCGTTCCTTTCCTTCCCGTCTCCTTACGTCCTGCCTCCCTACGACCTATCACCAAGTTAGACATATATGTCATAGTCATAGTCATAGTATATTGGACCACTTTTGCCGTTTTCCCCGGATTTTGAATAATTTAATAGTTCGTTCGATGATGTCGTCAAAAATAAATAAAACATTTGCTGAAACGGGTTAGCATGTCCGAGTGGATACTAGATAGGTAAAATTTATTATAAAACTAGACGTGCGAAAAACATTGAATTGAGCAAGCTATAAACACTATGTCTAAGTTGTAACAATTGAAGTGTGCACAGAATGGCCATGGCCCATGCATACCGTCGCACCGCTTGAGCTTCTGCAGTGAACGCCGCAGCACCAATATAGTCTAGACCTATAGAAAATGTATAGGTCTATGGTATTTCGTAATTTTGAAAATAATAAAATGAATCTTATAAAGGACAGTTAGCTTTTGGTGGGCGAAAGGAGATTCCTTGACAAATGTTGGATGATTGGTTTTGTTTACAAAACTAGCGATTCGGGCGGGGAAAGCATATGTCGTAAGTACGCGTCATTTTGAACAAGTTTCGTCGACAAGATGAACATTAAAGGGATACAAAAGTTATGGTATTGGGCCTATGAACCTGTAAAAGTTTAGTATACTTTGGCCTTTGATTACTAAACTAGTCCCTTTTTGACTTAGCTGTGCAATTGACTGACAGTTTTCGTTACTTATGGTTGGATAACCGATTTCTTAGACCTGCGCAGGCGCTTATCGGTCGCATGGTTATCATGTCAGCTCCCAGTTAAACGGAGGTTTGATCAGAATTTCCCAATTTTAGAACAAATTCTGGATAAACCATTGGCGTGATATTCTTGATCTTAGTTGCGCATGGTTAGTTTTTGTTAACTCTTTTAGGTACATAGCCCCAACACCATTACTTTTATTTCGATTTAATCATAATTCACAAAACACCGTTGAACAACGACTGTACACACCTTCCCTTACTCTGATGCATCCCCAAACGGCCATCGCCAGGTATGCCACGTAAAACACAGCCACGAACACTTTCACGATGACGTTATTCAAGATGTTTGCCCACGTGTCCCGGAAGAAGGAGATAGACCAGGGAGTCGGGCGCTCGGCCCCGTCGAGGTCGCCACCGGTACAGAACCACCGGAAGAAGACGTTTCGATCTTCTAGAACGCGAACAACGTGAGCATTTCACACCAGCGCCAATTAATAGTTTTCCAAGTTGTCGAGATCGCGTATCCGGTTCTATGTCCTAATCACAACCTAATGTCTGTGCGAGATTTTTCATATGTATAGTTATTATATCACAGGCGTATTAATGAAATTGTGAAGCTGTCCAGGTCAATCTTGGGTTTAGTTTCACTCGGAAATATTAAAGTAACAGTTCATATACGAAAGGTTGTAGTCCAGTGAATGGGACCATCCAGTTATGCATTTTCACTTGGTGGCAGGCCAGTATCTTCATGTTATCGCTATTCTCATTTGACTGCATTTGTGCTCTCCGCATATTTGTTTCCAACTGAGTGGACATGCATTACTGATTGGTTATTGACTATGGTGTAGTATTATGTTTTAATAATAGCCATGTGCCGCATATTATTTAAGACTTAAAAATAAAACAATTCCCAGAATAAGTCTCGGACATTGTGACCGTTGAGAAGAAACTGGCGCGCCACCTGGTGAGTATGACAGTGATGATCACCATCCACACTTGTTAAAGGTGCAAAGTCTAATCGTTTTTATTTAAAAATCATATGATATATCATAAATTATAAATATTGTTTATTCTAACATCTTGACAGTCTAAATGTGCTGTAATGTACCATATTAAAAACTCTGACCGTTATCTATTTGTAAATATCGACCTTACCGTTCCGCATGCAATGTAAACATGATATTCGAATCGAAAAACAAAACAGATAACGTTCACATTTTATTAACACATTATGGTTCATTAAAGCACATTTAGGCGGCCAAAATGTTAGAACAAATACGACATAACGTGATTGTACGATAAACTATTAGACTGTACAGCTTTAACGTGGATGTGCCTTCACTTACTGGCCTCTGACGCCGGGGTAACCGCGGTGCAGGCGACTGGGTGTTTTCCTTCCGCCTCCCGGCGACCTGATAACGCCATGCAGGCCCCGAAGAACGTCATCTGTGTGACAGAGATGTCAAACGGCAACGATCGAATCAGTCCTTTAAAGGAATTTACAACGATTCTCATTGGCCAAAGGGAATGTAAAATGACTGTCATTGGTTAAAGGGGATGTAAAACGACTTTCATTAGTTAACTGATATGGAACTAGTGTATTTATAAAATGCCCAAATTCTCTGGTTTGTTAGATCTCAAAGTACACTCTTTATTGCTGTTGTAAATTTACCGTCAGAAATTGCATATAACATGAATTTGACGGCCAATTAAGGGCATCATAATAAAGCCGTCTATACCCGTATCACGTAATATGCAAAGAACATTCATATTCCGATCGAGTTTTGCCATATACCAGGCTAATATAATGAAACATCGAAGGCCATGAACATTTATATATCTCTACATTAAAAAATCAGGCAGGTTTTGTTGGAAATCTGCCCAGCATATGAAGCTTTGCCCTTCGCCCGCTATACGTTTTTCAATCGATTCTATACTCGTGTGATTAACACAAGAAAATAATATGTACTTTTCACGATTTTTCCATTTGATGTGTGTATACATGCAAATCCGCATTACAGCGGCGTACGTCCGTATTCCTCCCAAAATCCAACCGCTACGAGATAAAAAAAAAACACTTTTCAGAGCGCCAAACCACCTGGTAGAAGAAGTCAAACGCGATCCCGGCGCCCGCGAAGACGCAGAAGATATGCACGGTCTCGAACTGCGTGAAGGCTCCGACACCGATCGCCAACACGTCCGTGAGTGTCGTGATAGTGACACCGAGCGCAGCGTTGGCGTACGCCAGAGCCATGCGTTCGTCGACCGGCTGTCGGTGACTCGTCTGACGCCATGCAGCCACCATCACGAATGTGGCGTCGACACCGATACCTACAAGACGACCCCGATGCGTTTACTGTACTTGCGTTAATCGCATTTATACTAGTTGTGTATTGTTTTATTTACACACTACTAATACTTGCTTATTCGTCTTCGCAGAGACTGCAGGATATGCTCGAAACAAGTCTTTTCAACCACACTCTGTTTTAAGTGAGTTCCACGTGAAGGGTTGCCGCGTGTTATTTGGTGGTCCTTTCTTTCTCTGTCCTTGCCAAGTCCATTCTTTCAACATCTCGTGTGGTGCTACGTTTGTTTGTCGTCCCTCTGAGCATTGCCAATTAATTTATCGCACGTATCTGAGACATAATGGTTATGACGGTTTAACATAGGAGAAGGCAGTGTTAGTTGAGCCATTAGGTTAGTTGAGCCACCCATGTTTCCCCCAGGAAACTACAGCAGTGACAGTTACATGGTCCCACCCCGTGATTGAACATGTTATTACATAGGTTTTTTGAAAGTTTCGATGATTGTGATTAATGTCTGCTGGTGTGTAAGCTACCGACACGCGTGGCTAGACTTTATTGTCTGTGCACTTACAAATGGTTTAAATATACAGGTGAAGGAGATTGTTTTCATCACTTCGCGCATCAATGAGAAGTTGATTTAAAAAAGCTTAATTGTCGAAACTTGGCTAGTTGAGCCACATAAGGCCAAAGGGAGGGTTAGTTGAGCCACATAAGGCCAAAGGGAGGGTTAGTTGAGCCACATAAGGCCAAAGGGAGGGTTAGTTGAGCCACATAAGGCCAAAGGGAGGGCTAGTTGAGCCACATAAGGCCAAAGGGAGGGTTAGTTGAGCCACATAAGGCCAAAGGGAGGGTTAGTTGAACCACATAAGGCCAAAGGGAGGGCTAGTTAAGCCACATAAGGCCAAAGGGAGGGTTAGTTGAACCACATAAGGCCAAAGGGAGGGTTAGTTGAGCCACATAAGGCCCAAGGGAGGGTTAGTTGAGCAGCGGTTAAAGAACGAAGACGCGAGTTCTTTACCCCAAAATACATCAAGGAATTCAAATTGGGACATATTACCACTTAGTTACACTAGTTGCAATTGACCTATAAGTCTATATTAATTAAGTGCGTCGACTTATTAATTAAGCGTGTAGACTTATCATAGATGTGTTGTACCCATTGGGTAAATGTGTTGGCTGAGTTGTTATGAAATTTTAGTACAAGGTCTACGTAAATTATGAAAATAAAGCATTTACCCAACTTACGCTACTCTGTGGGTCAACTTACCGCACACCAGCTTACCAACCCTACTTGAATCAGCTACATATATAATTATTATCTATGCATATTTGATATAAAATTATTATCTTGGTATAAAACAATTTTCTACTAATAATCATAGTTTATGTGAGTCAAAACTATTTTGACTTATGAATATGATTGCGCCCTAGATATCAAAAAGAATGAAAAATGGCTCAACTAACACTGCCTTCCCCTATATCTATCTTGGTCGCCACCCATATCTACGAGTCACAACACATATTATCAAAGCAATACGTTATTTGTTACACAGGGAACCGATTTCGACAAAATTAGACAGTGAAATTAACATGCTCTTGTCGGGAATTCGATGTGTCGATGAAGATAACATAAAGTCTTCTTTCACTAGTGGTGCGCGGGTTCCATTTTTGTCAAATGTAATGCACGTCAAGTCAGGTGTCAAGTCAACGACCTCCAAGTCAAGTCTCGAGTCACCTCTCTAGAAAAAGCGGCGTGTATATTGGTCAAAGACAAATTTCTGACCGGGGAACACGTTAAGATAAGGCAGTTACCTTGAAATCAATCTAACTGCGCATCGGTATGCGCATCGTAGTAGTCAACACAAACATTACAGGGTAACCTGGGGCAGGGCGGCCCACTAAGGAACATTTTCAAATTGTACACCTTTAAACTATGTTAACATGATTGTTTGTAATGTGCTCATGTTGTAGACAGGTATGTGTGTTATCCATTGGAAAATGTTTTCAGCAAATTGACAACCTAGATGAGTTGCATTTGAAACATAGCAAGAGTACCCCAAAAACATCTTGCCCCATCCCTGGGACAAGACGGCCCTCTGCCTGGGGCAAGACGGTCAATAGTTCCCTCCCCCGTGGTTTTTGCTTATATGAATGAACAATTGCTCAAGCATAAAATGTATACATGCAAATGGTATGATAGCAGTATATTAGGCTACTATAGTTGGTCAACTTAAATTGCAATTAACACATCATTTACACCTTGCAATCCATACATAATATAATATTAGCTTAGTAATATTCGACCAGGCTAGCAGGACATAAACTATACAACGTTCATATTATTATTAAATTTATTAAACATAATTGGTCACGTGTAAAACATTTTATACATGCGCGTGCGGGATAAGACACAGGGACCGTCTTGCCCCACATGCACTATGTGTGTCATAACACGATGTATACAAAACACAACATAGTATTGCCTCGTTTTGTATTGTTTGACCTGTCAACTTATTAATAATAATATTATGTCACCAATTAAGTTTATGATTTATTATGATGAATTAGTCCATTTTACTATTGGCAAAATATTAGATCAGTGCATATATAATGTGCCTACAAAAGTTAAAAAAGCACACTGATTTAATTACGTCTGTCTCGTGTTGCTGAGCTTTAGGGTGAGTATCCGATAGATGTTGGGACGTTCAGAGTTATATATTTTTTGCGTACCTCCAGGGCCCGTTTAGCCCCAGGTTACCCTATTGTCGGTTGAAACTACATCATTTATGCCAATAATAAACACAAATGATACATGTTTTGGTAAAAAGAACATAAATAAGAACCGAAGACAGTATAAATGTAAAGTGAGACCAAAGGCATTGTTTTGGGCATTTGCACCTATAAAAGTGCCCAAAAACTAACCATTTGCAACTATAATCACGAATATCACGCAAGTGGTTTACTGGGAATTTGTTCTAAAAGTACGAAATTCTGGTATAATGTCATGTTTCGTGGAGGCTGACATATTTATCAGTGTTTGCAATTTTGACCAATCAGCGGCGAGCAGCCCCTTAACCCCCGACGCGACTGTAGCATTCGGCTGTAAACATGATTCAGGAGGTATAGACAGTCGTTTTTTTCGATTTCCTTTGGAGAAACGGACAGTAGTGAAGCAACGAATTCACAATTGCGGACAGGCTGGTTGGAATCCCACGCGATATGCGAGACTTTGTTCGGCCCGGTTTGAAGAGTCGTACCGACAATCTTCAAGCATGTATCTCAGTCGAATGCTTCGACAGTCGACACAACGCAAATACTCGATCAAGACTGGTGAACTGTCAAATCGGAACGCGAGGCGGTTATTAAACAATTAATGAATGGACTACATTACCAAATCAGTTATTAAACAATTAATGAATGGACTACATTACCAAATCAGTTATTAAACAATTAATGAATGGACTACATTACCAAATCAGTTCATTTTAGACGCAAACAGCATGTCCAAACATATTGGCAAGTATATAACTAAAATTGTCTACGATCAGGCGTTTAAAGTCGGAGTTGTGGGAAACCTAGTCGGCACTCTTGACGTAGGATTCTGAACAAATATGGCGCTGCCCATGCAAAACAGATTTTCGGTGTTCAACGAGGCATATTTAGTTAACCACTTGCGTTATATTCTTGATTATAGTTGCAAATGGTGAGTTTTCAAGTTCTCTTATAGGTGCAAAGGCCCCCAAAATGCCTTTGCTTTCACTTTAACGTACTACCAGTTGGGCCCCCGGCGGACAATGTTGTAAATTCGTTACACAAATTTGTTTTACTATGTCATATTAAAAAAAAAAATTCGTGACTTAATAAATAAAACAAAACGATAACATTTTTAATGCATATTTCGCATATCATATTTCGCATATCACGCCCTACACAATACGAACATATCACATTGCAATATTCCTGCAAATGTTATATTTAAATAGTAAATAAATCTCGTGTTATGAGTGGTTATCGTGAGAGCACAGTACTTCGATAATCTTGCTGCCGACGAAGCTGTTACTATGTCAGATATAAAAAAAATTGGCAGGGGGCCCCCAATTTGTTTTGCCTTATCATAGAGACAAATAATAAATAAACATGTTGGCCAAGTGTTACTTAAGTGGTTTTACTCCTTGTGGGTCAAATATTGAATATTGTAAACGTTTTGCTAAAATGTGATTTTACCGCGACTTAATAAACTACATGAAAATTTAATACTACATTTTTTATGCGAGTCTGACGTCAAATTGCAATATTCCTGCAAGTTTTATATTTTAATAGTAAATAAATCTCATGCTATGACCGATTACAATCAGAATACAGTATTTTCATAATTTTCAGATATTTAAAAAATTTGCACGGGAACCCCAAACTTTTTTTTTCTTTTGGGGTCTAATGGATTTCAAACAACCTGTAAAATTTAAAGTTTAATAATTAATAAACATCTATGTTCACCTCTGATATATAAACGGAAATGTTGAGTTGAAAAGCAAACTGGAACACGAAGAAAGGTCAGAGAGATGACATTTCACATTACTGTAGAATGGCAAAACGACGTAAAAACGTAGCTTGTCATTACTTAGCAGCGCTGCCCCGTCGACTCACCGATGATGAGGAATGGGCACGTAGCGACGATGTCTGCGGCGGGGATCCCGAACTGACTGCACAGACCGACGGCGGACGGGATGGCGAGACAGGACGACATGACGCCAGCCACGGCCAGCAGCGGCTTGGCCTGCAGCCAGTCGCAGCTGAGGAGAGACACCGCCGAGAAGGCGACCAGTAGCCCGAACGAGACGAGGAACAGAGGCGCAACGCGTTTGGTGATCGCTCTCAGCTCTTCGCGAATCGACCTGCACAATGTATAAAAAAATTGTGCACTTACTAATTTTAAAAATAGGGTTGGGTGGGGAAAGGAGACCCCCCCCCATAAAGGTTCCTCCTCAATTCGATTTTTTTTGCTAGTCTCATTTCAAATAAATTTTGCGAAAAATCTTTTAGTTTGTGCAACTTTTGTATGTATTTTTTTGTGAAATCATCAAACAAATTGTAAAATTATTTAAGGTTTTGTCAAACATTAAGTGAAGTGAGCTTCACGAATTTCACCCTTGGTGAAATTTCGTAACTTTATCATGTGATCGGCGAGATGATGGAAGTCACGCCCAACGATCAACATTGACCCGCGCAATGTTTACCATTTGGGATTATGATTGTGTTTGTGTTCCTTTGAGTTCAATAAACTTTTCCGATTCCGATTGGATATCCACTATTTTGAGCCTTACCAGATCTAACGACTAAAGTCAATTCTGTCAATGATTTGAAAAAAAGGCAAAATAGGCATTTTGTTATTAAGTCGACTGCGGATGTTAAATTAACTGTTCACTCACTACACAGTTTGACATCAACGAACCCGTTTCGCGATAGGCTAAATCAGCAACAAATACAGTACCTTTAAGTCGACTGCGGATGTTAAATTAACTGTTCACTCACTACATAGTTTGACATCAACGAACCCGTTTCGCGATAGGCTAAATCAGTTAATGATGGAGTTTTAAGGAACATAGTATGCGGGAAAGAATACTTTCGATATGTATATATCGTCTATGTACTATAAGTGATCTGGTTCATTAACTTAAGTACATTCCGCGGGTAGATATTTGTGACGTACCTATTCTCTGAAAATAGTAGTAACCATTTTCGCAGGGGTTATCATCGTGGGGTACGAGGCCCACTCACGGGGTAAGACGTCCACCTTTGCGCGTTTGCAATATTATCATTTCTTTAGTTGAATATTTTTCTCATATATCGCCCACTACTGGACTCCTACAATCGCATCAGCCTATCGTATGCATTTACTTCTTGCGTCTTAGTTTCTCGTGGCTAGTATGCATAGTCCAACTCTGGCGTACGAACGATTTGTATAATTATAAAGCTAACATTTTAATGTGAACAACTCTCGACGTGTTTTGCTTCTGCAGCTACCGCAGGTTATCGGGACTTGATGCTATCCAGTTCCATCTGGCTATCTAAAAATTCTTATTTTCGAGCCTTATGACTAGATAGAGAGCGGTAGCTATTTCTCACATAGGGCGTCTTGCCCCGCTTTATATTGTGCGTTTGCCAGTTACAGGGGTAAAACTGTGGAATTCTATTGATAGTTCATATATTTGTTGTCATAATGTTAATCTTTTTAAAAGAAATTATAAAGTTAAAATATTGAATAGTTATATATGTAATGCTTGACTATTTGTGTTGATAAAATGACTGTGATTATTGTAATATTATCATACGTTCAATCAACAATTATTGACGTGGTTTTCGTTAAATTGAATGTACCAATTTAAATCAACTTAATAATTCATGTTCGGTTTGCCAAGAATATACATGAAAATTATGTTGATGTAATACGTTTTGTAAATAATACGTCACATGCGCATATGTGTGTATTGTATTTATTTAGCATTATGCAATTTCATTTCTAATAAGGCATGTAATATAAGTGCCTATTACCTTTTCCTTTTTCGACAAGTTACTGTTAGGTAATGTAGTAATAACTTCACTACTTCAATTATATTTGTCTACTGTTGAAATAAAGATCACCCCACCCATCCACCCACCCATCCATCAATCCATCCATTCACCTGGCCGTGTAGGGGAAGACGGTGATGTGCGGCAGATTGAGTCGTTTGACGAGTGTGAGGGCGTCCAACTGCCACTGGGTGCCTGTTGGGTGGTTGGGTTGCAGCGAGTATTGCAACTGAATAGAACGAGGCAGAGACAGAGAATTTTGTGTTTTCGTGTATGGTATTCAACTTTGAATATTACAGTTTAAGTGATGGGCTATTGAAAATCACCCGATAAACGTGACATGACATCAAGAAATAAAGTTACCGCACGCTCGCACGCTCGCACGCTCGCACGCACACACGCACGCATATGTTGATACACTGCTACTGCGTCGTTCAACTGTGAATTCAAACAAAATGTTCCACAAAGTAAATAACTCTTAATATTTATTAATTTATATAGCACCAAATCTATACAATTCTATGGTGCTGTACATAATAATAATAAATAATAATATTACATAAAACAATAATGATGATAGGATAAAAAAAATATACATAATATATTATATATAATCTAGACAAATATATCTAACAGTCAGAAACACTGATGCGGTACCGTACCCTCACCTTCCAAGCCTTGGCAGTCGTGTTCCCGCCTTCGTCGCTTACGCCGCCAAGCGAGTAACCAAGGAACACATCGATGCTTTCTCCTGACGGTAACGTCATCTCGTGAACAGGAAACCGGATTTGCGAGGGTTTGCCGCCAAAACGCTGTTGAAATCGAAGGATTCGCAGCACAGGGTCTTGTGGGCACTGTCCCCTACTTTTGCCGCATATGTCTTCGTAAGTGTACACCCGATTTATCACATACGTCGTTTTCATGGCGCGCACTGCGGAGTCTAGCTGCCTGACGTCGTCGATGGCGGCCGGGGACAGAACATCGCCGTCCACCGCCGTCACGACCAGTCGAAGGTACTGGCCATACGAAGGGCTCCGTAGTCGGCTGTAATATATCTTATTAATCTAAATGTTCTTTTGAACATGTCTTAGAACAGTTCGTTTTCATGATTAAACGAGTCTTTTAACATACCCATGTGTTCGTGCGTGCGTGCGTGCGTGCGCGCGTGCGTGCGTGCGTGCGTGCGTGCGTGCGAGTGAGCGAGCGTGCGTGCGTGCGTGTAATTACACAAATGGCTGTAACGAAGGCGTTATGATACACGTTACTGCTTGTAACCTCCGTATTTGTCATACTTCTAGTATGAACGAATGTTAACGCTCGAACCCCCCTTTCAAAACCCCGAGGATGGGCCTGCACCTGTATCCTCGTTCGGCGTCTTCCCGAAAGGTTTTATTGAATCGTTCCCGCTCCTCCTTGGATGGCGCTTCCTTCGGCGAGAACAACTCTTCGAGGTCGCCGACGCGCGTGAAGCTTAAGAAGCCGTACAGAAATGCGAAGGCGACCAGTAGCGACCCGGCGAGAACCGTAAGTGGGTGGCGTCCGACTATCCGGCCGTAACTGTAGAAGAAGTTCCGCAGAACCGGTTGTCCGCACCCAATCCACATCGCGTCTTTGCAAATATCGCGGCCTGTCGAGTCAGTACGAAACACAAAATGTCGTGAATGACGGGGACATAATATTTCATAATCTTTGCACTTCGGGAGCTTGCATACTATTTAGATATGACAAAGATATACTTCGGGAGCTTGCATACTATTTAGATATGACAAAGATATGAGACAAACCGCGAATAACTGTTAAAAAAGCAGGTAAATAAATCGGACCACATATTCTATAGAAATACTCTTGAATAAAATAATTAAACGGATATCCATATGAGGTATGTGTCGCGACGTAGATGACATTCAATAAATATTTCTTAAGGAATCGGTCAAATATGACACTGCTGCCAATTTGACTAGTCGCTAACAATAGTAATCAGTCTAGTATTTTTTCATAAATCGAATTCCAGAAAACATATGAAAGGACACAATTATGTCTGTGTCTTATCTATATAATATGTTGATTTTAGCAAGCGTGTAGCGGCCATCTTGGATATTTCCGTTTTCCAATGTTCCCACGGGTAAAAATTACACACCAACCTGGATGTCATTATATTCAACAATAAAAATCTTTTATTTCACCACGGCATCAGGGAGTTGGCCTCTATCGAAAGCAGTCTCATTCCCCGCCCACCTCTACCACTGCATTCGGACATCTTTCCAACTAACCCCGCGTACTCCCAGTGGCTGGTTCCTGGCCTATCAGGACCTCCGCAGTCACTTTACCTTACCTGCGTGAATGGGCATGTATGACAAAATGCGGTAGGCTGTGAAAGATTCTGACCACTAGGGGGTGCACCTTGAACGTAGTCTCGGCTTCGTGAATTCGCCGAGAAGATAGTCTAGATGCAGAGGCGTGGTCTCGTTGTTACCCACCGTCACCACTACATTTTGTGTAGGCGTTCCCGTGAAACGCCAGCTGCCAATCGGCGTCATTATCGAGATGGTACACTCTACATTTGTTTTGCCTGATTTAACTTTTCATTCGAGCAGTTGTGCCAATATAATCAAAGTTTAAAGTTTATTCGAATTGCATCGTATAAACTGATAAAAGTTAACTTTTATTTTATGAATTAGCCAAATGCTCGGATGAGATCTTAATGAGCTACTTATGTATGCGCCCAGAATCTGGGTGCATACATAATTTCCGTCACAATGAAAAAACCCAGTCTGCATGTGAAGATGTGAGCGACAAACGGTGGCGCCACAGCTCGGAGCCTGGATAGCCGAGGCTACCTTGCACGCAGATTATTAAGACTTCCGCCATTCTAGACGTTTCCTGCCGACATTATGTGATTATGGTAGACGTATGACTATGCACACTCAGGTCAAGGTAACCCCGAGTGAGTTATGGAGTTTGCTGAATATAAGACAGAGTGGTAAAACGCGAAGAAGGACTGACTGCAGCTGTAGGATGTATTCTAACTAGACCCTATTAAAGCCGGAGAATCAAAAGTCATGGTTTGGGGGCAATGCACCTAACCAAGTTAACGCAAACTAACAATGTGTAACTACAATCAAGAATATCATGTTAGTTGTTTTCTCAGACCTCAGTTGTAGTGGGGATGACATGTTTACTGGGCGACCAATAATCGCCTGGCAGTTCTATGAAATCACCTCCGGTGAAACGCATCAAGTGCTTTCGACCGAAATCGAACGGCCGTTGGAAACAACGCAAACTCTCGCTGCTATTTCAGAACTGGATTAGTTTAGTAAGCAAAAGCCACAATATATAGCCTATACTGCATAAGTAGAGTTTAGACACAAACAAAGTGACCATATCCGATTGGCAAGTATAGAAGTAGGTGTTTATCATTAGACTGTCATTTGTGAGCGAATATTGCCAGGCTATACGCCCTCGTGACGCTGGTTTATCGATCAGTCTGGCGCGGCCCATGAAATTAAGATGCTGTGTGTTCTACAAGGGTTTCTTAGTAAACCACTGGCATGATATTCCTAAATGTAGTTACAAATGGTTATGTTTTATTAACTCTTATATGTGCACAGCTCCGTTTTGTTTCGCTCTAAACCAATGCTGAGGCGGTATTCTTCTATAACACAGTGTTGTAGTTACTTGCGGGAACGTCCTGGCCGACATAAAGCGACATTATTGATCGATCCGACTGTTTATCCTGTCGCAGTGCACTAGATGTAGGTGAAAAAGGTAGGTGTTTCTTATCGTGCCGTCAACTTAACTAGGCGAATCGACATACCACACGGCCTTGTTAACCCAGTTTTTTGTGTGCACATCAAATTCCGACAAGATATGCACCAGCACGTTGCTCCCCTAACCAAAATGATCGGTCATTTTGGTTGTCGTCGAAGAGCGATATTATGTGAGCGCAACGCCGTAAATGACGTCACAATTTAGAATCGTTGCACGTGCCTGTGTTAAACCAGGCATTTGTATGGATATTTATATAGGCTAAATATGCAGACAGCAAAGTGACATATCCAACACGTCTTAGTTTGTTTTCTTCGTGTAGGGCTCGAACTGGAGGTTTTAAAAGACGAGCATGTGGATATTTTATTACATAATTAATTTATTGACGTAAATGAAATTTCGTCAAAGGAAATGTACGCAGACTTTCATTGGTTAACTGATACGAAGTTAGTCGGGGTTTCGTTTAAATAAAATGCCCTAATTCTCTTAATTCTTCGATCTGAAAATACATCTAAATAAACAATGTCATTTCATATTTTAATATTTATTGCTGTACTATATTACTACCATAAATTGTATAAAACGGGAGTTTGACAGACGAACCAACCGTCCGAGTGGAAACGTAACATTTCACCCATGAAGGTGAAGATGTAGGTATGTCAATAAATCGTCGCAAAACGATATCTATATGTCGTAAATTTGGCATATTTTATTTCATCGGCAAATCACGAAAATATTAAGAGATGAAATGTAACAGTAGTAACATGTTTCGTATGTAGGCATATAGGCCTACTATATTTAACCAACACAGGTATTAGGCGGATTACTGTATTCAGCGCGCTGGCGCCTAATTACTAATACGGCTTACTGTATTCAGCGCGTTGGCGCGTTGAACACAGTAGGTGGGCTGACAGTTGGGGTAAGCAAGTGTGAAGTGGTCGATTAGTTTGTAAAATACATTTTGCGAAAAGACGCGACTACACTACATTGCTACGGCGTGTTCGGAAGCCTCAGTCTGTTGACAAAACGCAACACATTAAATATATAGACATCACGGAACCGTTCGATTGCTTCCTGTGGTGATTATTATAAGAAGAGTTGCGTTCATTTTCTTATTCCAAGTAGATCCATTGTGTGATGATTGTTACATAATATAATACCAACTGTTTACAGATACATAAACACAGTTCCTGTAAACGAATTATTTATTAGACTTTTTTGACGATAAAAAATACAGAAATTCCACATTGCCCCAATACTGCGGGGCAAAGTGAAGTTCACCACAGGGGCAAAGTGAAATTACTTTGTACTCAATACTAGAAACAGTTCAGTACCAGTTTCTCGGGCAGGTGTTGCAGCTGTTTGTTCTGAAGCAAGAATCTGTTCAGATAATCCTAGGTGTGGGTAATCTGATGTTGATGGACCTGGCATTGGGTCATCTGAAGTTGACGGACCTGCCATTGGGCCATCTGAAGTAGATGGACCTGGTATTGGGTCATCTGAGGTAGATGGACCTACCGCTTGGTCATCCGAGGGTGATGAACGTGGTATTGGGTCATCCGAGGTTGATGGACCGGGTATAGGATTCCGACGGTTGGTGATGCCTAGTGCTTGGCTCTGGGTGTGTGGCCCTGAATGTTCAGTTTGTTCAACCGGCCCAGGATCTTGGATGAGATTGACCTCATACATGCCATCGGGTGGTGCAGGTCTGTCTGTAGTTTCAGCAGCTGCGAACATGTAATTTGGAAATATGTGCAGATTGAAGGGGCAGATACCAGTATGTTTGAAACTATTTGTGGCCGTAGCTGATATTGCAGCTTTGATGTACGCCGTGCTAAACAAAGCACCCAGTTGATGTATTGTCACACGTTTTCCTGGATGGTTCCTCAGCCATGTTCAGCCTTCACATCTTGCTCACAGTATGTGCTCAGTGGTGCCACGAAGGTCACATCAAGAGGTTGAACTCTATGTGATGTGTGAGGTGGTATGACCAAAATATGCACATTGTTTGTAAGGGCCATTTCAATCAGGATCATGTTTTTCACGTGGGTCGAATGTCCGTTCAAAATCAGTAACACGGGATCTTCAGCAGTGGGCTTCGTGTGGAGCAGAAAGTGATTGAACCAGGTCGACACAAATATTTCTGTTCGCATCATCCTGAGTCATGGCATGCGATAACGGTTTCTGGAGGTACTCCTACCTCAAACTTTGGGTTTATCTTCTTTCGAGGAACAACAAGCGAAGGTGGAGTGTAGCGCCCTGTTGCAGTGAAACATCACCTGCTGTCACGAGTGCTCTTTCAGCGGAGACTAGATTTCCAACTTGCTTTTTTCCTTTCAAAGAAATTACCAATGACACTTTGTTTGGCACAGTGGTTTTGTCCACATTAAACAAACCACTCGGTGGTTCAATCTTTCGTAACGAAAGTCGTGGGTGACGCCTGAAGAATCCATAAACACAAGTCTTCTCCTGCCATCTGTGCATCCGGGTTAAATCGACGTTCTACATGATTCTTTGTCGCGAACTCAAAAGCTAGCTTATTTCTGCATGAATGGCTAATATAATTCACTTTATATTGCTTCCGGTGACACTATGGCCGCGTTCAGTCTATTCTAGTCTCGCTTATCCGACTCTCGCTCGGCTTCGTGAATTCGCCGAGAAAAGAGTGGCCTCAGAGACATGGTCTCGTTATTACCCACTGTCACCACTCCAATTTGTGTAGGAGTTCCGGTGAAGCGACAGCAAACATTTTGTTTGCCTGATTATTTTTTTCAGTCTGACAGTTGTGTCAATATAATAAAAGTTTAAAGTTAGTTCGAATAGCATAGTATAAACTGACAAAAGTTCACTTATTTTATGAATTAGCCAAATGCCCGGATGACATTATATCATAATTAAAATCTGAGTGCATACATCATTTCCGTCACAATGAAAAGTACACTTTGTCTCAAGGCGATGTGTGCAACAAACGGTGGCGCCACAGCACGGAGCCTGATAATCGAGGCTAAGTCTACCCTGCCAGCTTATTTTTAACAAGATTTGCCAACCAAACCAAACGCCCACATGGCAAGTGGACAAGGAAGCCATTGGTTTATCGAGTCCATCAGCGTTCGTTTACGTTAAACCGGCCTCCTGAGATATGTGTCCAACTTGTTTTTAAACATATTCACGCTGCTAGCGGTTATACAATACAGATAATTTTGTTCCATTCATGTATTGTCCTCTGTGAGAATGAGTGCTTCCTAATGTCCAATCTACATTGATCCTTTACTAATTTTACCTCATGTCCTCCAGTTCTGCTATCTTTCTTGAGTGAGAAAAACATTTCTATCTATATTTTCATACCCATTCAATATCTTAAACACTTCAATCTGATCTCCTCTTAACCTCCTTGTCTCTAGAGTTGTTAAACCACATTCTTTCAGGCGTTCTTCATAACTAAGGTCTCTCAGTTCCGGAATAATTTTAGTTGCTCTCCTTTGTTAAATATTTCGTGACAACCGCTAAGTTGACGCCAGAATCTTGGCCAAGTAGCACGTAGGCAAATTTTTTCGCCCCACTCTTCGTCTCTGGGGCGAAAGGCCAGGCGGGCATTTGCTAACGCGCCATTTTGGCAGTTCCGTAGCCAAATGGCTACGGAACTAATAACTTAAGTTTTAAAACCAATACGCACTAACCGTTTCACATGTGTATTCTGTGACATACAACCGATAATTGGGCGTCAATAAACTGAAGAAATGTGCTCCAAATAATTACTTATGAGTACTTTTATCGGTGACATAGAAAACATTTCACAATTAGCCGCCATACTGTGCACGTGATGTTGCCTTTGGGTCACATGATCTAACGCGATCTTGTGTGGGGTAGCGGTGGCCGCGTGAAGAATGAGGCCAGACAACATAATACATTATTTCTGTGCGGTACTTCTTTCGATGGCGCTTAACAGGACTGACGTGCTGTTGGCATACAGCCTTGTTCGAAAGTATAAAGAATTTACATATGAGTTGAAGGACAAACAAATAGAGGTTCTATTAAACATAGCAAATGGCGAGCACACATTAGCCGTGTTGCCGACCGGATTCGGAAAAAGCGATCTTTTTATTCTAGCTCCTCTCATTATGGACGTGATAGATCAAGACAAACCTCACTATGCACTAGTCATCGTGCCGTTGATTAGTTTGATGTCGGACATCAAGGAAAAGTTCGAATTGAAGGGAGTGGAGGTAGGTCCTATTTACTGTTTATATACCAAAAAAAAAATATTTCGTATGAATGAGTTTATACAATTTGAAAAAATTGCCAATTTATAAAAAAAATTACACTTGCATGATTTTTTAAAAGTACTGTAAGTACATGTGTATAAGTTTAATGATTGAAACTCCATTAAAATTAAACACATTTGTAGTGCACTGTGTTTATGATATATATAATATATATATATACAATATATATATAATATATATATATGTTTGTGTTGTCAAATTATAGAATGTGGCTTTGCTATATGTTCCTGTGTTCCTCCATTGATAGGTAATTACATTCACGGATTGTCACAGCTAATAAATATAATGTATGTGATGTATTGAATGGTACCATGGTATATGTTAATGTTTATGTTGCTCTGTTGTAGAATGGATTCCGTTCCTGAAATGTACGCTGTTATTGTAAAGGTGGAGGCGAGTGATGAAGCGAATTCATACTACCAGTGTTATGTTTACGTAACGAGAGATCATGCGGCAGTTCCATGGTGAGTACTTTTAGTAGTATTAATATATACACAAAGTAGGAGCGAATGTAGGCTAGTTGGCAGGGGGTCTTAGTGAGTCGTAGTCATATCTCGTTTTACTTACGAACCGGGGAGGGGGAACTGGACGACATGTGTAGTTCTAGTTACAGACAGGCGTGGGGTATACTACTTCGCAATGTAATATATTACTATTACAGCTACTACTATTACTAATATATTTTACTTAAAGATATTTCCTTTTCATTAAACATATCATATACTTAATCACTTACATAAATTCAAAATAACTGATGGGTTTATAATTAATTATATTACAATTAACTAAAAAATTAAATTAACCCCACACAATTTATGTCGGATGTAGAAGTTTAATATATTAACTGGAATAAAACAGAAAAGCAATGTCACTGTAACATAACACAGTCTGATAAGGCCGAAGTACCCCATACTGCTCGGTGGCTGCTTGGTGGACAGTTAATTATTGGCTCAAGGATAGGATGTTTTTTTACACTTGATCAAATCTACTGAGAAAAACTAAAAAAAAAATTGTATAGGCCCCTTTATTTTTTAAAAACATTACCCAGCATGGCAGGCTAGCAGCTATGGTTGGGAGATGGCAATGATTTATTGATTGAGATGTTAAAGACTGTTTAGTGCCGAAAGCCTGAAACCTTTATCGTGTTTCAGTGAATTAATGAATAGGTTTGTGTGAAAAAGATAAGTGGCTGGTGGACCTGGCTTCAAACAACAAATTAGCCATGCCGCAATCACACTATCAGAGTGTCTCTTGCTAACAGTGCTACAGTTAATTGACTGTCATGATTATTATACTAAACAATTTTATTACAACTGTTTTGAAATGAATAAATAAATTAAACTGCATGTGAAAAAAATTTAAACGATACATGTCTTATGTCCCGCTATGTAAAAAAAAATTGGTCTGATCAATTTCAATGAAATAAAATTTTGGTGTGATTGAAATGTTTAAATGTAATAGCAAAGTAATACCTCAATTACTATTGCATTGCGTTCTGTTCCATTTATCACTATTAATATTACTTCAACAATTGTAATCATTACTATTACATATTACCATTCCGTGTTACTAAGTTCCAATAATATTTATTAACTTCCATTCCAACATGTAGATTTATTACATTTTTTTCAGCATCAAGTATGAAGTTTCCGAAGATTGGGAAGCTGAAATCAATTACGAAATCGTGTTACGTGAACTGCTCAAGTTAGTCCGTAAGTATACGCTTACATTGCAGTTGAATCGATGCCTACCAGTGAAAACTGTTTCGTCAATTGATCTAACCTATAGCAAATGCAGTTATTTGGTGTCCAAATATGTAGTGTGTGACTAATTTATGCAAAAACTGCAGTACATAATTATAATAAAAATGCCTACTTCAAATAATCGGAAGAATTTACTTTATTGAATAGATATAGTAAAGATAAAAATGGTGGATATAAAAATGGTAAACGGCGAGGACAGAACGAACGTATGTTGGATTAGTACACTATAATTATTATGGAATCTTCCATAACTGCAATAGCGTCGAACTTAATTTTTGCTTTTTATTTGCAGCCGAGTAGGACAGGAAGAAAATGCAGAAGAAACGATGTCATAGTTAGTTTTAGTTAGGGTGTTCAATTATTAGTTTTAGTTAGGGTGTTCAATTATTAGTTTTAGTTAGGGTGTTCAATTATTAGTTTTAGTTAGGGTGTTCAATTATTAGTTTTAGTTAGGGTGTTCAATTATTAGTTTTAGTTAGGGTGTTCAATTATTAGTTTTAGTTAGGGTGTTCAATTATTAGTTTTAGTTAGGGTGTTCAATTATTAGTTTTAGTTAGGGTGTTCAATTATTAGTTTTAGTTAGGGTGTTCAATTCTTTGTGCTAGCTGTAGAATGTATTAAATAAAGTTATTATTATTATTTTGACTCACTGTTTTCATTATGTTGTCTACATAAGCTCTCAGGAGTCAACCCACGTGACCGGCTATTTAGTACTTCAATGCACAACAATTTATGTTCGCCGTAAGGCTGCTTGAAATTACCGGTTTTCCACCGCACTTCAAGACTCAAAAGCCTACTTCGTTATACATTATATATATATATAAATATATATACACATATGCATTATTTTAATATACACTGCTTACTCCTTATTACTCATATATATTTATTATATTAATATGCACTGCCTACTCCTTATGTAACAATCAATGATGTAACGACACACCTATAATGTAATTTTTTTTGTGGCACTTCAACAACAAAGTGCAGTCATTCCCATGTAACGGTGGACACAGCCCACACGTGCCACTGTCTCGTTCTTACGGTAAGCAGATACAGCCGGGTATGTCGAAGATGTCTTCGGGACCGGGCAGTCCAGCCGAGATGAAGCCATTAATAAAATAAGTTGCTTTGACGTTGGAAAGAATTTCTGTAATGGCCTGGAACTTCTTTGTAGTTCGCTCGCTCCTTATTGGACAACTTCAAATGGGCATTCTATATATAGGATAAGCAGTTAAAACCATAATGCACACTATCTATAAGCAAATCCATGACCGGCCCGTTCTTCTTTGACCCAACTTAGTTGACCACATCTGAAAATAAAAATTAAGTTCTAGGTGCTTAGTCAATTAATTTTTTTAACTAGTCTCATTTAAAATAAATTTTGCGAAGAATAAAAAATACTCAGTATCCCCTGCAACATGCTAGCATGTTTGTTAAATAATGAAATACAATATTAAATTAGTTAACTATTTAAGTCATATGAACAAGCATTTTTTTATTACGTATACTACATGTGTTACATAAAGTATTCACACACAGTTGAAGAAACAGTTACTTTTACCTCTGCTGTTTTTCAGAGGATGAAGAATTTTTTTTTTCTTCTATAAAGCGGTTTTCTAATGAGCTATAAATTTGTAATGTATGGATATTTTAACAAAGAATCCATATACTTGGCCTTAGCTTGATCTTCTGTTGACGTACGAGAATCCCGAGTGGTAGTCTCGCTCACAAAGCATCCGGTTATATACAAACTTTGACAAGCACATGCGTTCTGACAAAAAGGTAATAATTTCACACTTTTACATGGTTATTGTCAGGTAACTTTAGTGATATACATATAAGAATGCATACAGACACGAAAGACGTGTTTATTGCTCTGTTTATGGCGTTTTTGTAAGGTTTCACGTTTCATGAAAATACTTACGTTTCGGCCGAGCGAGATCTTCGCCCTACTAGTAGCAACAGCCAGATAGAAAAACATTGTAGGGCGATTGACTTTGCCTACCCCGCACAGCGTTACCCACTTCCGAGACTGGGCAAGAATTGTGGCCACGGACCACAGTCATTTTTCCCATAGACTGGCATGGGCTGGCACTGGTTTCTAAGAAGACAGCGCGTGTGCAATTATAACGTACCCGTGCAGTATACTGGCGATGACTTTCGAGATTTAAAGACAACAAACAACAGACACACAAAACTAACATCGTTTATTGTTCACCATTAAGCAACAAACGTGCGTTGAGCGGACAGATTGATTAGCCGCAAACAGCACGCGGACTGTCATACAGCGTTGGCCGCTGCCGTAACCAGCGTATCTGACCAGTCACGTGAGTTCCGGTCACGCGCAGACTGTGTGCAGGTGTCGCCCACGGTGACCACGTACACGTTCTAGCGTGGCCACACACGAAATTACACAGACAAATCATTACACGTTCCACTAATTTTTCGTTCTTCTTCCAAACAAATTTATACAGACACATCCACATGGAATCGGGATTCACCCCCCCCCCCCCATTTCATGATCAACAACAGACTGGGTAAGAACAAAATAATATTACATATTATAAACGTCGTAGCGGATGCAAAGTTACAGTAAATGCGCAATGCACAAGATACATTGTATCCGGAGTAGTAGTGCTATCCCGCGTACAGTCCTAATTCTTCCAGAATGCCTCTCG
Organism: Lamellibrachia columna; assembly: GCA_963662155.1. Lineage (NCBI taxonomy): Eukaryota > Metazoa > Annelida > Polychaeta > Sabellida > Siboglinidae > Lamellibrachia > Lamellibrachia columna. The sequence continues at coordinate 41,718,918 of OY759274.1, forward strand.
GTTCCTCCTGTTCCTGTAAAGCAGACATACAGAATACAACATACACCGTCGGTGTGAGACGTGGTTAAAGTATTAAATAATATGTTCCAACTGATTTCTTACATCTCGTACATGAGGGAGTTGTAGGGGGTCCAAAATACGGGGACAGGAAGCTTTCTTTGGCCTATAATTGCCAACCCCCTCCTATACTGCAACAATGGATTAATATGGCCCTTAAATTGATTTATGGTGGATGCATGTATAGCGATTTGTTCCATGCATCTATGTGTAAAACCACACATTCTGATCAGAATTCTCGTTCTTGCTTTGTGGACTTTAAGGTCATAATTCATCGTAGCATCGTAAATTAGAAACGTCTTCAGCTGTTTCATTTATGATTTTGATTTTACAGTGAGTCTCAAAATCTTTGTTTCAGCTCGCTTATCAGTTTGGTCGCTTTGAACCTTCTCCACACGCACGCACGCACGCACGCACGCACGCACGCACGCACGCACGCACGCACGCACGCACGCACGCACGCACGCACGCACGCACGCACGCACGCACACACACACACACACACACACACACACACACATATATATATATAGAATATATATATATATAATCAAATGCTGTTATTAGCGGTGGGGAACAGCGGCGGTAACGATCATGATTTGCAAACCCAAATAACTAATAATTAGAGTACATAGTTATATATGCAGTTCAGTCAATGTGTGTTTAAACGAGGAATCCGCACAAAACGGCGACTCTTTCTGTGGCACTGTGTGTGTGCTCGAGCATGCGCAAAGATCAGACACGTCAGCGTTTGCTAGAGGTTTATTAAACGTATTTGCACTGTTCGTCCATTCGTGACAATGCTCGGTGACAAAGTGTGCGTATTTCACTCTTCTAAAAAAACCATTGGGCACAGATTGAGACAATTCATTAACGACACGGTTTACAACAGGTCAATAAACCTGACAGGATACACGTCTTCAGAATGATAACACAATGTTTGGAGTAGTTCCTTGACGACAGATGATAATATTATTCAGCTAATCTGCTCTCCGTGCTTCACAGAGCGCAACACATAACAATAATAATCGGCGTGGCTCAACCAAGCTATGTATTTATGAAAATACGTAGTGAACCCATTGAGACTCGTCATGATGTATTCCGCCAGCAGACATTAGTTTTACCGTGAACCAATTGTTCGTGTACGTTCTGGTGATATTGGCGTGCCTGTTATCACCGTCCCCATGCATAGTGCAACTAGTTAGAATTAAAACTTCTGCTTCCATCGCTGTTTATTGTAGTGTTTATTGACCAACCATCAGCTGTGCAACACTCCGTAGTCTGCATTAAAACACACAAGACACACACTGGCACCCGCCTAGAGAACATTTATTTCACCTAGTGTAAAGTTCATCTTTATGTAATCATCTCCCATGAACAAAACATTAATAACAAATGCTCTCTGTATTAATGCTCGTCAAGCACCTAATCACTGTCACTAGCATGCTGTCAGTATCATCGTTTTCTCAGCAAGAGTGACAAATTTTAAATGTAAAGATGCACAAGCTTTGAACATTCAGTAGATATCATGAATTATTACATCTAAACTCTAGATTCATATAATTTTTCTCCTTTAACAATGGCAAGTAGATCACAAAAGAGAACACTTTGTGCTAAAATAAATCTATGTAGATTTTAATCATAGCACTAATAGCAACACGAATACAACGAACGAACATCCCAATTTCATTGGAAACTTCATAACAACAACACCTCTATGACTGAAATGGTTTAGTAAGAACCTGAACTGGGAAATGGCACCGGCTGTCGGTTGTGGGATGGCATTCCTATCCCAGTCCATGGTCTTCAAAGAAGCCTTGAGGTGTTTCCTCCTACAGTGCACGGCAACAACACAGATGCTAAGTGCAAGCGATCGTATGACATCAATACCTAACTACCACCTGCAATAAGGCCACGACAGTCCACATACTTTACTTAGCCACAACTTAAGTGAGGCAGTCAGGTTTTAAAGGTTCAATGTCTGGTCGTTTTTATTGTAAACTCATGTTGTATAGTATACACGACATTTATTCTAAGAACATGACCCCCCCCCAAACGTGTTTTAGTGAACCGCAATTGTTAAATATAATGTGACCGTTATCTCGTGATTTTATGATAACAACTATACGATTGTATACCTTTAAAAACCTTAATGAATGAAAATGAATTCAGAGTTTTTTTTTTACAGAAACTGTAACGTTCCACTTTTGTCTCATGTGAAAAGTCACCAAATGTTTTCATACACCTGTTTTTCTCAAGACGTGGAGAACAACAAAGTTTTTTCAACGAGGTAAATCTGCCAGAATATAAATATATAAATTGTGATTTATGTACACAGTGTATCATCTATAACACTTATTACTCAAAGGCACCAAAAACTTGGTAGAAAGACATAAGTAACTATCTTCTCATTCGTTTATCCGACAATTAAAACGACCATTATTCATTAAATTAGAGCTTTACAATCAATGCAAAGGGATCTCACGCTGTTTTACATAGAAATATATCAACGCCCATTTGGCATCTTCTTGGTGTGAAAGTATTCAAACTTCATGTCTGTCATAGGTTTAAACTTAACAAAAGGTATTCTAATGTCATAACACGTTACCATCAATGCATGCATAATCACACTTATAAAATAAATAAATGTGCAACACCTATGAAGCAATTAGTATAACCAAATGGTGTAGTTCTACGCAGGTAATTACCGTCGCCATCACGATAAGTCGGATGACTGAACCAGAAAGAACGAGGCAATAGAGAGGCCCACTAACCACAACAAAGTCTAACTAGACGCTTCAAGTTTCGAGCAATTTTTCTAGGCATTTTGCCGGCAATGTCCACTTCAAAACAACAGACATGAAACCTGAATAAATTCCATATAAACAACACGGTGTCACGGTGACATCAGACACTATCAACAATAACAGTATATAAGTAATTAACACAATTAGGGTAGAATTTGCTAACACATAACTGATAGATTCTAGTTGACCAACACGGTCGAGAAGACAAGTATATCTTGACATTGGACCACGCCAGCCGTAGACTGTGTTTGGCACAGCGCCTCGTAGTAAGGTATTTCACCTTCTAGAAGTCTGCGTGGTATTTGATGCCGTTAGGTTAATCCGTATTCTTTTAGAGCCAATTCTATTGCCTCGTCCTTTGGGAAAACAAACAGAGATGAGCGCCAATTAGTGACAAATAGTTAGTAGAGCGTTAAACCAACAGAAGCAACGCTGCCTTTAACTGTTCTCTACCTGAGAGTCTGCCTGACCACTGACTTTGATGTGTGCAAACGAACTGCCAAACTTGCAAGAAAACTGCAAATCATTGTCATTTGCAGAACTTTTCTTTGAAGTTATCACACACAAATTTTATTTGACTTATTATAAGAGCTATATTTACACTAACAAGCAACAGTAAAATAATGCAAAGCAACACTGAAAACATCATTTTACATTAATCTTAACGTGAAGTGTGGACGCCCAAATCAACCAATTGTCGTGCTTTTGTGTTCAAGTTTTCAAAATGCTGAGTAAGTCCCTCAGTTAATGGATTACTCTCAACTGATAGAAACACAAATGCAAAGCAAAATCAACAAACCAAGGATTGATAAAATATTACAGACACAAAAATTTACAACTTGGTCACCCAGTAGACATTTTGTTCACGTTTGAAATTGGTTACACGAGACAGCAGACAAGGAAAGCAAACTTGGCTAAATACATGCATGCATGCTACACAAGTCACAACACGAAGACGTCGCTATTAAGGCCTGTTTACGCGAGCAATTAATTGCTCAATTGGTTGGCCGACACGGTGTCATGCGGTGTAAGAATCGGTCATGTAAACACCCTCGTGAGACCGATTAGCGAGGCCAATTTGTGTCCACGATTGCGTTGGTCGAATTAGGCCTGGTCTCAAATTGGCCAACAGGCGGGAATGATTTTGAAGCAGGTGCACCCATCATGACCTTCATGATGGGTGCATCAAAACTCAAGTTGGGAGTGGCTTTACTCAGTTAATTTAGCTGCGCATTGTCATGTGACATCATGTCACCCGACCAATCGGGGTACACATTGACGTGTAAACCGGCCTTTAGGAAGTATACAACTAATTGCATACATTGCATGCAGTGTCGTGTGTATCGCACATTTTTTGCTTGAAACCTTTCAAGTTACAGCTGCATAAAGCCTGTATTATTGTGAAGAATGAGCAACCTTGATACCTGTTGCATTCCATGCATGTTGGACCAGATGAAAACCTAGCACAACTTCTTCTTCAGCCATATTCATCCTGCTGCTGGTCAAAGCCCTCTCCCGGAAATGACGCCTCTTCTTGAGTCTTTTGCTTCACTTCCTCCTTCTATTTTCTCTGTCATCTTTATTATTATTATATTATTTTCTCTCAACATCTTGCATGCTTTTGTCTTGGTCTTCACCTTTGATATAATTATTTACTTTCATTTTCAGTTCTTCCCTAATTTATAGCATGCATTAATTTTTATTTCTCTAGTAATTATCTCAACTAAACCTCAACTGTGCTCAACAAACAACAACCCTCCTGCTCAGAAACGAACATTCTTGCAGACAGTGTCATAAAATTTAACTGCGAACGAAATAATAAGCCTACATGAGAAGTTACTGAAAATGCTATGCAGTTACTGCAGCAACACTTATTACTGTATTTGAAAAATTAATTATGAAGAGATTCATTAAACTGATAGTTGCAAAACATTAATCTTTTTCTCATATTTCACAGTTATTTTTACCTTTTTTCTTTGTTACGTTTCAGCAGCTTACAGCAATCTTCATCAGACTGACATGATTACAATTTACCAGCCTACAATGACTATTGTGCTGCCATCTAGTGGTAGTCAGTCTGACGAAGAAAGCTGAAAGCTGCTGAAATTAACAGAAACCAGGTACAACTGACCGTGAATTACTAAAAAAAGATAAATATTTTGTGTTTGAGAAAGCTATCTAAATAGGATTACATTGAGAATTCAGCATCATTCAACATTATCTAAAATCAAAGCAGTCAGTACAAGTTCACTCATAGATCAAGTACAGATATGTTATGTATATGACAGAGGGAGTGATGAGTTGTCGTAACCCAGAGCTAAAGAAACACTCGGGCGGACACCATCGAGTCTGCATTATAGTGCATGCTTGTAGAAAAACTTGAAAAGTACAAACAATGCACAACAAAAAGTTGAAAACAATGCGGGTGTTATATTCTCGTCTTGTCTATGGCCATGAAGTGAAGAAAGTTTGCCAGGAGTGGAGATTATTCTGTCATACTTAAATTATCTTCTGAAAGTCTGTCGTGTATCAAATTTGTAAACTGAACAAATCTTAACCTCAGTTACCAAGTAAATAGAGTTGTCAAAACAAATCTAGCTAAGACAATTGCAAGTTGCCAATCATGCACTACATAAAATATTACTAGGATTTATCTAGCATAATCTGACAAGTGATTAGTGGCCAACTCAAGGGAGCTTAGAAACAAAATGCCGTTTTAATCATGGCCAGTTTGCAGAAGTGTCTAATTTGACAGCTGGAAAATATGCATACTGACTTTTAGGCACGGGTTAATTTAAATTGTTAATTTGTTAATTGAATTAAATCAATTAAGTTAATTTAATTAATTAATTTTGTCAGAAAGGCTAGTTTAATTTAATTAATAACTTTTAGTCACAAATTCCCAATTAAATCTCAATTAAATGCTCAGTTAACACTTAATATTACCAGATAGTTCAGCCATGTTACCCAGGTGTTTCCAGAAGGCCTGCAATCACTATTCCTGTCAATAGCCTGAGAGAGATCAGGTTTAAGCATGTGTGAATGTATATTTCTATACGTATGCAAGTGTATACATTATAACATGTAGAGAAAGGTAACACAGCTTCAGATTGGAAGCGTTTTAAATTGCCAACTTGAATCAAAAGCAAGCCAGATCTAGTGCTTCGTAAAAATAGCATATAGATATGTAAATGCTAGTGTATAAATGGGATACCTAATGAATTAGTATAAAACACTGCATAGATATCAACATAAATTACATACTGCATTAATTACTGCATGTAAATTATGTATGTAGTTGGGTCATGGAGATGCATGGCTTTGTTAATTTGGTGGTCGAGCAGACCCTGCACCCTGCTAATTCTCAGCCACAACTTTGTAATCCTTTAAGAAAATAATTATTTTAAAAAGCATCTACAATTTAAACATTTTATGAGCAAATAATTTTCCAACAAAGTTACAATATACATTTCTGTTGTAAGTCAACAATACTGTCCAGCATTGATTGCATAAAATAATAATGTTCCTCAGATGTAATAAGTAAAGTACTTCCATCAATAGAACTGTTATTGAATGTATCAACAATAACAATTAGAGCATATTATTTCAATGATGACTTGCATAAAGTGCTTAAACATATAAGGAGTAACATATGAATCTAGGCAAATTAAATAATTTGGGAGGTTACTTTAATTTACCTGTGAAATTAATTTAGTTTAATTGGATAACTTTTTCAAGTTAATTGCCCCATGCCTGCTGACTTTACTCGATGTATAAGTATTTGTTAGTATACACACAGTGTCGTAAAAAACAACATTCATTTAGACAAACATGCTAAACAAGTCCTACATATAAATTTAATTTAAGTTATACTCATAAAATTGTTAATGTAGATTGTAAATTTAATGTATGTACATACGTACATATGTACATACATACACAAACATTTATGTAAAAATATATAGCAAATGCTAAAAATTTTTAACTGATCATTAACCAAATTTAAGAAACTGAATGATAAATTTCATTTTGGCCACTATCCATATCCATGCAATTAATGGGATTGTGGGATATAATAGTGTTTGGGAAATTCTGTTTCCGTGAAATGATGATCCTCAGATTACTTTGACTCTGGACAACATATACACTCAATAGCAACACTAGAGCTGAACATAAGAACACCATGCAATCACGGCACTACTGAAAACTGAACATAAGAACACCATGCAATCACGGCACTACTGAAAACTATAAGAACACCATGCAATCACGGCACTACTGAAAACTATAAGCCTACGCACACTGACGACACTTATATGTTGCAACACAACTAAAAGTAAAAGAAACAACAAAAGCAAAACAAAGCATTCTGTGTTCTCTATCAGTAGCTTTGTAACAAGACATATGCCTGGAGGATGGAGTTTAATGTTCCATGTGTTTTCTGGAGGATGGAGTTTAATGTTCCATGTGTTTTCTTGAAAACAACGTATGTATGCCCATACATTATATAGCTTGCCATTTATTTAATAATACTCAGTTGAATCTCTACCTGGTGCATAGCATAAAGTAATGTCAAGGTATACATCTTTATGTCACCATAAAACTATATGCATATTACACATTGTGAACACATTTTTCGATGCAGCAGGGGTGGGTGCAATTCTTGCAGTATTGTAGTAGTAGTAGTTTTTATTTATGAGTTGATTTTGAGTATTGTAAAGCATTTGTAATACAGTAATGCAAGCATTCATAAGAAGTATTGCCAATACTCGGAATACTGTATTGCAATCTAATTAATGGAAAACAGTTTGTATGATGTGATTAATGTACCAGGTATATTGTATTATTTGTCAGCATGAATGATAGAATAAATTTAATATAAAATAAACAGTACCGGGGTACTTCTATAACACCTTTTCTTATTTTTTTAAATATAACAATCTATATACATGTACTATATCATAGAGTAAAAGTTTCGGCAGTACTTTAAAATTTGCTTGCAATATTTTAGGGAAAAATGCTGTACTGCAAGTATTTGCTAAATTTAAAAAAAGCATTGCAAGTATTTGCAAACACTTTAAAAAGTACTGCGTCCGTTCCTGCTGTTTATATTGATCATAAGCCAAGTTTCATGCAGGCAATATATCCGAGTGGACCGTGTGAGACATACCTCCTGTAGTAGATCCTGAGCAGCGATCGCCTTCAGCACGTTCTTCTTACTTGTTTCCTGCACCTCCCCACCCAGCACCAGCTCATCCAGCATGAAGTACGCCTTCTCAAAGTTGAAGATGATGTCAAGTTCACAGACCTACAAGACATGCACAGCACACCTACAAGACACGTACAGCACACCTACAAGACACGTACAGCACACCTACAAGACATGTACAGACACCTACAAGACATGTACAGACACCTACAAGACATGTACAGCACACCTACAGGACATGTACAGCACACCTACAAGACATGTACAGACACCTACAAGACATGTACAGCACACCTACAGGACATGTACAGCACACCTACAAGACACCGGCCTCGACATTAACACTGGCATGCTGACCAGGCGCCTTTTTTGGGGCTGTCGGGCCAGTTTGGGCCACAAGTTTCCATATTTTACTGGCCCGGTGGGCCAACAGTTTCAGATAATTTTATCCCATTACTATTAGCCACAGCCTCAGGTCATCGTTTCAATCACTTGTCCTTGCCATCCTCCCCGGCACTACAATTAAACACAATCTTCATCTCATCTGATTTAGTGTTGTCGCTTCGTATAGTTGTCAACTTGTTTTAATATGTACAGGCCTCACAAAAAAGACGTCACTATTAGCGACGACGTGCACACTTTTTGTGAATTGCAGATGCCTATATTTTACTAGGGTTGTGCAATGTAACCAGTATAATATCGGTATATCACAGGACTGTCCGCTAGGTGTCACGGCATTGCCTAACATACAATCCAGGACCCGCTAAGGCGCAGATAGCTAAGTTTACAATATCTTGTACTTCACTCCAAATTTATATTCAAAAGAATTAAACCCAATTGTAACAGTCATAGTTACATATAGTTACAGCTTCGATAGAGGGCATATGATTCTCAAACGATTCCCGCAGAAACATTTTCTGCCTACGGAATACTGACTGAAACCATGAAAGTAAATCACCAACGGCAAAATAAATAACGGCCAAACTCGCATCCTTCGACCTGTAATGCGATGTAATATATGTAATTGCTGTATAGCAAAAATAGTGGCTTTTTTAATATAAAAAAATGGGCCAGTAACTTTTTGGGGGGCCAGTAACTTTTAACATCTACTGGCCCGACAGGCCACTGGGTACCAAAGCTTAATGTCAAGGCCGGAGACATGTACAGCATACCTACAAAACATGCAGACAAAACATTGAAAGTCATATCTGCAGTATAGTAGACATCACCAGACATATGATGTCTTGTCTGCAGTACATCAGACATCTTAGGTCTGCAGTACAATATAAATCACCAGACATGAAGTCTTGCCTACAGTACAACATCAGACTTTTGATGTTTTGTCTGCAGTACAACACATCACCAGACATATGAGGTCTTGTCTGCAGTACAAAATACACCACCAGACATATGAGGTCTTGTCTGCAGTACAACATACATCACCAGACATATGAGGTCTTGTCTGCAGTACAACATACATCACCAGACATATGAGGTCTTGTCTGCAGTACAACATACACAACCAGACATATGAGGTCTTGTCTGCAGTACAACATACATCACCAGACATCTTATGTCTTGTCTGCAGTACAACATACATCACCAGACATATGAGGTCTTGTCTGCAGTACAACATACATCACCAGACATCTGATGTCTTGTCTGCAGTACAACATACATCACCAGACATCTGATGTTTTGTCTGCAGTACAACATACATCACCAGACATATGAGGTCTTGTCTGCAGTACAACATACATCACCAGACATCTGATGTTTTGTCTGCAGTACAACATACATCACCAGACATCTGATGTCTTGTCTGCAGTACAACATACACCACCAGACATATGAGGTCTTGTCTGCAGTACAACATACACCACCAGACATGTGAGGTCTTGTCTGCAGTACAACATACATCATCAGACATCTGATGTCTTGTCTGAAGTACAGCATATATCTCCAGACATCTGAGGTCTTGTCTGAATGTGGGACATGGAGGATTGTGGGACATGGTGGAATGGAAGATTGTGGGACATGGTGGAATGGAGGATTGTGGGACATGGTGGAATGGACAACTGAGGACACAGAGGAATAGTGGAGTGTTGAACATGGAGGACTGCGTGACATGAAGGATTGTGGACACAGAGGAATGGAAGACTTTGGGACATGAAGGGATGGAGGATTGTGGGATATGAATGAATGAAAGGTAGTGGGACACAGTGGAATGAGGAACTGTGGAACACAGAGAAAGGAGGATTGTGCGACATGGACAAATTTTTTTGCTATCTATAGGTCCAACTTATAAGGAAACAGATGTCAAATTATGGTAAAAATTTACACTTCAAACTATGGCAGAAGGCGGCTGTTTTCCCAGGTAAGAAAAAACCACAAGTATGTGGTTTGAAGCGACACAAGGCTGCATGACAGGAACAAGCAGTGAGAGGTGGAGAGGGAGTCCCACACTTACACTACCAAAGTACTTGTCCAGCAGCTCCACATATCTGTGGATCACCTCAAGCGAGAGCAGTTCGTTGTCGGACTCCTCCACGCAGCAGCAGAAGTAGAGACTAGCGTACCTGCAAGGCGCCCGCGGCAAACTTAGTGTTGCCATCTAGCAGCAGGCACCTGCATGCCACAGTGCATGTTTTCACCCCAAAGATAGGCTTGTGACCATAATGCCCAGTTGTGTTTCAGATGTTTTGTGCCATTTCATGAAACCTCATGTTCATGTTGGTGGTTCATGTTGGTGGTTCACAGTTGTTTTGGTTTTATTTACTTGCAAAACAAGCAAATTTTTGTAACAGAAAAACACTGAAGTCATATCATAAATATTGTACATTCAGATATGTAAAGAAAGAAAAAATTCTTAATTTGGTTGTAAAGTCACATAACTCACATTTGTTAGACTTGTGTGCATAAGCACGACCATATTAACATCTGCATCAGCTGCTGCCAAAACAATTAGCCATGACCACCTTGACAGTTGTCTATGTGGACACTGGCACTATGTCAGACTACACATTAGTATTATGTGTGATGAAACACCACATAAAACAGTCTATGGACATCTGAGGGCACAATCACACACACTGTGATCACAGTCTATGGACATCTGAGGGCACAATCACACACACACACTGAGATCACAGTCTATGGACATCTGAGGGCACAATCACACACACTGTGATCACACAGTTAACTGTAGCTGAAGCAGGTTAACGGTCCCTCCTCAAATTCAATGTGTTGCTCGTCTCATTTCAGATTCTTTGTGAAAAACTGAACCTCTCCAATATGATATGTTAGCTAACTTGCACAAATTTTTTATATAATTTTGATGAATTCATCAGACAAACTATTAAATTATTTTTTATCAGACCTTGTCATACTCATAGTTCAGCCAGAAAAGGGCTATTTACACTTTCGCAAGTTCCCCAATTTAGTGATTAAAGTAAATTCTTTTGATGATTTTAGCAAAAGTCTGCACTCTTACTAAACTGACAGTGCATATTTCTTAAGTTATTCACACAGATCTGAACATCGATGAACCTGATTTGTGACGGGCTACGTGAACTGAGGAAGGAGTTTTAAGGTGAAAGGTCAGACAAGACAATAAGCCAATTTCCACAAGCACATTACAGCTGCCTCTCTCCAAACACAAACAACCATAATTTTCTGGCCAAACTGTGCCATTTGCAAAATAATGACTCAGTACGAAGCCAAAATATAGTTTGAGTTCAGTTTTGTAATTTACTGTCAATGTTTGTGCACATTTAACATCTTCATGTCAGCACTGAGATATTATATGTCACAATACAAATGACAGATTGCTAACATATTTAATCTCCGGTTGACTGTGATTAGACATGGCAGTATAAGTGCTGTGCAAAGGAAGGTTAAGCAAGTTGTGTACTGCAAGTAGTATGTAGAGCATGTGATGTGCAGAAGTGCACAATGATTAGCATCCCATAAACTTCACTAAGATTAGCCTCACTGGCTCCGAGTAACTTACGTTGCCAAAATACTTATCGAGAAGTTCGACATATCTGTGGATGATTTCTAGCGTCAACAACTCATTATCCGCCGCCTCGATGCAGACACAAAAGTACAGACTAGCATATCTATGGATAGACAACAACACAAGTCTGAGCATAGTGCAGTCACTCGCAGTATGAACTAGTACATATATTCTTCAGGTCTTCAATCACTAACATGGTGCTGACATGTGCATCTACCAGATGGCGCCATATATAACCATGTAATTTAGAGGAACAGTAATTACTAAGTTGAAACTAATTAAAACATGATGAACACAAACCCTACAAAACACACAGGTGATCATATTCTGTTTTATAACGTATAAGAATGTGTAAAATACGAAAATTTTGTCAATTGGAAGCATGTCAATTAATATTAGTCTAGCTTACCATCAGTGGCAGTGGTACTCATAGAAATGTCATGGTTAAATGACTGAAATGGCAGAAAACTATTTATGCAGCAGCAAAACAGCTGATACAAGAAAAATCCCCAACTTTACGTTAAACATCTTGGCATCCTTACAAAAACTGATAACTTTGCCATTTCAGAAACAAACATGGTATTGTGGTATGGTAAGTGGTATTAAAGTGAGAAACTTGCCTTTTGTACACAACTTTCATATCCTTCCACTCAAGAAAACTGCACATTTTCGGTTTGCGACTCAATATCGTTGTTATGAGTTCCCGTGTGATTTTCTTCTTCTGTTTCGTTGGTTGTGCGCCATACCACTTCTGTAAGCGGAGTTTGCCTTGGCGGCTGAACAGCAGCAGAAACTGCATCTGCCCATAACACATCAAACAATATGTTAATTAAAACTTGCATGTGGCTCATCTGATAGAAAGTCAGCTGTTAGCTAGGTTTGTTCTTACTATGACTCTTAGTGTGACCCTCTCACATGGACCATCAGTGGATAACAGCAATATCCAAACATTTGTAAATTTGGAGGCCAGTAAATATTTGTTTTATTGTTGTATATTGACTATTGGGCACTTTTTTAGAGTCCGGGCCCACCTCAATGTCACCGTTATAACATGCAATATGTACAGTAGTCATGTACAATGCACACTAAACTAAGGAACTTGGAAATTGTTAAATACAGTGCATGTAAAAACACATTTAATCACCTTTTTCAATACTCAAATTCACACATTTAGCTCACTTTCAGCGTCGCCGTCTTGCGAATAAAAGGGGCAAGGTAGTGCTCATTGCAGGTTAAATATAAATAAATAAATTCCTTTTGAACAGAAAAAAGCAACTATCATACCATTATCTAAAAAGGGTTCGAGAAATAAGTCACACAATTACAGACCAGTGAGTATAACGTCAGTGATTTGTAAATTATTAGAAAAGTTAATTAAAGACCATATGGTGGACTTCCTTGTTAGGCATAAATTATTAAATTCATCTCAACATGGATTCCTAAAAGTGAGGTCATGCTTAACAAATATGTTATGTTTTTTGGAAGAAATCACTAAGTGGATAGATCAGGGATCACCAGTAGTTATTATCTATGTGATGTATTAAAATGTATTTATTTAGGACTACATGGTTAGGTCATTACACTGGAACAAAGCAAGTCATTGAACCCCGAACTCTGGTGGTGAATGCGGGAGCATAGATTTTTCCTATACTCAACATCCCTCCCAACTTTAGTGACAAAACACGCTTAAACGAAGACGTAAAAATTTTCCTGTAAACAGTAACAATCCTTGATCACTGTGTGGGAAGTCCAAACGAGAGCATTATAAAACAAATTACTATTACAAGCAAAAGCACTACAGGGTTAAACGTGATACTACTTTAATAAGATTACAAGTCCAAGCGTTCATGCTGCTTCCTGATGCGTGCAGAATGTCGAGGCTCTGCTACGGATGCTGCAGCAGGCACAATGTCAGTTTGCTGACTTGGTGTGGGTGGCTTAGCTGGTGAGCAAAGCTGCGCCGGTTGATAGGCCTCAGACTCTTCACGAGACTCGGTTACATACTCTTGAAATGTCTCCATCGGCATAGACAGCACCGGTGGCACCACCTGATGACTCGACAGTCTTCTCTGCATTTGATTGATGTGATGGCGTATGATAGTGTCATCTTCGAGACGGACGGTGTAAGATACCGGCCCCATCTGAAGATCGATCGTGTCCGGTACCCAACTTGCAGTGTTACCGTAAAGCATACACCAATTCACCAGGTTGGAAGGTTCGAACTTTGGCATGACAGTCATGTTTCGCTTTCTGTTTGGACTGTTCATCTACGACCTTTGCACCTACGTCTGGTCTGATCAGGTGAAGTCGGGATTTTAGCTGTCGATGCATTAATAGTTCAGCAGGGGCTATGCCCATCGTGGAGTGAGGTGTGATGCGGTAATCGAAGAGGAAGCGTGCTAGCTTGGTTTCCAAGTCACCTCCATGTATGCGCTTTACTCCTTCTTTTACAATTCCAAAGGCTCGTTCGGCTGTGTTGACAGAAATCTTGAAACTCTTCACTGACGAAACCAGTGGAGTTGTCACTGACGATGACATCAAGGATACCATGAGTGCTAAATGACCAGGGGTGAAAAAAATCATGATTTTTTTTTTTATAAATTTTTTTTTTATAATTTAAATCGGATTGAAAAAATATTTTTTTTTTTAAATCTGGTATACACAATGTCATAAAATATTTGACTATCAGGCTATCTGGTGTCAATACAGCTACACATGTGAGCGCACGTTGTACTTTTGTATTAAAAAACACACAAAACTTTGTTGATCTCGATGCTTGTAAACAGTTATTTGTGTTAAATTCATATAAATCACCGATAAAAAAATCGGAAGTAAAAAAAATCATAAATCAATGATTTTTTTGGAGTGATTTAAATCAATGATTATTATATCAAACAACCCTGTAAATGACTGTCGCAGTTTGCTGATAGTGATAGCTGATGTTCTATCCACTTCGAATGGACGTCAATTACCACCAGCATCATTCTGCCCATGAATGGACCTGCATAATCGATATGCAGTCGCGACCAAGGTCGATCGGGGAATGACCATGGTTGTAGGGGAGTTTCCATAGGTCTGGGCCGGCTACGCATGCAGATGTCTCGGGTTTTGGCCATTTTCTCAATGTCTTGATCGATACCAGGTTACCACATCAGACTGTGGCCTACGGCTTTATTGCGGATGATCCCAGAGTGTGCGTTGTGCAGTTCTTCCAACAGTGCTTGGTGGTAGGCACTTGGAATAATCACTCACGTGCCCCATGAGACAACCATCATGGATGAGTTCATCTCTTCTTTGAGTGTACGACTTCAGGAGTTCATTGTCGTCATGATCTGGAAATCCATCCCTCGTCCTGATGAAGACTTGTGACAACACAGGGTCACGCGATGTTTCACAACGTATGTCACTTGTAGTGACAGGAGACATGTCCAAATACTGCATCGTCAGTATCGTGTCAGCTGGCACTGGTACACGTCTCGGAGGGCCACCTACCAGAAGGCGGCTAAGAGTGTCTGCTTGTCAGATGCTTTGGCCCGGCCTGTGGATAATCTGGTATTCGTAGGCACCCATCACTGCATCCATGGCGACATGGGTATCTCATCACCATCTTCCATAACGGGAGCAAGAATGGACCCAATGCCATATGGAGAGGCATCATATGTGAGTACCAACGGTTTGGAGGAGTCGAAGTGAGTCATGACCAGTGGGGAACTCAGCATCTCTTTCGTCTTGTTGAAGGCCTCTTGTTGTGTCTTCCTCGAGTACCACTTGGTGTCTTTCTTCAGCAACTGATGCATGGGGGCCAGCATCGTCGCAAGGTTTGGCAAGAAACGACCATAGTGATTCACCATCCCAAGGTGTGATCATAACTCGTTAATTAATGTTGGTGGGTACTGGAGCATCACAGACTGCTGACAGTGTCTCACCGGACAGGTGTATGCCTTCAGCATCGATCCGATGACCCAAGTAATTGACCTTGTCACTCAAGAATTGATACTTGGATTCTTTCAGGTGGAACCCAGCTTGAACCAGTCGTTCGAGCACAACAAATAATAGTACAGTGCGAAAAAGCCACTAGTATATTTGTCTTTTTTAGCGCTGAAGCAATGTTTTTTTACTTGACGAGAAGCCGAAGTCCTTATAAAAGTATGCGGATAGCTGTGTATTTTGTTTTTTTCTGCCAAAGATGGATAAACTTTGTGCGTATTCGCGTCAACGCAGATGCAATAATTGCATTTTATTTCTGCGAAAAACCAGGGAATTTTCCTTTTTAAATGGACATTAAAGTTTTATTGAATTGAATACGCAAGTCTGTTTCAGGGGAACCGCCGCCAGCCGGTTACGACCGGTTTGAGGCGCTGCCCACAGCGGCCATTTACGATCGGTTTACGCGGTGATAGTGGCATTTTAACTAATAATATACCATGTTGAGCTTCCGAGAACTAAGGAATCTGACCGATTCATCTAATCATAGAAATCTAACAGTCTAACGCTTCGGGATCAAAATCTAGGATCCTCAGAAGCACGGGATCACGCTAAATTCATGACTGTCGTTCAAAAGGATGAAAACTTAGCAATCAGACGGAGCCACATGCAGCTCCAGTTGGGAGCAAGTGATTTTAGCGCGAGTGGTAAACCGCTCCGAGGATTATTGATTAGCGCTAGCAATAGGGAATAAGAGCGATTTCTCTCCTGAAAATTATACCCTGCATAATTTGTCACGATTATCGGAGAATATAGGCTGGCACAAATGTATAAATTTAATAATAGGGTGGCATCTGAACCTTTGGTTTGGATGGCAGATCTTGTTAAATGTGCGAATTCGAGCTTCAAAATCAGGTGATTAAATGTGCTTTACGCACAACGTGTTTGATAATTTACATGCAATCAGTTGCGAGTTGGGACAAAACTCCAGGCCCAGCTTAGTCTTAGACTTCGTCTCCTAGTCCTAGACAAATGGCAATGGAGGTGCATAACTTGTCACCGATCTTGTGCAAGCCAGTTAAGCGGTAGTAATAAAATAAGGACCGCAAATGCGACCCCACTGCACGTCCACTAGTAAGCGTTGGCTGAATAAACAACGTTTTCACCAAATCGCCAACTGGATTACCACTCCCGACGAGGGAGTGGTTATCCAGTTGGATACAAGTGCCGAGATTCTGGCAAGAACTATACACTTAATTGGGCGTTTCTCAAATTTTCATACGCAGTCAACTTACCATATTGAATGACTATTATGTTGTCCCTATTTGTCAGCTTTTTTCCGTAAACATAAAAGAAATATGAGCGTCTATTTTCACATGTATTTCGCATAAATTAACGATTTTTCGACACGCAGCACATCCACTTGCGCTCTACGTCATAAAAATATGTGCAGTGATGTTAGTGTCGCCCTCTGACGTAGTTTTTGAAAATATGCATTGAAAAACAAAACAGACTAGCTCTGACATAGCCTCGATTATCCAGGCTCCGCGATGTGGCGCCACCGTTTGTCAGAGCTTTTTGTCAGAGCTAGCAAGACTAGCTCTGACAAAAAGCAATGACTCGCAAATCATTTCTTCAGTATTTCCTTCTTCTTTTTCTTCCGGGTACGAGTCAACCCTCTCTTCAAGGCTTATAGACTCGGTGTGTGTGCACACGTGCTAAAGTGCTGTAAGAGAAATAGCGTGCGTGCAGAACTGCAATTTGAGGAGAGGAAAAGTTGATAGCGTGAAAAATGTAATATCAATTAATGTTGCAAGCTGGAGATCTGTCTGACAAATCTCCAAACTTGGTGCTGTAGCTGCGTTGGCTGGCAGGTTATTCCAACTGGCTATTATACGGGGTACAACGCTATGCTGGAAGAATTGCCTATAGTGATTAGGGGGAGTTGAAAAGCTTCGGAATGCGTGTGTCGGGAGGATCTCACCAGGGGTATAAGTTGGGGGAAGATGTCCAGGACTATGCCATGCAATGTCTTATAAAACATGACAAGGCGGATGTCGGTTCTCCTTTGTTGGAGGTTGCGCCAGTGCAAGTGTTTGCTCATAGTTGTGACACTTGCTTCACGGTTGTAGTTGTTACAAACATACCGTGCTTCGCCCGTCTTTGTACCATCTCTATTTTGTTTTTGTACATTTGTGTGCAGGGGTTCCATATGGCAGTGGCATATTCTAACTGGGGTCTAACTAAAGTGAAATAAGCACTGTTTTTTCCTAGTCTTAATCTGCCTTTTGTTTTTGAATTACTATCAAACTTGACACGAACACTTCTCTCATTTGGGAAAGTGGGCAACATGATAGATTTTTCTTAGCATCTATAACCAGCCTATATATATCCACATTTTTGCCACATGAACCAATCATAATTTAATCATAATAAAAGCACACCAAATGAAACAATTTAAACTCAACATAAATTGTCTTGTTAAATTTAAGACTATGTTTATGAAAATTTATTTACAAGACCCGATTGTTGTAATTTGAGTATACCGATATGATAAGCATGTTTTAAGAGATTGCATTACTTAGTGGTAGGTAAATGATTTTGCACACATGTTTTGTTTCAGTATAATAATAATACTAATAATAATAATTACAATTTATTTCACACATAAATTTAAGTAAAGGTACATTGACATTATACATTGAGCCTATAGTACTAAAACGATAATTTTAGTTATCTAGTTAATGTATACAGGCAAATTAATTACTGAAGTAGCGTTGGTGGCGTTGGATAGCGTCGAGCTAGACTTCTAATTTCTGGTCCTGCTTCCCCTATATCGTCGTCAACCTTGACCGGTGTTCCAAGCAAGTTGGAATGCGACGGAATAAATGGTGCTCTTCGCCACAACACACATGTCGAGTTATGATAATATACAGCGCATAACAGGCTCATTTTCAGCAGCCATTCGTCAAGATTAAGGGGAAGGAGAGACCTTTTGAACACGCGTAAAATCGGTGGATTTCCTGGCCGCTGTCTGGTGCAAGCGGGCGGTAATAGCGGATGGCAAACATGGCAGCCATGCGTTCGACCTTTAAAATCGTATGTCGAAGACAGTGTCTTGCTAACGCTGACACTAATGTAACGAATCAGCTAAAAGCGGGCAGAGATCAAACTGCAAGATGTCTAGTGACAGTAACAGCGTTGAGCAATAACCGACTATTGGACCCAAAAGGTAAGGATTTCGACGGAGACGTAGGCCGTAGACGTAGTAGGCGACGACTAGGCGTACACTTTCCCCACCCTTCCCCCGTTTAATTTATCTTTTCATTTCCCCTACTTACTACTTTATCATTTTGGTATGCACGGCAACCCCCCAAATTGCAGCAAATTCTCCAAGCAGCTTAATAGATGGTGGCTGCCTAACACGAAGAAGAAGAGCTAGCTGTCATTGTCAACAAATTGAAATCGTTCACTGACACTGCACACACGGCCACGTTTTAGCAGGAGCATGCAGTAGGAACTTTTTTTATCATGATAGAATGTTGGCAATTGATTTAAGTGAAAGGTGACATGTAAAGGAACCAAAAACTGTTAATTTTATTAAGATATCTTTATTAGATCGAATGATATTGCGATTTTAATACGGTAAAAATAAAAAATAAAAATTTCTCGTATACAGGCAAAATACTCTCATTTTTTATGTTTTCTTTCAATCAATGTATGATTAAAATGGCATAACTTTTTTATTTGTGCATATATTTTAATAATTTTTTCAGGAGTTGCAAGCACATTAAGTAGGGTCATAAATATGTATAATTCAGTCATGTATCATTAAGAGTAACTCAGTTAATCCAATTAATAAGTCAACATTGGCTAATTAGTTTGTGAAATCAACTGACCGACACATGGCCATAACTTCCATGATTATGAATATATTTGGATAATTTGTTCAGGGTTTGCAAACTCATTAACCAGGGTCATCAATATACATCACACTCATTTCATAACTCAATTGAATAGAATACATGCAATATACATTATGTCCATATACTACATGATATAGTAAAAAGAAAAAAGTACATAAAAATATTTTTAAAAGTACCATTACTAATAATCATTAATAAAATTTGTTTTGCAAAATACAAATATCAAACAGATTGTATTGGCTTTGTAAAAAAATAAATTTAGAGAAATGTAAGTAAGTCATGATTTTGGTTAAATTGATCTCTCGCTGTCCAACTAAAAGAATCAAAATCGGATAAAATTTCACAAACTAGCGGAGCACAAACACACCCCTGCGCTTTCGCATAGCGGGAAAATATTTTGAAGACGAACCAACTAAGATCTCTTAAAGAGGTGCTGAACATTTTGGATGGCGCGCCGTGGATCTACTATCTGCTAAATTTAAATGGAAATACACCCATGTCTTCTAATAAGTTTGTTTCACCTTAATTTTGGTGCAATTTTTATCAAAAACAGACGAACATGTAAAGGTACTTTACTGTTAACCAATCTGCTGCGGTAAGTCACGGAAAAGAACGGAAACAGCCGACAATACAGGATTAAAACAAAAGGAGACCCTGGGTGCCGGGAATCGGCGCGGCTAAACTGACACGATTTTTTGGACATGCTGCGCAAGCCGCTCAGCGGATTTTGTCAAATTTGACTCTGTTCAAGAGAGTGCTGAAATATTACTAGGCATAGACCTGCCAAATGCCCCTGTATGGGCATAGTTCCGCTGTGCCAAAAACTAACTCGTCTGGGATATTTGGAACATTACTAAAATGCAATAAACATGTGTATACTGGTCAGGGTGGCTTTGCCTTGTAATATAATATGCCGTTTTCATAAAAAGCTGAAGATACTTGTGCATGGGATTGATATTCAAAATAAGTTATTTCATCTATGACTATGGAGTTTGAAGTTGTTAAGAAAAGTTGTTTTTAGTTAATGACTTACCGATATCGAACTTCAGAAATGCGGCTCTCAAAACGAGGCTAGCACCGGAATTTTCCTTAAAAGAAAGAGAGCGTCTTCGAAAAAGCGTTACTTTACGGTAATATGCAATGTTCACATTATGCATAAATATTACAAGGCCGGTCGATTACTTTCCTGTAATGATTGTTACAAATAGTTGCGGATAATTTTTCTCCGATAAAGTGAAATATGGCGTATTAATAAATTCCATTGATGTGTCATACCAGTAAGTCCACCTGGCAATTAAAATCGAACTAGATATACAAAAATGTCTCAAAAACCTGTCTATGCATCATTTTTCTGCAAAAGAGTTAACTTTGTCAGACGTTTATACTCCCAGTGACCGATATATGATTTTATATCGGATCAATGACATTCCTAATGTGAGATCACAAAATGAAGCAAAATGAAGGCAAAAACTACTCCGGGGACTATACACAATAAACACATATTTCATGTATGTAATTATTATTATACATATATCACTAAAGTTACTTGACAATAACCATGTGCATAAATATAAAATTATGACATTTGTAACGAAAACCGTAACATCACGTGATGTCACGCACGGTTTCACTTTGGGAAATACAGTCATGATAACGTACTCATAATCAATATATTTTGGAGCATATTTCTTCTGCTTCTTGACGCCAATGTGCAATATAATGTATGTGAAGGAATAAACAGGTAACATGTCACTTTTAAATCTTACTCGGGTAGATTTGTCAGTAATCCAGATGGATTACCGAGGTATTAAATTAAGTAATCTGTCAAAAGTTCTGGTAATCCACAAAATCACTAATTTAACTTTGTCCTGGAGTCAATGGCAATTCTGCCAAATGGTCAACCTCACCATAATTTTTTTTTATTTGGTTTATATAAATAGGGTACCATTTTCAAGATAAACAGTTGTACTAAAGGGAAATATTCTGGATGTATCCTATCATTGCATATCATTACAAAATATTTGATGTCGGTGGTATGGAATATGCGACTTTTTTGTTTTTTTAACAACCCTAGAGACAAGGAGGTTAAGGCTATAAGAGGAGATCAAATTGAAGTTTTTAGGATATTGAATGGGTATGAAAATATTTTGTTCTCACTCAAGAAGGTTAGTAGAACTAGAAGACATGAGATAACATTAGTAAAGGATCAGAGTAGATTGCATATCAGGAAGTACATGTTCTCACGGAGGACAATAAATTAATGGAACAAATTATCTACAGATTGTGTACTCTTGAGTGCCGAATAAACGTATATGCCAAATAATAGTATAGGGTGGCAAATGGGTCAAATTTAATAATAGTATAGTGCCGAATAACAATATAGGGGAGCAAATTGTTCAAAACAAATAATAGTACAGTGCAAAAAAATCACTAGTATATTTGTCTTGTTAGCGATTTTAGAAATTTTTTTTACTCGAGGCAAAGCCAAGGGCAAGGCGTCCCTAGAAAAATACGCATATCGCCTGTTTTTTTTTTTTTTTTCCTGCCGAATATGTATAAACTTTGTGTGTATTCGTGTCACCGCAGATATAGTAACCGCATTTTATATCTGAAAAAAACGGGGAATTTTCCATTTTTAAATGGACATTAAAGTTTAGGGACACTTATTTGGCACTCAAGAGTAGCAGCGTGAATATGTTTAAAAACAAGGTTGACACATGATATCACAGGAGGATGGGTTACACTGTTATTTTCATCTTACACATAGATGAAAAAGTGTTGGACTCTTGATAAGCCAATGGCTTCCTTATCGGGTTTCCATGTGGGCCTTTGCCTTAGATGGCAATCTTGTTAAACACAATTTTTTTATTGATTTGTATGTATCTAGTAATTGCATAGTAAAAAAAAAATTAGGCAAAGTACAGTAACCTTATTTTATTCATCATAGTTTACAGTTTATCTTCATTATGGACGTGTACATCGCTGTACATCCATAATATAATTCTCACAGTGCAAAGTTGATAGGGCTACCACAGTTTGTCAAATATTAGAACTACCAGTACACTGGATACATACCATATATAACTCACCACGTGGCTCTATAGCCTTTGTTTTCTCTTGATGCTAGTTCTGTCACCAGGGAAATTTACTACGCCCAACATTGGAATTCTTCATCAACTAGGACATCAGTATGAACACATATCCAGGAATATAATACAACATCCTAACAGTGGAATTATATTAACCAAGGATATGTGAAATATAGTATGTCCCAACTCCTACAGTCCATTTCGGATAAAAATAAAGGAAATATGCAAGCATTGGAAGAACTGAAACAGTGCTTTTAGATTTGACAAACTAAAATTAAATTGTTTTTGTAACTATTTTCAAGAAGTACAAATAAACAGAGCAAAATTCTTTAAAAAACAAAGATGAGTGAGGGGAAAGACAAATACTCAAGCACATGAACATCATTTTGTTCTCCAGTAATTAACAAAGTCAGTTTACTAGCTCGTTCTGATAAGAGACTTTTATTATTAAATATAAAGTTGCATGCCCTAATTTAATGACTATGATACATGTTGTGCATCCATGTTTGTTAAATAGTGCAATTCACTGTTCTTTATGTTACATTTCAGTTAAAAAGTTCTCATGTTTCTCTGTTTATTATGCTGCATAAACCTGGAGGCAATGTCTTCTTAAAAAACCCAGCAAATACTTGGATTTGAAAAGAATAAGAACAGACAGTACGTTATTAATAGAACAGACGTGTTTGTGCTGTTAATGTATTGCTAAGAGACTACTTTTGTACATCATGGCAGTGTTCGATATGAAGGCCTTTTTATCGGTGGCCACCGATTTAAAATGCTTCCCAGCAATTCAGTTAGCCAAAGTTCACGCATGCAAGGTAAACCCCTGGCATTTGTAACATGGATGCCTATTGGATGATTCATATTTAATGACGTCAGTATCTTGGGGAATGCGGGGGAAATGCCAATGATGGAGGACGAAGTTGCGAGAATCGCAGAGTTAAAAAATGTTTGAAGGATATTATGCCAATTTACTTCATACTGGTGATACCAAGGAGGCAGGCAATTCGATTGGCAATATAATGTGCCAAGACTTATTAATGTGATATTTGGTTGTGAAAGTGAACTTTGCAGGCTTTGATTTGGAGTGATTCGAGAACAGCATAGATTTTTGCCCATGCCAGGGCAGTGACAGTGCGTCGGCATCAAACATAATGTTACTCTTAGAAATTGTAACTGTTTCACAAATGAAATTCATATTGAAATGTTTATTAAATTATTATTTTATTTTAATGGTCTGCTAGTTATAAGAAATGAAAAACAATATTTGATTTATTAAATTATTATTTATTGTAATTTAAAGCAGTGTCTGTTTTTAACTTTTTGTTTTACACACAAAAACTTTGCTTTGTTACGTGTACTTATAATGTATACATTTTTATGAGGCCAGCTCACCTGGGCCGGTTCAAAATGGAACTAGGCCAATTAAAAATAAAATCTGGGCCAGTTCTTTTTTGTTGTTGCTAATTTCAGACATTGCACGGTTATTCAAAGATGCATGGCCATTATTGAATATTGCAATTGTTCAGTTAATTATTTTTAAGTCATAATGATCTCTTGGGTCTATGTTTTTTTTTTAAGCTGCATGAGCCTTGATGAAAGGGCTTCCTGGGAAACCCAACAGATCTTGAGTTTAAAATGAAAGAGAACAGACCCGAACATCAGGTTTTCTGTGGAACTGCTGAAAATTACAATTTTGTTCATAAAACATTAAATAAAATTATATGAATATTCTGATTCTTCATAATATATGCAGTTTTATTTAAATCAGTAATGTTTTGAATTTGATATTATGTAATTTGTGCATTTGAAACAGTGAAATGTATGTCCATAACGTTCAGAGATGTACGTCCATAACAGGCAAAGTGTACATCCATAACAACATACAACCTGTGACCTAGATTCTAGCAGGAATTTTATTAATTTCTACTTTATTTGGAAGCTTAAAGTCTATTGTACAAACACATAGTTTTGTTATATGTTTATGTATTCATACTTCACATAGTTTTTTTATTGTTTGTAGCATCATTCAAAAACCATTTTCTCTGACTACGTCCATAACGGGGTTATGGTTATTTTTAGAACATTCCAGTAAAGCTGGAGGGCTATCGTTTTGTATGTTAATAGTACTAAGTAAGTTACACATTATGCCCATTTAAAAATCCATCTATTCCAATTGTGCTGTATTGCACATCTTGACAAAGTGTCCAAAATTTTCTTAAATGCACGTTCATAATGCCGGAATTGCCCTCAGGCCTGTTTTAAGTCTGCTTGTGGTGAATACTTCTGCAGTGCATACAATTTGGAATAATTGAAAATAAAAAATTAAAGCATCATAACTTAGCTAATAATTATCATGCTAAAAGTGTACTGTATGGCTCTATATGGTATGTACCGTATATTTTATACGATACGGTATACACTTTTTTCTGGGGCATCTAAAAACACTATTGAACAGGGTTGAAAAAATCATGATTTTCTTTATTTAAATCAGATTTGATTTTTTTCCTGGTGTATAGACATTTATATAGATGTTTATATTTATAAATACTTTCAAACATGTTCTATTCAAATCAATTTGGGTACTTGTCTTTTACAGAGGGTACATGATTTTTGCTTAAACAAAGTTATATAATTATAAGAGTTTGATTTACAACAGCATCAAAACTATCATTTTAAAATACATGTGTAATAATAATATATTTTATTTGATATAGTGCCAGATCCTATTTTAAATTGTTCATGGCACTCATTGGGACGAATCCACCCATTAGACAATGTCCACAAGGCCCCGGTAGTTGTATAATCTGTCTTGGAAAGGAAAGCATGCTGTGTGTTTGTGGCTGTAGTCCTGATAATTATTGTTTGCTGAGAGGGTGGTTTAGCACCTGTCCAGGGCTCTGTGTACTCTAAGTGTCTCTAACCAGACTGCAAACTGGTACAGTATTAGTCTGTAGTCCAGACTATCTCATTCAAGTCAGCATACTGAATTGGTAACAACTAGCACAAGCTCTAAGTGGACTTTAACTCAGGGCTTCTGACTTCAAAAGATACTTCCTCTGAAAGACAAATTTGTGTGACTTCACTGCATTCAGAAAGGGAATAGCTCAAACATACACAAAACTTTGTTGATCTCAATGCTTGTAAACAATTATTTGTGTTAAATTTATATAAATCAGTGATTAAAAAAATCGGAAATAAACAAATCCTAAATCAGTGATTGTTTTAGTGATTTAAATCACGATTTAAATCAAATGTATTGTATTAGCAGGCATAGTGTATGCTAAGACTTTCCTTGACCTTATTACAGCTGGTGTTGAACCTTAATAACTACTATCTTAAACTCATTCTTAAATTTATTTCCCCACTAAACCTGACACGGTCCGCACACTGCGCGCAGGAAATGCATTCATGTAGATATAACAGTACCCACACATTTTGTCGTTTATTACAAGATACCAGTTGTTTAGAACTTTAATGGTGCAAGAACAAATGTTCAGAAAAATACACAAGATATTCTTCTTCAGTCTTATTGTGGCGGACTCGATTTCCTGGTAATATCCCACAGATTATGTGTACAAAATAATTCATGGAACCTTGCCAGAAGTCAGTTGTGTATTTGTGTTAACTACTCTAAATACTGACACAAATGTCATGCAAGTATAAACTGTGATAAGTGCATTATTTAATAAAAATGAAAAGTTGTGTGACTGTGGATATGGTTGCGTTGTAGATGCTGGATCATCGTGGGGCTCCCCATTGGCCGTGGCCATCCCATCCCGAGGCATCCGGCGGTCCACAAACATGGAGAAACAGGACTATTATCAGGTGCTGGGCATCCCACGCAATGCAACACAAAAAGATATCAAGAAGGCATATTATAAGGTATGTTCTAAGTGCGCAGTAATCAAGATGTTTAACTAATGGCTTCCGTTTTCCTACGAGGTCAAACGGTTATGACCAGGCAGAAAATTAGCAGTATGAATTTATGATTTATTGCTTTGTATTATGTGATACTGTGAATTTATGGTGACGCCAATTCATGTTATAACTCCCTGTGACGAACACTAATGATAATGCTTACTCGATGATACAAAGAGCTGTCATAAGATGTGACAATTTTGTAAAGTGAAATCACTTTTGCGTACACTTAAAGGTCCCATCTCAATTTTAATTGTGGTCTTCACCCATTTCAGACTCATGTACTCTTCATAACATCAACAACTCTTTTATTACATATTTTAAAATCAACAACTCGTATTACATATTTTAACATCAACAACTCTTATTACATATTTTAACATCAACAATTCTTTTATCACATATTTTAACATCAACAACTCTTATTACATATTTTAACATCAACAACTCTTATTACATATTTTAACATCAACAAACCAGATTCACTATGGGCTAAATCGATCGAGGAAGGATCTTTTTTAAAATGTCACACGTCTCTCCCCGTTGCAGTTGGCAAAGAAATACCATCCTGATGTCAACAAAGAGCCAGACGCGCACACATCATTCCAGCAGGTTTCTGAAGCATACGAGGTAAACTCTAGGAACAACAGTAGCCCTCAACACCACAAGTTGCTTGTTTATTTCTAGGTTCCCTCCATTATCTGTGTGGTCAGTCAATGCAGTCAGTATAATGACATATTACAAAATGGGCTAAACATTCTGTTTCGTACAGTTCGTGTGACTCACTGCATCACCGGTCCATTAGTTTAATGTACCTTACACATTTTTACACGGTTAAAGTTATTTGTACATTTTCTACAGGTTGTAAACGCTCCACACCACATATAATGTCCCATTGTGTAGATTCGCATGCAAAAAATAGTGCTCTTTAATAAAAAAAATGCTATTTTATGACAATGCAAACTAATTTTTTTAGCCCGTAATTGGGAAAATATCAACCGGTTATGGTCCAACAAGAATCCCATTATTTGAAAAACAAAACCCGTTATGATTTTTGCTAAACCAGTTATAATGATGGAACTAAGGCTAAGGCCTATGTGCAGTCTATATTGGTGAACACTTGGTACAGGCCGTACCGTAAGTTACAGGACTCTGTAAATATTGCAATATATGTTGAATTTATCCAACCTTATGATTCTACACTGTGCACCCTTTGGATTTGTGTAGGTTCTGGGAGATGAGGCGAAGAAGAACGACTACGACATGTTTGGCATGGGTGGGGGCGGAGCAAGTGCTGGGACGGGGCGTGGCCCATTCCAACAACAGGCTCACACTGGCAGTACGTGGTGGTTAATTGCATAATTGATGATATGTGGGAATTCTAGCTTCATCCAAGTTTCTACCACTGGGGGCGTCAAACTATATTTGTATGTATTTATATTTTTTCTTGATCTTATATTTCATTCGTGAACAGATGTGTTATAATTACTTAAAATGTTCTCATTAGTTAACCCTAGGAGTGATCAATGATAAATTTCCAAGGGGTACACAAAACGGAGTTATTAACAAGGGTGCTTTTAAAAAATCATAACATCGCTATTAATTATCGCACAAATGTGATTGAGGTACCATTCCATTTTGTTGCTAAAATGACTTTATTATAATAAAACTACACCACATAATCTTATCATGTGAATATTACTTTTTGAATCATATCAAAAAAAGAAAGCAAAATTTTATTTTCACCCTGATTTACTAAATAATTACTGAGTGGTTGTATGTCCCTATGTCCAATTAGAATAATGTAGCCATACATATTAGCTATAAAATAAAACAAAAATTAATCAAATATGTTGAGAACTTTTATTTTTATGATTTTTTCCAACACAGGACTATGCCGATTCAGACAGGCCCATCAGTCCTGCATCGTGTACTGTGGTAGTACGGGCTGTCAAAGCTGGCAGAAATCGCGATAGCAACTTACTGATATTTACCTCAAAAAAGCCTGCAACATCATTCTAACTGTCTGAACTAGTATAATAGCGTGATTCACTAATGCTGTCATTAAATTTTCCGAAATATTAATGCAGAAACTTGAAATAATTCTGCCTAAAGTGAACCGCCACAGAACGAAATGAGAAAACAAAATGGCGGATTAGTAAATAAAAAGCTTAGACGGCCCAGATAACACATGTTGTAACGACGATTTCTCAGTCGCTGCATATAGCCTGATCGCTCATTCACATGTATTCGAATAGGCCAATCATAGAGCTTTCCAAAGGTATAACATGTTACATATTTAGATATTATGAATGGAAACATAAATCTATTCTGCGGAGCTTAGTAAAAGCAGCCAGATATGGGCGCCAACTATGTGACGTGTTTTGTAAGCTAGATCGTCATTAGCTATCATCGACTATGCTCATGAATAAATATGAATCCGAATGAAGAGTGATTCAGTTGACGGAAATGAAAATTGTTCCTATATAGTTATACCAAAATCAGCCGGAATGCTTTTCGCACTGATCATGTGGGCCGAATTTGGCCCAGTGGTCACTCCCAGGGTTAATTGTGTAAAGCGCGTTTTTTGTTTTTTAGATATTGTGATATTGTGATTTATAGAATTAATTAATGAGAGAGGACTACTCTGCAGAGATGTATGACTTCTGGTTGCAGGGGGCTTTGAGAGTTTCCACAGCACCATAGACCCGGAGGAACTCTTCAGGAAGATCTTTGGTGATGCGGGCTTCAGGATGTCTGGGTTCAACGATTACTCGGACTTTGCTGACTCAAACTTTGGATTCGCTGCAGCATCTGAGGTAAATTATCTCACATGGGTAAAAGTAGATGCAGCCCCATTACAATGCATATTCAGATTTTCTGCCGCCAGGGGAAATGCCAAATGGGCATGTCTTTCATGTGGCTACGCTACGATCACCGCACTGATCTAATTCATAACTAAGCACTTGTTTTGCGTGATGTACTCTTTGTGTTTGTCAAATTTTCTTAGAATTTCTTTGACAATTCTCAATAAACATTAGGTGAACAATGTCAATGAATGGGTGGTGACATGTTTGTTTTCGCTGCCACCAGCATCAGTCGTTGACCCTGGCTTCGCTTTGGTGGTTTGTTAATTGCAATCGAGATTCACAAATACACCTCCCATAAGAATCAAATCAACAGTCATAAATGCAATTTAGTATACAATACCAATATAACACTGGGGTGAAATGGCATGCTTTCATTGCATCATGTATGTAACCGTTTTCACAATGCGAAACTAACTTGACAAATGCCTAACCCAAGATGTTGCCGAATGTGTGAAAATACGAATTCGTCAGCCGTATGTGAAATGGTGAATCGATGTCAAGTGGTGCGTCGTGAATTTATGCTTCGGTCGAGATCGGTTGAAAGATGAAGTGAAACAATTATTAATTCTACCTATTGTTGTTTTTGATGTTTAATCAGCTTTCATACTGCATATCAACTCAGATCCAGGTTATTATTTTCAATTTGTAGGCCTATTGGTCCAGTACATCGTCATAGCAGCCAAAGCTATTCCATAACGGTATACATACATGTATTTTATTCAGTTCAACATTCAACAGCGTGCGACATTTAAAAATAATGCACATTGACGCTAGTTGACTCGTTTAATATACTATATAATGACATATAGACAGTGGCCTCGACAGTCGGCGTTCTTGGACTTGGTGCAGCGGGCGGTGCAACTTTTGTTGAGTTGTGAACAAGCATACATTGCCCGACTGTGACATCACATCATAAACCAGTGAACATTACGCAACATTTGTTGCAGCGATTCAACTGCATCGCACCAACTATGCAGTCTTACTCAGACTTTTTGTTCCTGTTTGCAGGTGACGATGAACCTGACATTCCAGCAGGCCGCGCGGGGCGTCAACAAAGAGATAGAGATCAATGTGACAGACACGTGTCCTCGCTGCGGTGGCAACAAGGCAGAGCCAGGCACACGCTCCGTCCGATGTCACCACTGTAACGGCACTGGCATGGTACGTCACATGATCTAACAATTCTATTTTATCTGTACCAAAACTGGAATTTGTTCCTAAATGACATATGTGACTGCCAATCAGACTACTGAATGTGGAAAGTCCCTGATTGTAATGCTACTAGCCTTGAGCTAACAGACTACAACTAATTTTTAAATCTGATAAATGGCAAACTTATAATATAATCGTATTATATATATATATGTCAAGCGTGTTTTGTTTTGCCTGCTGTTTGAAGGAGACGGTGAGTACTGGGCCGTTTGTGATGCGCACCACCTGCCGTCACTGCTACGGCACCCGGGTGCTCATCAAGACTCCGTGCATCGAGTGTGAAGGCAAGGGAAAGACTGTGCAGCGCAAGCGAGTCATGGTGCCAGTGCCTGCAGGTTGGTAGATTACCCACTCACTGCCACACATCACGCCTAGTTTCATGTAGTTTCTTTCATGTTTCTGCTATGGAAGCATTATGTATACTAATTGGTCAAAATAAAAGAATCTTGAGTCAAGTAAAGCTCAACTGTCTGAAACTTCCTAAGCAGGCTGTGATATTTAGACAGTGTGGTTCACAAATGTCAGCAAAAAATCAGGAAGGGAAATTGACTCAATGTCAGGGAAAGTGGAGAATTTTTTTTCAGTGGAAAGTCAAGTAATTTTGCCTTCCTAGAAAACTGTTTTGTTAAATGTGAAGTTAAGGTAGCTGGGGTGGCTATTCTATGCTTATCTTGAATTGAATAGTTTCAGTAGAAGTTTTTAAGATAAATTAACCATTCCTTCATAGATTGTAGTTGAAATACTATATAATATTCCAGATTACTAAAATTTGGAGTTTTTCATTTATTTGGTTACAATTAAATTTTTTTGGGTAAATGTGAAAAAATAGCCACAAAATGCTAAATTATATCGTTTTGAGGTATATATATATATATATATATATATATATATATATATATATACATATAAGTATGAATGACAGCCTAAAGTGACAAAGAATTTTTGACACAAACCCTTCACCAATCGTAATACCAAACCATGTAAAGTTGCCTACATGTAAGACGCGTTCATACGCCAAATTGCAGCGTTATAAGTGTTGTAGTGTTTATACAAAATTGAATTAGGTAATATTACCTGATTGTTAGTGATAATAGAAATTTCGATAGATACGTTTTTCACTGGCGTTTTACGTATTGTTGACAAAACTTAACAGCCATTGCTAATATTGATATGTCCCCTTAATTTGCTGCCACAATGGCCATAGAATCTGTATTTATAACATGTTGTCTACGATATGAGGTTACGCCAGCCATCTGACAAACACGTGGCAGGGCGTGTGTAGTACACACTGTGTATGATCATTTTGATTGGCCCATTATCCACGGGGTCACCAGGTCATATTTACATGCCATTTCCGTTATTGTTTCAAAGGCACAATAAACTACATTTGCGCTGATATTTGCTGGTTTAAGGACATGATTTAGTTAGGTAGATATAATACTGATGTGTACAGGAATCACAGTAACCAGACAATATGTTTCACGTTCATGGCAAACGAATAAAGCTGGTTCAAAGATCGGTGCACACATGGTCGTTACTATGGAAACATTTCTAAGAAATCAGAGGGATTTCCAAAAAGACTGGATTTTAAAGGATGGATTGCTGAAATATGACATTAGTGCTGGGTAATTATTTGTGGTGTCGACGTTCAGTTCAATATTTCCTAGCATGTTATGAGGAAAAATAAAAAAATCAACTGACACGTTAACCGCCCCAGCTACCTTAAGAGTAAGTACTTTAGCACATTGAATCAATCTGGAGTTTTGCTGCATGTATAGACTGGGAACTTGTTTGTAGGTGTGGAAGATGGACAGACTGTGAGAATGCCTGTTGGAAGCAAGGAAATCTTCATCACGTTCAGGGTTTGAAAGTTATTTTTGTTATATTTAGAGCTACTGTAGCAGTTTTGAGCTACACGGGGTCATGCTGTTTAGTGTATGTTATATTACAGAACAAAATGTTATGACAATAATCTAATGACTACGTCACCATATACAGCTGGAATGTATTATGATGGGGAGATGTGACAGAAATTATACTTTTTATTTTTCTTCAGCAAAACGCAAAAAAATAACACATTTGTACAAAAAAGTTAGCATGTTGTAGTTGATATTGCCTAGGTTAAACATTTTTGTGAAGAGCAACACAATTTAATTGAGGAGGGACCTATACACTGTATGTCGATTAATGGATGATGTGGTTCTGCTGTTTCCCTGTAGGTGGAGAAGAGCAAGGACTTCCGACGAGAAGGAGCGGACGTCCACTCTGACCTGGGGGTCGGTCTGTCCCAAGCCATACTGGGAGGCACGATCCGCATCCCGGGAATATATGACGACATACTGCTCAATGTAAGTACAGCAGATAGTTGGCTAGTAACCAGTTTGGTTATAGAGATAACCAAAGGGGAACTTGGTGTGGTGTGTGACTAACTCGGTGCATGCGGGGTCTTAAAACATTAATATCACAAGCACACATGCAATTTTATCATACGTATGTCTTTATTATTAAAGCATCACAATAGCATATTACATAGGTATATACATTAAAGACATATATTTTTAAATGGTTAATTATGATTGGTATATGCAAAATGGCAACCTTTTGAGAATTGCTCATGTATAAAAGGCTTATTATTAATTATATACTGAATCAGTTGCTGTTTCTTGGAGTAGATTCCGCCAGGGACATCGTCACATACACGGATACGTCTGACTGGGAAGGGAATCAGTCGTACTCACAGCTATGGATTTGGTGACCACTACGTTCACATCAAGGTCAAAGTGCCCACGTGAGTATAACTTCTTTGATACTGGTAACAATTTTCCATGCTCAAATTTAACAGAAGGTCACTGCTATCCCACAAAATATAAAAAATCTGCTGGCTCCAAAATAATTATTTGTTTTAACAAATAGTTATTTTGGTGTGATAAAGTGCTTCCCCTGAAAATCGGAACATTTTAGATATTGTTGAATGCATTGTTGGGATTTGTAGTAAAATGGTGTTAGTGTTTCTACTCAGTCTACAGCCACACCAAGCTACTAGATGGCTCACATAGATGTACAGACTCCACAGCCACACCAAGCTACTAGATGGCTCGCATAGATGTACAGAGTCCACAGCCACACCAAGCTACTAGATGGCTCGCATAGATGTACAGACTCCACAGCCACACCAAGCTACTAGATGGCTCACATAGATGTACAGACTCCACAGCCACACCAAGCTACTAGATGGCTCGCATAGATGTACAGACTCCACAGCCACACCAAGCTACTAGATGGCTCGCCTAGATGTACAGAGTCTACAGCCACACCAAGCTACTAGATGGCTCACATAGATGTACAGACTCCACAGCCACACCAAGCTACTAGATGGCTCACATAGATGTACAGACTCCACAGCCACACCAAGCTACTAGATGGCTCACATAGATGTACAGAGTCTACAGCCACACCAAGCTACTAGATAGCTCGCATAGATGTACAGAGTCCACAGCCACACCAAGCTACTAGATGGCTCACATAGATGTACAGAGTCCACAGCCACACCAAGCTACTAGATGGCTCGCATAGATGTACAAAGTCTACAGCCACACCAAGCTACTAGATGGCTCGCATAGATGTACAGAGTCCACAGCCACACCAAGCTACTAGATAGCTCGCATAGATGTACAGACTCCACAGACACACCAAGCTACTAGATGGCTCGCATAGATGTACAGAGTGCACAGCCACACCAAGCTACTAGATGGCTCGCATAGATGTACAGACTCCACAGCCACACCAAGCTACTAGATGGCTCGCATAGATGTACAGACTTCACAGCCACACCAAGCTACTAGATGGCTCGCATAGATGTACAGACTCCACAGCCACACCAAGCTACTAGATGGCTCGCATAGATGTACAAACTCCACAGCCACACCAAGCTACTAGATGGCTCACATAGATGTACAGAGTCCACAGCCACACCAAGCTACTAGATAGCTCGCATAGATGTACAGAGTCCACAGCCACACCAAGCTACTAGATG
Organism: Lamellibrachia columna; assembly: GCA_963662155.1. Classification (NCBI taxonomy): domain Eukaryota; kingdom Metazoa; phylum Annelida; class Polychaeta; order Sabellida; family Siboglinidae; genus Lamellibrachia; species Lamellibrachia columna. Next base: position 41,753,984 of record OY759274.1, read on the forward strand.
GCTCGCATAGATGTACAGAGTCCACAGCCACACCAAGCTACTAGATGGCTCACATAGATGTACAGAGTCCACAGCCACACCAAGCTACTAGATGGCTCGCATAGGTGTACAGAGTCCACAGCCACACCAAGCTACTAGATGGCTCGCATAGATGTACAGAGTCCACAGCCACACCAAGCTACTAGATGGCTCACATAGATGTACAGAGTCCACAGCCACACCAAGCTACTAGATGGCTCGCATAGATGTACAGAGTCCACAGCCACACCAAGCTACTAGATGGCTCGCATAGATGTACAGATTGTAGAGCACATATCTAACTTCCAGCTAAGTGTAGTATGTGAAAAAAAATTTTATTAATTTGTTTTCTTGCAAGAGATGGAATAGGGCATATATGATTGAAATAATGCCACATGTATCGCTAAAAGATGTTTTTATCATTCATTTAAAAATCTTAACTTTTCTTTAAACGCATATCAACAATTTCCAAAGCTATTAGTCTCGCTGTGAAATGTTTGTTGTAGAACATTGAATTGTGTTTTGTAGAACATTGAATTGTGTTTTGTAGAACAGTGCATTGTGTTTTGTAGAACATTGAGCCCACAACAGAAGTCACTAATTCTTGCGTTTGCCGAGACAGAGGCAGACGTTGGGGGGACTGTGAACGGCGTGACGGACACCACACATGGTAAGATTTTATTTTAGCTGTTGTCGCATGTCAATGTTCATTAGTTGTTCCATTCTTTTTGGGGTTCGGCTTATTTTGGTTCTGCACAAAGCGTCATGGGTATAAAAGTGGTCTTGCGAAATTCGATATGGTATCCTATCTTGCAAATAGATGGGACAAACATTGAATGTGTAATAGGCAAGGGGCAATTAATTTGAAATGTTAATTAATTAAATTACAATTAACTAAGAAATTTTCCAATTAAATTAACTTTGTATATTTCTTAGGTCAATTAAATTAAATTAACCTCCCAAATTCTTCAATTAAATTAACAATTAATTTTTAATTCAATTAGCAATTAAATCAAGTGTTGGTAGAATGTTTACACATTTAAAACAGTTCTAAAATCACAAGACTTGTAACAGAAAAGTGTTTTGTAACTTTGTTGGAAAGATATTTGTTCATACAATATTTACAGGCCAAGAGTCCAGGCATCGGGTAATAGTAATATGTAGATGAGATTTTTATCAAAAGTAATAGTAATAGATCTTGAAGTAATAGATAATAGTCTATTACGTTTCTATTACATCTTCTGCTGCAAACTTACAAAGTATCAGGTTTGTTTGCAAGTTATTCCAACTGCTAGTAATTGTAAACAATATATAGACAATGGCTGAGCCATTATTCAAACAACATGAAAAGACCAGTAGGCTGATCATTTGATGCATTCAGAAATACATGCTCAATGAAACAATGCAGGAGTAGGAAGCCAATTACTAATTGTTGAGATGCCTCATTCCAGTGGCTATGGCTTCACACATTCCTAGCACACACAAAGGGCATGGTTTCAGATATGTGCAGGCAGACAACAAATGTTATCTTAGAGCAGGAGCTGCAACCTGTATTGAATTCAAAGTAAGCATTGATTTGAGCTGGACTTGCAACACAGACCCTTTGTTCAAATTTGGACAAATGTTCTCACCTCAGATCAAATGATGTATAAATGTATGTTTAGCTAGTGCTACAAAGACTGAGTTCATAGGCAATTCTACGGTTCACTGACCCATAAAAAATTGTTAATTGACATTCGATAGTAATAACGACCCAGTGATAGTAATAGATATCCTAGTAATAGTAGTAGATTAGAATTAATATAATAGTAATAGAAACAGTAAGAAGTAAAAAATGAATGGAACAAATTGTCTACAGATTGTGTAACTGCTAGCAGCGTGAATATGTTTAAAAACAAGGTTGACACATATCTCAGGAGGGCAGGTTATAAGTAGATGAACATTGTTGGACTCTCGATAAGCCAATGGCTTCCTTGTCCACTTGCCATCTGGGCCTTTGGCTTGGATGGCAAATCTTGTTAAATCTTGTTAAAGTAATAGTAATAGATTGTGTGTAATAGAACCCAAGACATTTCTTCATGGGGCATTTGATCACGTTTTAAAAGTTGTAGATACTTATTACGGATTTCCAGAAGCAGCTTTTCTTTTGTTGTCAGTTAGTGTACCGGGTGGCTCTTTAGATTCGCATTCTTCTTCGTTTTCAGATAAAACGAAGAAGAATGAGAAAGAGCAAGCCACCTCGGGCCAGGTTGTCTCTGATGACGAGGAGACTTTCTTTGGCAAAATTAAGAAGAAAATATTTGGATGATGAAACGCAAAATGGTTGTTATATACTGGCTCTTGTTTGCCTGTTATTTGGAAACTGTCGTTTCTTATCAAAATTATGTTTGATTAATTGTTCATTATCCTGACATATCAAGTGTGTCTTGCGGTTAGTGGGCTTCAATTGTTTTTCACGTTATACCAATTTTTTCACCTGGTATTCATATTTTTCACGATTGATACAGTATAGTTCTTATTTTGTATCACTGTGTGACATCACTACAGATGTTTATGTGATTGAGTAAATGTGTTGAGCATGTATGAGCATATTATTAAACAAGATGCAAAGTTAAGTTGCTAAATTAAGCTGTGTCAAGGTGTGTGTAAACCTGACTACCATGGTATGTACAAACAGGTTTATGCACGCACGCACGCACGCACGCACGCACGCATGCACGCCCGTGTTTTGTTCCAAAAGGCCTATTAATAATGTCTATGTGATGTGTATCCTGAACCACCCGTAATATATATGCTTTTTGTTGAGAATAATTTAAATTGTGCAATAATAACCTCATAAAGGTGTCATTAATTGTAGACATCTCAGATGATAATAAAATAATAATCAATAAATAGTAGTTGTGTATTTGCAGCAATGATTAAAGAAGACAATGGGTTCTGCTTTCAGGTAAACAAGTAATTGACGACAAAGACGGCATCGTATCTCGACTGCGGGAGGCTATCCATGACAAACCAGACACTCCAGATGTTGAATTTGAAGAAAAAGTGAAAGACAAAGAAACATTGAAAGACAACTCCGGTGAACAAAAACAGGAAAAGTCAGGGGAAGAAAAGTGCGACAACAAAGAAAAGTGCGATGAAAAAGAAAAATGTGAAAACAAAGAAAAGTGCGATGACAAGGACAAATGTGATGACAAGAAAAAAGGAAGTGCAGCTAGTTCGTTTTGAATAGCCTTGTAAAAGCCTGATCAAGATGAAAACAAATGAGACTAAATTGATGGACAGATTGATTAATGGACAGTTGCTGTCATTGTGAATAGGAACTTTGAGAAGATGACACAACGCTCCATAGAAATGTTTTGCAACATGCTACATATAAAATCTGAAGCAACATATAACTGGGGAATGTTAAAAGTACAAGTCCGATCGTTTTTATCATAAAATGATACTATGGTATGTGATAGTATATAGTATAAACTATCTGTTCTAACATCTTCACCACCCAGGATAGCCGCGTCATTCGTCTGGGGCCATCCATGTTACCCAGCCTCTGTTGGCAATACTAAGCTGCTAAATGTCAATTTTGATTTAAAAATTGTGGTTCACTAAAACGTATGGATTTTCAAGATGGTAGAATAGATACAGTTTATACTATGTATAGATACAGTTTATACTGTGTATAGATACAGTTTATACTATGTAGGGTGAGTATATTATAAATACGATTGGATTTTGTACCTTTAAATCTCTTCTAATTTTAATATATTATTGCATATATATATATTATATATACATATATATATATATGTAAATATATATATGTATATATATATGATCTATTTGTTTCATTGGAAGAAAATGTACTCTGTGGGAAGTTTTACAGAACAGGTGTTTTTCATTCAAAGTAAACATATGTTATGTTGCAAACAAACAGTCATGCTGGTGTGTGATTTCATTGTGGTATGTTATGTATGTGACTTGTGTAAGTGTTTTGGTGGGCAGTGTGACATCACAGCTTGTCTGTGGACCTGAGAGATCTGCCATTGTGACTCCAGGAGAATTTATGAAGCCACTGCTTTGAACTGAGAAGTACTTTGTCATGGACATTTCACTAAGACCATAGAGAGTCCTTGAACTGACCTCTGTGATTGCAGAATAGAGCTTATATTTCTTTTCTCTAAGGAAAATATTGGTCTGATGATCTCACATATGTCAGTAAACAACTCGAGGATTTCCAACACTCCAGTGTGTGGCCTTTAACAGTTTGGAAGTGCTTTTTACCCACATAAAACTCGGTATTACCCTGTTTCATTCTTCTGCTTTCTTGTGAGGTGTTCATTTCATTAACCGCGAGTGAGAGTCCTCTCAGACTCAATCATTAGATTTGCTCTGTTCTTGAGAGGAAATATAAGAGCTCTTTATTTGTTAGTGAAATGGCTCTTTGGTCATATTTTGTCATGTGTTTCATCGTATTACAGTATTGTTGAGTGCTTTTATTGTTGCTTCAGAAGTGGCTGTTGTGTGCCGGGCCTCGCCTAGAATTCTCCATGCAGATGCTGCTACCATTTGAGCAATGGTATATGCGCCCCATAGATATATACTGTACTAACTGACACAGTTAACAGTAATAGTTCTGGATTTATACAATACAATAAAGACACTTGTATTGCGCTAACATCCTGAGGAAACCCAAGTTCAGCATTAGGTGTCTGCTGCACTTATAATCTTCCATTGCAATGGCTAACAATCTGTGTATTCCACATACTGATTGCAACCACAATTCACCACATTAGTGGCAGCCATAGTTTGTTGGGGTCAGGTGATGACCTTGAAAGTTGACATTGAAAACTATTTACATGGAAGATGACAATGCAGATACAGCATTTCATTTTTGAAAGCACACAGAAAGTTTCATGTTTGTTAGCGTAATGTTGGAAGCTTGAAGCCTGTTTAGTAAAACCAGCAAGTAATAATAACTGTCCTATAAGTCATAATAGCCACATAACTGGACAATAGTTCTCTTGGATGTTTTATTATGGGCATTAAAACAGTTTAATCCATGTTAACAAGAATTCTTTAAAAAAAAAAATTACTTTCAGAATTACAGTTTTGTATGACTGTAATGCCATTTTCGAAATGTTTTAATAACATTAAAAGAGTAAATTACGTTATACTGAATTAAAAAAAATTTGCATGTTCAAAATGTGCTAGTTGTACAATTATGATGAGTAAATTAATGTGCACATAACGGCTTATTGCAGAGGCATACTTGCAGTTATATGATGTATCAAATATAATAAACTGTTGAATCACTCTTGCTTTTTATGTTGCATCATTCGTTTGGTTGCATTTTGTAAGTGGATATATGTATAGTATTGTATATATGCAATATGTGCATGCAGGTGTGCATTTGCAAACGAACTATCCACTGTTTGGTCCTTTAAATTTGAACAATGGACTACGAACGTGCAGCACTGCAGATCGAGCAGAAAGGAGGTTATGAACCCCTGTATTGAGGGCGTTTGGTCACGTGATAACAACAGAACAAAAATATATGACTACAGAAAGCATTATTATCGTTCTAATACAAATACATAGATATTTATGAAATAAAGTTATTTGCAACTGATTTATATTTTATAGGCCTATAGGCATAGTAGATACATATGTAATGATCTCAACACAGTTTGAGTTATCGATAATTTAATGAAAACTTCAAAGGGCAAGAAAATAGTAATTTTATATATGGAGAAAACGCATAATTTTGTAAAATTAATAAAGTATAAATAATATTTTAATAAGCCCAATTGAATCTAATGAATGGATAAGCGACATTGTCAGTGAGCGGATGTGACGTCACAGACACAGTGCGTTACTGGGCGAGGCGGGGACGGGGACAGATGGAGAGAGATAAATTTATTCAAATCAACCATGAACATAATAGTACATTTATAATACATGATAATTGATAGCAAACGTTGATTGACCCATTGAGAATTGCACTAAGACCTAAAATATCGCTGTCGTACAGGCCACCATGACAACTACATGACGATAATTCATAACTGATCCTGATGTTATAAACAATAGTAAATTCAAACATGAAAATAAAATGTAAGCTGCATTACACAGTAGAGAAAAGGTGTGGAATGCAAGAAAACATTTAAGAAGTTATAAATAAGTAGAAATACTGATATCAACAGTTAACACTAGTAGTAGTACTACTGTAGTAGCTCTATTTCTCTCTCTCTCTCTCACTTAACTTTACCACAACCAATTAATACAAGAATGTGGAACAAGAATTGCATTAATTCATGGTACACGTTAATTTTGAAGGAGTCCTGTTATATATGTAGAACATAATTAACTTAACTCCCTATGTATACGTCGCCTTGTAGTTACTAGCTATAATGATATCTTGGCAGAGTAAATGTTGTCTTTAAAATAATTTTATTGTAATGTCTATTGATGCATTGTTTTTAATTTATTTTTTGCTTATTATATGTGTATATGTGCACATGTATATGTCAGCCACTGTATGAACTTTTGATTGTAATCTTTACTATGGCATATTCATGTATTATTAGCTAAATTACTCTGTAAATGTATTATTACTATTATTATACTGCAATTATTATTTAAGGTGGCTCTCGTGGTAGCGGCATTTAAATGCCTTAACGGGAATCTCCTGACCTATTGTATATACTAAATTATAATATGTACTTGTAATTATTGGTCTAATAAAATTCATTTCATAAATTTCATTTCATTCATATTATTTTCCCGGTAGGTATTCTATTATTCTTCATTTCGTTACTAGATGGCGCCATCAAAGTTTATCATTCAATCCCAGAATGCCGGGATACTTCCTTTCGCCATTAACTTAGCAAGGTAAAAAGCTAATGCGGAGATCTGTGCCAAAATCTAGTTCCATCTGACAACTTAGCTCATTTTTACCATTACACACGACATACTAATAAGTTAAAACATATATACAATTTAGTAAATTGTACCATTGATTGTTTCCGTTAAGTAATTAACCGAATATGTTAGTATATACTGCGACGATACTCGACAGTCATGCTTCGAAATGCTTGGTTCTGGAGCTAGATTTCGGATTTATCGTTAACACGTTTTAAGGGTTGCTTTTAGAAAAGGTCAACGTATAGTTGAGATTTCGGCGAATTGTAATGATTGTCCAGTTTTTGATATGGGAATGGGGTTTCTTTCGTTGTCGCTACTTCCCATCACCATGTCAACATCGTTTATGACTATCGGGCGTTGACGTGGTTCTTTTTTTAGCCGGTGGAAAAAATTATATGCTTGCACACTTTGCGGCAGAACAGAAGGGAGATATATGAGGAGATATGCTATTTGGTGGATGACTCATTTTCAAGCAAAGTTTTTTATGTGCATTGACAACAACAAATGCTCATGTGTGCTGGTGGCCAAATTGTGACCTTTTTTTTAGCCAAATCCGATGGCCTATGGCCACTGGTAACGCTAGCCTAACATTCTAAAATTTCTGGCGATAGCCATGTCAGTGAAACCTCATCATTAATAACAGGACATAAAAGTATGTAGTAGGACACATGTATTTCTGTCTTCTCTACATATTCGTGTATGTCTTGCCTGTGCAGACATGGCACCGCGTGAGGGACGGAAGAAGAAGCAGGTGACCCACGAGGTCGTCACCCGCGAGTACACTGTCAACATCCACAAGCGCATCCATGGCATGTAAGAGCCAGTTCTCACTCAGTTATTCAAACTTCTGAATGCATCCAGTTGGTGAACACTGTTTGTGCAATATTAGCCACATGGCTAGTATATGCTAGCCTATTACCTTATTACTTATTCTCCAGTTTGTTGAATTTGTAAATGTAATTGACATATAAAAGTTGCATTCATTACTCGAATGAAAAATAAGTCCTCAACGGAAATGGCCAATGATTTGAACTCTTACTGCTGTTCACATACTGAACCTACTGTGGACAAATTGTTTTAGTATGAGGCCGCTCATAATGAATAACATAACTATCGAAAGACCCATTTTTTCCTGATGCAAGTGCATATAAGTTGCAGCCAGTTCGTGAACAGATCCCAGAATTCTTTTTGTCATGGTCATAAAATAGCAGGGCTTCAATAGACGTAATTCTATTATTTCTCATATAATTTTACACTGATGCACCATTAGAAAACAGCTTAACAAAATATTGTGCTACAGTCATAATAAATTAGAAAAAAATTATGTGACATTTGTTATCTTGTTATTGTAATGTACTGTGCATGTAGATACTTTTTTGTGGTACTCTTATTTGAATAATGTGAACGGTTGATGCGTGTAGTGGATTCAAGAAGAGGGCGCCCCGTTCCATCAAGGCCTTGCGACAGTTCGCTGAGAAGATGATGGGAACTCCTGATGTCCGAATTGACACCAGATTGAACAAACACATGTGGTCGAAGGGTGTCAAGTAAGCACTTCCTCGTATGAACAGGAGACATGGAATACAACATATGAACTGGTCATTTCCACATTTGTTTGAGTGGATCAACAAAAAGTACTATTATAAGAGTGTAAATCTAGGATTGTATTCATCAGCATCTCTGGTATACATTGATAAAAACAAGACTTTCTGCTCACATATAGGATTGTATGATTCTAATGTAAGTGATATTTGTTGTGTTCGATTGTAATGAATGCTGCACATTTCATGCACAGTGACAGCTATTTAGTCTGTTGTTCGGTAATCCATTTTATTCAATTAACCACACGTTTTTGTGTGGCCATATCCAGTGATTCACCAATCCGCATGCTTCATTACTCCAGCCAATACTCTTGGTAACCAGTGTGTGCAGATAAAAGAGGGTCCAGTGTACGTTGTGATTGGCTGTATGATTGTGTGGCAAGAAAAGCATCAAGATAAGTTGAAGTAACATTGGTGGTATGTTTTCTGCAGGAACGTGCCCTTCCGTGTGCGTGTACGACTGGCGCGTAAGAGGAATGAGGACGAAGACTCCCCTCACAAGCTGTACACCCTCATCACATACGTCCCAGTCACCACCTTCAAGGGTACGCATGCATCACTTCTAGCCCCTCTAAATGTACTGGCAATATATACACAGCACGTTCATACTTTCCCACTTTGAAATGCAAAGTATCTGATTGGTTGATTTCTGTGCCATTCTCAACTTGAATTTCAACAAATAAATTCCACTCAAAAATTCATGGTTTTGGAGCTATGCACCTAAAAGAAATGTTAAAAACTAAATACATGCTACTAAAATCAAGAATATCATGCCAGTGGTTTACTCAGAATGTGTGGAAAGTTCTGGTAAATTCTCTTGTTGACTGAGTGCCGACATGTTAACCAGCGTGACCGATAAGCACATGCACAGCTCTATGAAAATCGGGTAACCTAGACTACAATTGACGTATTGTAGGGAGGCCGGCATACACAGAACCAACACAGTCTTAAATGTCCTATTTTGTCATAAAGATGACTGATTTAGCAAACAGATACATGCAGCATAACTTGACTTTGTATGCAAACAGCATGGCCATAGCCTATTCGCAAGAATATAAATATGTGTACACAAATACATTTTCATTTGACAAACAAAATATATTGCCCGACTATGGTACTCACGGTGTAGTGTAATCTAAATCTTATTTTGATGAAACACCACTCATCCCTTGGTCATAAAACATTGCTAGGAAGAAACGGCTTACTACAGCATGTAAATTTGACACATCCTTGTAGACTAAGACAATGTTCAATGTAGCAAAATGAAATATGTATGTTGATAACATAAATGCTTATTTCAGTTTTGTGTATAAGTATAAATTATATTTGTTTTTTCTTTCAGGTACGCAGACAGTGAATGTGGAAACAAGTGATTAAGGTGTATGTTATATAAATAAAACTTGTCAAGATTGCATAACATTTGTCTTTGTTAATCATCTCTTGATGTGCTGAAATAATACGTGGTGATCTTAAACTATTGATGTATATGCATGCCCTCAGTCAAGGAACCATTATGTTCTGTGGTAGGACAACTATTTGTTGGGCAAGTGTACATCAATGTATGATACCAATGAAAACAACAGCTAACACCTTTCCCCAAGAGACGGTACATCGGTGTATAACGCCAATGAAAACAGTAGGTAACCCCTTTCCTCAAGAGACGCTACATCGGTGTATAACGCCAATGAAAACAGTAGGTAACCCCTTTCCTCAAGAGACGCTACATCGGTGTATGACGCCAATGAAAACAGTAGGTAACCCCTTTCCTCAAGAGACGCTACATCGGTGTATGACGCCAATGAAAACAGTAGCTAACCCCTTTCCTCAAGAGACGCTACATCGGTGTATGACGCCAATGAAAACAGTAGCTAACCCCTTTCCTCAAGAGACGCTACATCGGTGTATGACGCCAATGAAAACAGTAGCTAACCCCTTTCCCCAAGAAACGAGTGTTTCATAGTAATCAATGTCATACATAAGAGCCACCCGTTAGCGTTTTCCCCGTGTGCAACTGCATGTGCTGATAGACGTGTGAGTGGCACAAACATCCTACATTGGAGATAAACATTTGCATCAAATAAAAAGTTGTTTCTGAAACAACACCCAGGCACTTATGAAAATGAGCTATTGAATGTCTTTGAATTTTACTTTATACTTTTTGAATGACAATTTTGGGGAGGGAAAGATAGGCTAGGTGTGAGTTTGAAACCACCTATTTTAGAAGAGACCGCTGGTTAAACAGATGTATCAAGAAGAATTGAGTTGTTGCAAATCGTTAATACCGAGATAATTTAATTATTCGTATGTTATACACTGTTGTGGTGTTAGTCAGGCTTGTCTCGGCAAGTCCCATTAGAGGGCGACACTGTCTGGTTTGCCATTGAGCCTAAAACATTGATCCCATGTCTTGATATTTCTTCATGCACAATAGTGCCTTGTTAACAATGGGAGGGGGCTGGTATAAACTTTTTGGCGTGGGCCATGCCGAGTACGTAAAAGACGAAGATCATTTCAACATCCGACAACCACCATATAGTGTTACGGGGTGTTAATTGGGTCACCGTAAATCACTTAATAAGAGCTTATACCAAAACAAGTTTAATAACAAGTACGAAAACACATCGTCACACTGTTAGGCGCGCTAAACAGTGTATGGGTGCCAGAATTGTGCAATTCTGTCACACACGTCACGTCCGTATTTTCTGACGTTCTCTTCACCTTGTTCGCCTTAAGTCACTTTGAGGCGACGTCACATTCATGTATTGAACAGACGTCGACCCGTGGGGAACGAGTGTACCGCTTGTACCATGGTTAAGAGTGTACCTGGGCCATGGTTAAGAGTGTATCGATTGTACCATGGTTAAGAATATACCGCTTGGGCCATGGTTAAGAGTACCACTTGGGCTATGCTTAAGAGTGTCCCACTTTTGTCATGGTTAAGAGTGTACCGCTTGGGCCATGGTTAAGAATATACCGCTTGGGCCATGGTTAAGAGTGAACCACCTGGGCCATGGTTAAGATTGTACCATGGTTAAGAGTGTACCACTAGTACCGTGGTTAAGAGTGAACCACTTGGTTAATCCGGCGTTGGTGTACAGTAACACAATTAAACTATACTCACTTCTAAGTTAAGTTCGACAGTGACAACCAAGCAATCGATATTTTCAGTTGCTGCACTTACAAGAAACTGCAGAAAAGGTTGTTTTATATTAAACAAACACTGTTTCCGTTTTACGGACCTCACTGGACCTATCCTTTTCTCATAAAAATATAGCAGAACATTATTCATAAGTAATTTTAATGGTCGCTACTTTGTGAGCTCGGCTGTAGTCTAGTGTAAACAACTGATTCCTGCTAGGATGCATCGTTTTTATATGTATCTATTTTGGCACGCAAGGCAATGCCATTTGGTCTATATATATAGAAGCATTTATTATAATTACAGCGCGCCAGACTGTCGTTGAAATATATATTACATATGCATAGCATGATGCTATGTAATTGTTCCATAAATAATTGATGATGCATATAATTATAGTAGAAGTTTTCAGACAGTGATCAAAAACTTGCCAATAGCGTTTTGTGGAAACATCTCCACCAGCTTTCGTAAATCACATATGTTTACTCGCAATCAGCTTTGTAAGCCATTGTTCGGCATTTGGTCGATACGATGCTGCTACGCATGTCTACGTGCATCCACGCGTTACGTAAACATATTGCCTAGATTCATTATCATCGTATGGTGCCATCTCCCCTCGGAATGTCGGCTACCAATGATATCTACGATGTTCAGATCTTCACATTTCATGCCTAACCCCGGTAATGCTATTGATATTTCCGTAAGATCGTCCAATCAGTAGACCCCTATGTATACACATGGCCGATGGCTCGCTGGCACTACGCCGAATCTCCATGTATGATTCATTACTTTCCGACGTCCGTTGAGAATCGACGTCCTGATTATCCCCTCTGAGTTGTGCCGTTGTTCGCCAGCCAGTCGCGTCAGTAATACTGGCCGGCGCACCTGAGCCGTCACGTGACGCGGAGGTTGCGTGCAAGTCCGCGTGGCGTCGCTGCGACCGCCACGCCCGAGTGAACGATTAGAGAGCGAGTGAGGTCGGCGACAGCTGTAGCCGGGCGACAGGTAGCGGCGGTGGCGGCATAATATGACAGCAGTTAGTGACGGCCACTACACTCCCGATGTACCGACAGCTCGACACAACATGCCGTCCGTCTCGCAGCCTCTCCGTAGCGTGTGTGCCGTGAAGGCCGCCCCGGCCGACAAGACTGCTCCTGGAAGGTTCGTGTTGAACGCGGCGGTGCCGACCGTTGCCGAGTCCTCCCGGGCGGACAGCCAGACCAACGGTCACTGTCCCGCCGACGTAGTCATTGACACACAGCACTTCTATATCAGCAACCTCGACGGCGATGAGCCGGGAGACAAGACCGAGGAGGCGTACTTCGCGGGGAGCCGGGATGTGCACGGAAAGGACAAACCGACGAGGATCGTCAGTGACAGGGGCAGCATACGGGGTGTGAAGAATCGCGTCCGAGCCGGCATCGAGACCTTCCAGGAGAAGGAGGGCGCTCAACCCAAGGTATGTTCGCAAGTCCTAAGGGAAACACGTCCCGTTACACCCCGGACGCAATCTGCCATATGTTATCTGTATGATGTTGTTCCGTCAACCATATATATATATATATAATGAATGACGGCCTTGGACTTGCCTCTCGTGTGTGTGTGTGTGTGGGTGCGTGCGTGCGTGCGTGCGAGCGTGCGTTTCCCCCAACCAAACGTCTTATTTACTCCCATTGCTAACTCCCTGTTCTTCCTACTCAGTGGTGCAATCTATTCCATTCTAGTCACTGGTTCATCACATCTCTAGAATCAGCGTTTCCCAGTTGTCCTCGTGTGAGATTGCAAGGAATTCTAGCCTGATACTTGAAGAATTCCACCGTTTCTGTAGAAGCTAGTACTAGTGGGTGTCACCTGCGGCCCAGAACAACATTGTCTCGTACACCAATTCTTGTCGACACACGCACGCAAACACACACACACACACACGCACGCACGCACGCACGCACACACCTTCGCTGACGGCGGAACGAGACCATCTGCTGCAACAACAATTATTTTAATAGTGTTAATTACGACGCATGAGTCAGTGCACGTCTTCCTCGTCAATCATATAGGAACACTTTGTTCGGATCAAGCCAGCAACAAATCACAGCTGTGTGTCACTTATAAAAACACCAAGTCTTTTAGGACTAAATAATACGTACGGCAAACGTGTTGCAAGTTGTTCGTTTCGCGTTACTAGTGCACCGCTGAATTATCTGTAGGTTCGCTGTTGATTCTGTACAAGCCATGTAACCAGAACAAGATTGAACAACATTGCCATCCAAAGCAAAACCCCAGAAGACAACCTACACTGTTCCTTCTATCGTGAGGAAAAATGCTTCTGTCAATATTTTTATAACAATTCAATTTCTTACCAACTTATATTTTGTCTCCTCTTAATATGTTTTTCTCTAGTGTTGTTAAACCATATTTTTGTGTACGCGTTGTAGAAGTTAGTAGCATGTCACTCCAATATCAGATTGTTATCTATATTCTACATGGATACCAAGTGGTTATTTGGTGTACATTCCATAATCAGGGGCCTTCCTTTGAAATCCATTTCGTAGAAAGCTGATACCTTAGGCGGTGTTTACTTGGTGTCATTAATTAATCCAATCAATCGTGCGAGACAGAATCTGATCGTACAAGCGATACCTGTGACTAGCCTTCACCAAACTCTCGTCGTTCAATGATCGATTATATGTCAACACTGGTATCGAATGCGATTTCAGATACTGACCGGTCACATAACATGTGAACATTCTAGGGGTATCTCTTGATTTATGATGTCACCAGAATAACATAGGCTTTTCTTGCACGATGTCTGTTTTGTTGTGTTGTTATGCGGAATGGTATGTTTCGTTGGCATGGACAAGATTCTTCCATATCTGGTGCTTGATATCAACACTGTCCGCGACCCAGAACGATGAAATGTAGGCCGTAGTAACGCAAGTGTTCAAGCCGATAAGTCAATAGGATTAGTTGTGCTTGGTCAATTAATCGCGTAAACCGCGCTATGCAAGCACTTTTATTGACAGTTTGCTATTTCAATGGATGTTGTCATTCAGGGTGTGGATTAACAGTAGGAATTCTGCTCACCTGCTCATCATACTCCAGTTAGGAATTAAAGTTAAACTAGAACTCCTGCCAGTGTGGCAAGAAATCAACTTTCCATTCTATCCGGTTTTTGTACCGTTCTGTTCACACGACCATATCATCTCGATTTATAGTTGATAAATGTTAAAAATAATGTTTTTCGAATCACGTTCATCTTGAAAACACGCATCGATGTAAAAGCGTTTTTGTTGGGCTCTACGATAGATAATATACAACAATTGAATATGTTATGATTCTTAGTGTCTTGCTGTATTAATTATTCCAATGCGCTTTGATAAATCCACAATGTTCCGTACACGTCTTCACTGGAACTGGTACTAGAATTTCTTTATTCAACATACATAAATACATAGGATATTTTTCTTGAACATAACAACTGCCCTGCCAGGAGACTCTTACTAAGGCTTACAAAACATGCCACTAGCGTGAGAGCCACCTACAATGGTTGTTCTAAGTGAGCATACATGGCCTACAACATGTTTTACATCATTGTCAAGGTTTATTGTCACAGTTTATCGGAAGATAGGTGATCATGTGTAGCGTTAGTGCATATGTAGCAGTCAGCATTTGTGCAGGAATTTAAAGTGTTAGTATGTATTGCTTGGTGTATGTAGAAATAACGTAAAGATTATGCGTATAAAATTTATCTACAATACATGGTGGCAAAGTTAAAAGTATCTGATACATTTTCTGGCTCTCGAGGCATGACTGTATGGGATAGCGATTTGATGACATTACCTTGTGGGATAAGCAGCATTTTGCAAAAATAGTGATTGAAAAAAATATAGGAACTCGTTTACGCGTGAAAATGTCTTCAAAATGGAACAACATGAGATATTTCATTACAGGTTCCGTGTGTGAGAATTATTCTGATTGCCCTTTTCTGTAGTTTGGATAGTCTATTCATATCAAAACCCCAAGGTAAAACGTTATAGTTGAAGTGTAGCACGGTTACATAATTATACACAGTCTTTAATGTGGATCCCGGTAGGAAGTGCTTTAGTTTATTCAGGACTCCCACAGTTCGTGTTATTTATTTGATATTCTGTCAATGTGTGTGAAGTCCAGTTTAATGTTTCTTGAATAATTGTGCCGTTCCGTTAATTTTATATCTGAAATACCATGTTGTGGAAAATGGAACAACATGTATTTAGTTTTACTTGTGTTTAGGGAAAGTTTGTTTAAAGATAACCATTCACTGATATAGTTCAGTTCAGTGTTAATGTTATCGCTGATAGTATTATAGTCTTACATATTACTATTAGTATTACTATTAGTATTACTATTAGTATTACTATTACTATTAGTATTACTATTAGTATTACTATTACTATTAGTATTACTATTAGTATTACTATTAGTATTACTTCAAAGTGCAGAACAACACTATCTACCGTAGCGACTCGAAACTCAGCAAAGAAGAGTGACCTAGCATATTGCTAATCGTCCACTGGTTTACAAGAATTGACCTAGTACCTGGCTAAGTGTCCACCGGTTTACAAGAATCG
The DNA here is from genome assembly GCA_963662155.1 of Lamellibrachia columna. Taxonomy (NCBI): domain Eukaryota; kingdom Metazoa; phylum Annelida; class Polychaeta; order Sabellida; family Siboglinidae; genus Lamellibrachia; species Lamellibrachia columna. The sequence continues at coordinate 41,770,273 of OY759274.1, forward strand.
CCTAGTTTCTCACCAATCGTCCACTGGTTTACAAGAATTGACCTAGTACCTGGCTAAGTGTCCACCGGTTTACAAGAATCGCCTAGTTTCTCACCAATCGTCCACTGGTTTACAAGAATTGACCTAGTACCTAGCTAAGTGTCCACCGGTTTACAAGAATCGCCTAGTTTCTCACCAATCGTCCACTGGTTTACAAGAATTGACCTAGTACCTAGCTAAGTGTCCACTGGTTTACAAGAATCGCCTAGTTTCTCACCAATCGTCCACTGGTTTACAAGAATTGACCTAGTACCTAGCTAAGTGTCCACTGGTTTACAAGAATCGCCTAGTTTCTCACCAATCGTCCACTGGTTTACAAGAATTGACCTAGTACCTGGCTAAGTGTCCACTGGTTTACAAGAATCGCCTAGTTTCTCACCAATCGTCCACTGGTTTACAAGAATTGACCTAGTACCTGGCTAAGTGTCCACCGGTTTACAAGAATCGCCTAGTTTCTCACCAATCGTCCACTGGTTTACAAGAATTGACCTAGTATCTGGCTAAGTGTCCACTGGTTTACAAGAATCGCCTAGTTTCTCACCAATCGTCCACTGGTTTACAAGAATTGACCTAGTACCTGGCTAAGTGTCCACCGGTTTACAAGAATCGCCTAGTTTCTCACCAATCGTCCGCTGGTTTACAAGAATTGACCTAGTACCTGGCTAAGTGTCCACTGGTTTACAAGAATCGCCTAGTTTCTCACCAATCGTCCACTGGTTTACAAGAATTGACCTAGTACCTGGCTAAGTGTCCACCGGTTTACAAGAATCGCCTAGTTTCTCACCAATCGTCCACTGGTTTACAAGAATTGACCTAGTACCTGGCTAAGTGTCCACTGGTTTACAAGAATCGCCTAGTTTCTCACCAATCGTCCACTGGTTTACAAGAATTGACCTAGTACCTGACTAAGTGTCCACCGGTTTACAAGAATCACCTAGTTTCTCACCAATCGTCCACTGGTTTACAAGAATTGACCTAGTACCTAGCTAAGTGTCCACTGGTTTACAAGAATCGCCTAGTTTCTCACCAATCGTCCACTGGTTTACAAGAATTGACCTAGTACCTAGCTAAGTGTCCACTGGTTTACAAGAATCGCCTAGTTTCTCACCAATCGTCCACTGGTTTACAAGAATTGACCTAGTACCTAGCTAAGTGTCCACCGGTTTACAAGAATCGCCTAGTTTCTCACCAACCGTCCACTGGTTTACAAGAATTGACCTAGTACCTGGCTAAGTGTCCACTGATTTACAAGAATCGCCTAGTTTCTCACCAATCGTCCACTGGTTTACAAGAATTGACCTAGTACCTGGCTAATCGTCCACTGGTTTGCAAGAATGAGGTCAATCTTCAAGTCCAGTACGAATCGTTACTTTTTATTTTTATTACGAAAATCGATAGCGATCTTCTAAGTCTTGGCCTGGATCATTAAACGTCTTTGCAATTGTTAGACTGTGAAACGTCGCACGTAAGGTTGATCTCAAAAACATATATCTCGCTAATTGTAACACTGCAGCTTTCTGTGATCTTACTATCTTTCGCAAATCATTGAGCGCAGGAGAGTGGGCGCTAGATATATGCGGGTTGTCAATCCCACACAACATTTCGGGTTACGTATCCTTTCATCTGCCCGTTCAATCTGCGTATTCAGTGATGGACCAATGCCCTTCGTCGCCTGTACAGACGGGATGAGTCCCTGATATTGGTAGCATTTTATCTATGTCAATCTGGATGCGGTCCGATGGATCCGAATTCAAACTGTTAGCTTTGTTATGGTACACGACAGCATGACTGTCTATTCAGGAACAGTGGGCACATTGGGTATTATGCTATCTCTGGGACATGTTGGTACATTTATGTCTACCTGGTGTCTATGCCAGGAGAAGATCCCACACAGGAGGGTAAATGTGTAACGTGTCGTGGACTCACAAACTGTAACACACACTGCATCAATGGTATGTAGGACGGACACTGAATTAGCTGATGACAAAACTAGCTCCAATAATGGAGCAAAGCGACATGAACTCAATGTATGTAAGACGTCATCATTATTGTGACATTATGTTATTTTGTTAATTGAAATGACGCCGTGACCACCTGCCGTGTATGTGCTCCAGGGCGCAGGTCGCGACTCCAGTGTGGTCATGTTGTCTGTGCTACGGCCGGTTAGCCAGATTGCCCAAACGTGCCACGAGAACGCAGACAGCGTACAATGGCGCCTTTATTCTTATTTGACATTTAGTATTCGCCACGGCAGACCTGGCCTTTCACGAATCGGCATCTCATGAAATATGCAGACCGCGGTAAATGGAAAGTCAGACGAGGCCTATTATTACTGTCGGTGGAAACCAGCAACCGACACAATATTTACATCTATTGAGAATCACGAAACGTTTGGATAATATCTGCTGTGAATCGCTATAAAGGTTGTACGTGTTTCACAAAAGCCAATGACATTAAAAAATGACTAGGTGGATGTAGGGCCTAATTCGTTGATTCACGCACAGTGATATGTTGTGCTGTCGAATGTTGATGACTCGAACACGCCGTACGTAACAAGCCCAATATTTTGTTTTATTAAAATTACGTCGAAGAAGCAGAACTCAAGTGTCTGGAATTGTCCGACTTGTCTAAATAACTGGCCTACTGTTCATACGTGTTTAATTATTAATAAAACCATCCGCAGTATATCAAAGTGGCAACTTAAGTGCATTGAATTTATCCACGCACAGCTTGAACACATCCGTGCTGCTGTGCTGTGATAACACATTCCGACCGTTTAAAATGATGGTGTCAACAATGAGAATATATAAATTTAAATGACAACACAGAGAATAGCCATTTTAATGCTCGTACGTTTGGACATCCATTGAAACCTACGGGATTATTAAAGTTGCTCGAATATCGATACATTCTTTGCATCTGAATTCCACTCTGCGGACGACCGCGCAGACACCGTATAATTATAGGCAATCACAGGACGCGAGAAATAAAAACTGCAAAGTCACGTCACTTCGGACTGCACCAGGGAGGCAGATAGGGGATCATGACGGCTGGCCAATCCACCAGCGAGGCAGAGAGGGGATCATGACGGCTGGCCAATCCACCAGCGAGGCAGAGAGGGGATCATGACGGCTGGCCAATCCACCAGCGAGGCAGAGAGGGGATCATGACGGCTGGCCAATCCACCAGCGAGGCAGAGAGGGGATCATGACGGCTGGCCAATCCAAGATGTACTCACACTTTTCTCAGGCTTGTGCCCTTGAGAGGACACTCTAGCGGCGCAAACCATTGTCTCGCGGAATAGACGTATGCCGATGCGGGGTGTATACAACATAATTGTCATATAAAAGTATACGTAAACACAACAACGCGTTGTCCTGTCTCCAATTGTTTATGTTATCAATGAAACTGCACGGAAAAACACACACTGTTCACCATTGCTACACTACAATGACTAGGTGATATATTACATAAATATGCCAAACAAACGTATCATTGCTGACTGTCTCTTGTCGTCGAGAAAATGCATTCTTCACTGGATGAAGTGTTCTTTGAATAACAGGTGGCATTGTTATACATTGCAAACAAATGTTCATTATCTTCGCAAAATTCGCCATAACACTAAACCCTTGCTACACAAAACACCGCACACATAATAGTTACCTTACTGACAACAACGTATTGTTCTTGTGGTGGAGATACCGTTAGATGTGGGCTTGTTTTGTTAGAGATTCGGTTACACAAGATTACGCGCTATACAAGCACACTGTCAACCCATATTACATTTACCCGTTTACACAGAATATTTGTGAATACCTGGCAATTGACACCGAGGAATATACCTGCAATATACAAGTGTCAAACCTAACGATAATGCAATACTACTTTCCTATTTACTTGCGCCAGTGAAGCCAGAACTAAGCACCGACTCTTTGTGCCTTGACGGATTTAGCATTGGAACATCCAGCGTTTCGTGAAAACACCGGAGTGTCGTTATTTAAACACAACAATGATTAGACAGAGACACAATGGCGTGCATAGGTACCAAAGGTGCCAAAAAGGGCTCAAGCTTAGTCACCGAGTAGTTCGCCATGTTAGCATGTAGTGGCGCAAAAGGTTATGTACGAAAAAATATCGTATCCCAAGTTGACACGACGGAGACATGACGGAAACAATAGATATGGGTGTGTTCAGAGCACTTTGTATGAAACAACACCAATATGCAAAGGTCACAGGGTTGTTGATGTGGTTATGCGTATCATTCCTTAACGTTCTTGTTGTTCACGGCAACACTATTGCCGTCACAAGTCGCCTACAGCGATTGGCCACGTTGTGTAACGCCGAATTCTTGCCAACTTGTCGCACTCGGCTGTGTTTGACACTGGAGACCTCGTCCAGCAGAGAGCAGCCGTGGCTTTGTGGCTTTGTACGTTTTCTTATCGGGCTCGCTGATACCATCGATAATGTCCCGTGTTTCGGACAAAGACCGCACGCGTTGAACGTGTTCTTTCGGAGGCAACTGACAAGGCGTGGAGGTATGCGTCGAGCACCGGTTGCTACAAGTTAATAACGTTCCCATAAGGTGTCGGACAATACACCAATGACTAATTGCATATACTGGACACAATGTAATCTCCATATGTGCATCACAGTTGCTATCAGTATCATGATTTAGTGTTGTTATCTGGATATCATCAACAGCAATCTCTTCTACACATTGATTGTCAGTTGTCATGACTCTGGCGTTGCAAACACAGCAGATGTTCTTGCAATGGCGTTGACCCACTTTTCAAGATGACATTTAATGACCATTGTTACAGGTATTATGAACTATCATATTTACGTTTTCACGAATCTTTCATATGTGTACATATGCATTCGTTTCCACAGAGAGTGTAAGCCGAGGTTTGGTCTGCAAATTCATTTCTAAATGCGATATAAATTTGTTGACAAATAATATATAAGAACACTTGATAATGCTAGAGGATCAGTATTTTCGGAAACATGAAAGAGTTAACGACGACATTGACCTGGACACCTTGCACTTCCCGTCACGATTGACGTAGCCCATTACAATTCAATTATGAATAATATTTATTGCCGGCGCGCGGAAGCGTTTATTTGTCGCACGTTTTATTAGTCAATTACTCGGCGACACAATAACCCGGCTGCCGTTTGAGAACGTGTTAGCGCTCGTAACTGACGCGAAAGCGCGACGACTGTTGTCTAATTACGCGCACAGACCACACCTAAACAGTCCGTCGTCGATGGCATGGTCATCTAGCGTTATCACCTGCGTGGTCACCACGACCATCGACGACCACGACAATGGTCGTTTCCTGGGCGCGGTACTTTGCTATTGGGAGAGAAGACAAATTGCTTCCTAACATATATTGAGTGCAATTGCTACAATCAGGGAGAGAACATTTCAAAAAGAAGTCAACGCCTTTCTTGGTGCCTTGTGTCAGCGCCCGTCCCAATAGGGAGGGGGGATAGCTGTTCAGCCAAGGAAGAATCCCACAACAATTAATTATAGTCAGGAGGACGGATCCCACGATAGGTGCTCACTTCTCCATTTGTGTATGTCCTGCACATATTCAGAAGCTGTTATTCGGAATTCAGACGCGATTATTTTTGGATATGTTAGGTGAAGTCAATCTGGTCTTCTCTTCCCATGCTTTGGTTGCCAAGTAAGCAGTACTCTCGTAGTAAAATTTTTTACTTGGAACAGAGACCTGCAAATCGGGCTCGCCTCCGTCCGATTGTCTTTGAGATATTTAGTGTTTCCAGGTGTAACTATTTGTCATGAGTTTTGACCAATGTATGCTGAGGGATTTATTTTACGTTACGTCCCTGGCATACAATGGGTTCAATTCTAAGGACGTTATGCACAATGGAAGCAAGGCACGGGTTGGATTAATTCGAGTCTTACGAAGCAGTGGCAAATACAGGAGTACTCGTGACAAATACAAGAGTACTCGTGACAAATACAAGAGTACTCGTGGCAAATACAAGAGTGCTCGTGGCAAATACAAGAGTACTCGTGGCAAATACAAGAGCACTCGTGGCAAATACAAGAGTACTCGTAGCAAATACAAGAGCACTCGTGGCAAATACAAGAGTACTCGTGGCAAATACAAGATTACTCGTGACAAATACAAGAGTACTCGTAGCAAATACAAGAGTACTCGTAGCAAATATAAGAGCACTTGTGGCAAATACAAGAGTACTCGTGACAAATACAAGAGTACTCGTGGCAAATACAAGAGTGCTCGTGGCAAATACAGGAGTACTCGTGACAAATACAAGAGTACTCGTGACAAATACAAGAGTACTCATGGCAAATACAAGAGTACTCGTGGCAAATACAAGAGTACTCATGGCAACTACAAGAGTACTCGTGGCAAATACAAGAGTACTCGTGGCAAATATAAGAATTGTATTTTGTAACAAAACAAACAAACAAATACCGATTTTGGGAAATAATGGTTTGTCTATCTTAATATTAATTTTGAGATGTGTATTCTAGAAGACTACCCAAGTTAAATAATGAAATGTTTTATTAGTATCGGTTGGTTAACTAAATATTGTGTTGGCAGGCAAATTTAAGACTTGAGTCCATAAACAAACCCAATGTTCCAAGGAAAGGGAGTGATTGAAAATAAAGCAACATGCGTGTACGCTGTTGTCACTTCATGTCACGGATAAACATTGATGCGACATGACTACAAACAGGACGCTCTATTGTTTGCGTCGAAGCTGGTGTATAAATATACTTGTTATCGTTCGGTATTGTCATTATCCCAGAGATTTGAGAGTTTACATCAAATCTGTTTCTTGAGATAAAATGCTGACAGTGACAATGTGTTTTGATAGTACGAATACAATAGTTCACATCTGATAGTGAAATGACTCGACCAGCCTGAAGCGATTGATCAATCCGTGTATGATAAGGCTTGTAGAACCAAGTGAACCGGACACGCTTGGGTGATCTCACGGCACGGGATGCCTGAGCTCATCCACAGAGCGTACTTAGAGCAATATGCTGACTTGTTCCGCTCAGTGGCGTAATTGGGGTTGGGTCATGCCTTCCTTTTGGCTAACATTTTTGAATTTCTCGTATATAACCTGTTCCGCCACTACATGGTAGCATGATCAACTAATGAGTGACTAAATCTGCCCTTTGACCTGCTCTTTGTGAGATCCTAGATACGGCACTGGTTCCACTGTTACTCGTGGGTGATGTAGAGTTTGTTCGTACGCTTACCTATGTGAGTGTGGGTGGTGTGTTTGTGCATATGTATTTATGTATGTGGCTAGCAGTATTTGTGTGAGTGTGTTTGTTTGAGAACAGCTGTTCGATTCCTCATGCTGGTATACCGTTGCCTGAGTTCACTCATTTGTATAACCGAATACGCGTGAAAAGACAATAATATATATATATATATATATATATATATATATATATATATATATACATACATACATACATACATACATACATACATACATACATACATACATACATACATATATACATGTGTGTGTATGTGTGTGTGTGTTCGAATGTGTACATGACATGTAATGTGACATTGGGTACATGACATGTAATGTGTACATTGGGTACATGACATTTAATGTGTACACTGGGTACATGACATGTAATGTGTACATTGGGAGTAGCGGCATGAATTCTTCTACTCTCAACCATCGTCGTACCACCAGTGGTTTATGTATACGGTGGTTTGTTTTATATAAAATAATCTATGCTTCGCCGGAGTACAAGTGTTGCAATCAAATATATACAAATTCATGGTATCATGAATATGACATAATTTATCATTGTTGGTTAACGACAGGTATGCCGTGCATTTGTCATTTGAAATTTCGAAGTGAGCAACGTTTGCTGAACAGGGTGTTTTTGTAGCAACGTATCTGACTGGTCGATACGGCAATTGGGACAAAGTACAAATCCATGTTTCTAGGGGTGGTTCAACCAGGGGCGATGTCAATATCAGCACTAGGTTAACGTCGGCCTCCGGACAGGACGGCTACCAACGGTCAGTGTGACCGGAATCACCGGTCAGTGCGGTGCAGTGGCACGGACCACGTTGACCTACACTCGCTGAGATTGCTTCAGCGCCAGGTCTTTCGTATGGTCTCTTGTGTTGCTGCCAAAACACTGTCAGAGTTCCCGTTGGCATTCCTATCCGTGCCAATGTATGACGCGGTTTCCGTCTATCATGTCACCTCATAAACAGATTATGGCGCCATAGGTATGTATCAGATTGGATTGACTTCTCCTGTTCGTGCCAGCATGCACACGTTGCGCATTTTCTATATGCAAGGGTAAGCGATATCATCTATATATTGCAATACTGTCGATAGCTATCAACGAAAATCATCACATACTTTAAGCTTTTGCCGCTAGCTGCCAGGAGGTGTATAGACCTAAATAAAGCTAGATTGATATCCGTCGCTATCGCGAGCCGTGGGCACAATAAAACTCAGAGTTTTTCATAACAGTGATTCGTAAACAAACATGCAGACTGCCCTAAATGACATTGCAGATATTCATTGTTACCAGAGGCGTATCTAGGATCTGGCAAAAAATATGCCACTGATTATTATGGCAAGATAGGGCTAACGACCTCTCCCAAATAAGTATGTCTATCCTAGTTACTGTGTTCAGCGTCTCACAGTAAGCGCAATGTGTTGCGCCCGCGTCTGCCAGTTACCTTGCTGTGATGGGTTAGCTTGCTGTGATGGGTTAGCTTGCTGTGATGGGTTAGCTTGCGTTCCTCCACGACCCCGTAAACTGTATCGGTGGGAGTCTTGTGTTCCTGGTAAGGCCAGCCAAACGGGATTGGTTAAGCGGTAGGGGAAATAAGTTGACCTCCTGGTTCTCCAGGTTGGGGGGTTGAGCATAGGATTAACAACCATACCTCGTGAGAAAAAAAAACTGTTACAGAAACTCGCACGAGTAACTCAAAGGACCCCCCGCTAAGTGAACTGGCGAGATCTTATGCCAGCTTTATGCGCCACGCCTGGGCGTGAAGAGGATAAGTAAGTGAGCGGGTATGTCCATGCGCATGTTGTGATTAGAGATCCATTAACTCTCCAATCAACATTCTTTCGCCAAGCTGACCGGTAACGTTGACACAGAGGCCTACCCCACCTGATGGGTCGCGACTACAATCTGTGCAGTCAGACGTAGGACGAACCATCTGATGGGTCGTGAGTATAACCTGTGCAGTCAGACGTAGGATGAACCACCTGATGGGTCGCGAGTACAATATGTGCAGTCAGACGTAAGGCGAACCACCTGATGGGTCGTGAGTACAATCTGTGCAGTCAGACGTAAGGCGAACCATCTGATGGATCGTGAGTACAATCTACACAGTCAGACGTAGGACGAACCACCTGATGGGTCGCGAGTACAATCTGTGCAGTCAGACGTAGGACGAACCATCTGATGGGTCGCGAGTACAACCTGTGCAGTCAGACGTAAGGCGAACCACCTGATGGGTCGCGAGTACAACCTGTGCAGTCAGACGTAAGGCGAACCACCTGATGGGTCGCGAGTACAACATGTGCAGTCAGACGTAAGGCGAACCATCTGATGGGTCGTGAGTACAATCTGTGCAGTCAGACGTAGGACGAACCACCTGATGGGTCGCGAGTACAATCTGTGCAGTCAGACGTAGGACGAACCACCTGATGGGTCGCAAGTACAATCTGTGCAGTCAGACGTAGGACGAACCATCTGATGGGTCGCGAGTACAACCTGTGCAGTCAGACGTAAGGCGAACCACCTGATGGGTCGCGAGTACAACCTGTGCAGTCAGACGTAAGGCGAACCACCTGATGGGTCGCGAGTACAATCTGTGCAGTCAGACGTAGGACGAACCACCTGATGGGTCGCGAGTACAATCTGTGCAGTCAGACGTAAGACGAACCACCTGCGACTTTCGTGATGTGGCGGGTCAGACACGAATGCTGCAAGTTATTAACCGCGCCTCAAGCACAGCTTGTCATTCCGACCTTGTCACCCCGACTTGTGTAGCGAGGTCGAGCACCGTAGTGTGAACGCCGCCGAGGTAGAGCTCTCGGTTGACTCCTGAAGCCAGCATGGGCGTTGAATTTCAACAAAACACATTAAAACATTAAAATTCATACATTACATGTTTTCATTGATTGAGAAGAACTATGGCACTTATATTGTTTGCCCTTTTATTAAATTAACTCGATCTCTCTCAGCAGATAAAAATAAACTAGTGGTGTATGGTTTGAAAAATTGAATGACAATCTAAAATATTTCGAAAGATTGACATTCAACTAATTTAACTTGAGTAACACGAATCCGTTATGGCAACTGTTGTACCACAATGACGTGGCCCGGGTGGGCATCAACAATGGTATTTGTTGGAGCCAGAGACGCCAGCGACCAGCAGCACATTAGCCCCGACCAAACGACATGCTGGTTCTCTTAACACGTAGAATGTAAGAAGGAATGTGTATGTGTATACTGAAACACTTAACTCAAACAAGGGCTTTCTCTGTTGCCGCACAAACTCTTTGAAGTCAGTAGGAAACGTAGCAACACGTCGCTTTCATCTAAATACTCTTTTGCCATTCATACCCTCCTTAGCGCCATTCGCAATTGTCGTCAGCATTGACATATTCTTATAAAGCGTATAAAGGGGGTAAAGCCCCGCTTACTAATTCAAATTAGTGTCGGTCGCTTGTGAAATATGACAAGCGTTGCTTCGTGCAGCGCCGCGTGGCGAACTGTTATGGAACTACTATTGTTTTAAATTGTGTAGCCGTTCACTGCGCGGCGCTGTAATACTAGACACTTCAATCTGGACAATTATCAACATTTTAAAGTACCAATTCAGGGAAGGGAAGAAGAAGAAGTTATTATGTTCAGTGAATACACAGTATAAAATGATTTCATGAAATGTATAACTTAATCGATAATTCAAAGGTTTTTTATCGGTTGCAGGACTAGTGTCACAAAGGTAACATGGTTGATCGTTTTGATCGTAAAATCATGTTGTACAGCATAAACGAACAAGTTGACCGCCAAATAGGTTTTAGCGAACCACCGTTTAATAAAATAATTATAATGTGTCCATTACCTGGATGTCAACCTTGTCGTTAAGAACGTTCGCGAACAACTGTCGACCCTTTCCAATATATGTGAACGATGTTGATCGTAGTCCGGCGTTCACGGGATCACGTGACGTGCGTACAATTAACACCCGTGTAATTACGTTTCCCTCCGCATGCAATGGCAAAATTATATTCGGACCGAAACATTCACAGATAAATGATAAACACATTTGGACGATGAAGATGTTAGAACAGACGTACGTAATTTTGTATCATGTATGCAGTATAACCCGATGTTACGATAAAAACCTATTTCCCCCAATGTCTTTAGATAACACATGGATTCGGTCGTTATGCAGCATTTTCACGAGTGAAATGAGAAAGAAATTGTGTGACCACATTGTAAACAGCACTGAGTGACTATTACTTCCACTGACAAACTGTCCATCGGTCAGGACCAAGTGGACATGCATTGTTTGCAATCCAAGCTGCACACAGGATCGGTCAGACTGTCATGCAACCGCGTCTAGACCACATGGTTCATGGTTCGTATCTATCATGCAAGCGGCCATGATACGCGAATACCTTTTACCCTATTATTCACCCGAACACAAATCCATCTCAGTGGCCGTGTCAAGACGGGTCGGTTGAGTCACTTGGGTCGCCTACCACTGTTCGCAACCAGGAAGATTGCGTGTCATTGGCCGTGTCAAGACGGGTCGGTTGAGTCACTTAGATCGCCTACCACTGTTCGCGACCAGGAAGATTGCGTAACCGGTCCATAGGCCAAGGCGGCGAAGTGGCGAAGCGTGGTGCATGCATTGACGTCGAACGCTTTGGCGTGAATCGTCACGTTTTGTCCTCCTTTACACGTACGCCTGTCATTTGACGTCGACGCCAAATAATTAAATAGGTAGACACATTCACGCATGTTTGCCTTTCAGATTGACTACTGGGGCAGCTCATTATTTCAGAATCGGTGACTATATGACATGGCCCAGAATGATTCAATGATACAATGAGAATAAATGAAAGGCTGAGTTGACGTGTGATATATGCTGGAGATTCTAGACGACGCACAGCGGGAAGAGGGGGGGGGGAGACAGACAGACAGATAGAGGATATGGAGAAAGGGAAACATAGGGACAGGGAGGTAGGAAGGCAAGGACACAGGGACAGATGGAATGAGAGGGACGGGGACACATACCATGTGTTAGCACATGCAACTGTCGTTGTGTTGTAAGGAAATTAGTTAGTTGTAGTTCATTGAGATATGATCCCATCCACCACTGCCATTCTGGGCAATGCCCGGGTAGAAACCGACCATTTCAACCTTATTGATCTCTGGCTGCTCACTGTGTGTGTGTGTGTGTGTGTGTGTGTGTGTGTGTGTGTGTGTGTGTGTGTGTGTGTGTGTGTGTGTGTGTGTGTGTTTGTGTGGGTGTGCGTGTGTTGACCCCAAACGGGGACAATTCTCTGTATCCATTCTAACCAGTATGCTGCTTCTTCGAATTTCCTCTTAATGTTGAAAGTACTTTCCCTGTCAGAGCGTGCCTGCACTTTAATCTCACACACATCGCTTGTAGTTTTTTTGATGGAATAACTGAAATTGTTGCAAAATTTTCGAACAGGTGGTGAATGTTCGTTTTATCAGGCAAGGTTTCCATACAAAGCACTGTGAGGTTTAACTCATCCATCTGGTACGTGTCTAATATAGCCATGTTCATTTTATCAAGCGAAGTGTCCATGGGCCATGATGCTTATCGCATCCACATGTCTTGGTCCCATTCTGCTATAGTCATGTTCCGTTTCCAAAGTGATTCCTCATTTCCGTTCAACCAACGGCGACGTATGTGGCCATCATGTCCTCTGAACCGCGAGGTCATGCCGAGTAGGTGTCATCCATTCATGGCGACCATAACGTTTGTGTCGCTGTCACGGCGATGGATCGATCTGGTGAAACGTTCGCCGACTCGACAATGAAGTCCAACTTACTGTCGACATCCGATACACTAGCGGCATTACCTATCGCCGTTACAGCAGCGTCGTGGGGACGCGAACCAGCAATTCGCTGATCGCTCGTTACCATCGAGCGTCGCCATAAATCGTAATAAATGTGCGATCGGAAAAGCGTCAATCTCGTGCGCGTGCGGACTACGATAAAATACAGCCGTTTCTGCCAGCTGATCACTATGTCCAATTGCTAAATCAATATGTCACGGAGTAAGGACTTCGTATTTGCATGCACGTGTGTCGTTGGTGACAGGTACGATTAGGTCGTTCGTCCCCTCGCTTTCTCTCTTTCTCATGTCTGTCTCTCTGTCTACTGTCTGTCTGTCTCCTGTCTGTCTCTCTGTCTGTCTCGCTCTCTCCCTCCTGTTGTTGTCTTTGTCCCCTTTCTCTTTCACCACACTAAAAACATAAGTGGCTACAAGATGTAAAAATGATGGATATAAGTATCCCTAATTGTGTCCATCATCCTTTCGTTTACTGCGTATGTAATGACAGTGCTCGTTCAGCTGTGCGGAATCCGACGGTGCTTATCACCATCGGAACATCATTGGTTATACGTAGACAAACGAATAGCCAATGGCTATATAACAATTCCAATTAAGCTAATAACCTTTCCAGTAAAGTGTTTCGTTATAACGAAGTGGGCGATTATATGACGTCTTAGCAACAACTGTGCAAGAAAGACGACCGTCACACCTGGATACAAAGTAAAGCCAATATTCGTTCCAGGTTGTATATTGCTCGTGTCATCGCTTGTATGACCATACTAATTTTGTTAAACTGTGATACTGGGTGCATCACATGTTGTTGCTAAGAAGGATTATGTACCAAAGCAGCCAATCGACGTGATCTTGCTGAGGTAATTTATTTTACTTCTCGAAGGCAACATTGCTATCACGTGACGGGTGACTTGCTGGACATGACAACATTACTGATCATTCCTTCCTGCGTACGAATGGACTCAGTCAGTTTTACACACGCACGCACGCACATACTTCGCATAGCCACGCATGCATTTCAATGTGTTCGGTATTTGGTCTCTCAACAGAAGGACATAATTTTATAGTTGCTTGCCAGATGTATCTTGCTAGCTAAGGTCAATATGCTACCAACCAGGTGACATTCCTCGCAACATCCACGCGACAGTGTTGTAGAATTACCCGAGGACACAAAGTAGTACTAGAAAAGGAACAGTGTACACCAGAAAGTACTCATTCTCATGGCGGACAATAAATGAATGAAACAGATTACCTACAGAAAATGTGTAAATGCTAACAGCGTGAATAGGCGAACATTTAAAAGAACACAACATATTTCTCATAAGGGCGGGTTACACTTAGATGAATACTCGTTGGACTCTCGATACGACAATGGCTTCCTTGTCTACTTGCCATCTGGTTCTTTGCTTTGGGTGGCAATGTTGTTCGATCTTGTTAAATCTCAAACATATATGTTGACAGACGTGGGTATCGCGATAACACAGTAACTGCAGCAGCATTACAGTCCAATCTGAGCCTAATTACTATTATTAAACAGTGCATATTTCGCGAGTCATTCTTGCATCTCCAGAACGCCAAGAGCTACGTAGATCCGGCGTGTAGATACCATTGTTTACTACACAACTTGCAACAGTTTAAACGCTGGTCGATCACCCGCTATGAACCTGAAATTCTGATCAATCTGCTGACACCACATGTCTGAAGATATTAACGATACTACTCGGCCTTGCGCTAGAAGGTCGTTACATATCGTTTGGATACGCCATGCTAGCCCACCCAGCACACAACGATTAAGATAGAAACATATGTGGACAAATGAGAATTTATCTTTGCAGTAATACATATATGTTGTTGAAAATGTGTGTACATCGGACTCTCGCTGTGTGGGACATTTTGTGACTTGGCTGAATTTTCGCAAATATCCGATGTTCTTTTACCCGTGGATACGAGGAGGATGACGGACGGTGCAGACCTTACTGGGATTCAAAGTTGTTCTGGAATCCATAATTTATTTAGCGAGAGGCCACTGTATATATATATATATATATATATATATATATATATATATATATATATATATATATATATATATATATATATATATATATAAAGTGATGAAGCTTAGCGGTTAATATTTATGTCTTCTTGTTTCTCGGGCATTCACTGCCTGTAGCAATACAGCTATAGCGCTGTATCCGACGTATTAACTATTAAACACAGTGAGTATGCATGAAAACGAACGTGCACCATTGGCTGTCGTAATCAGCCTTACCACGTGGGACTGATACGGTGGCAATCCATAACAACCATGCACGGTGTATGAACGTTTCGTGCGATTACAAACGGTCGATCATACGCAGTTTAGTTTAATCTACTTCACTTCAACGCACACATCCACACAGCATACGTCTTACAGATTTAACTCGATTACATCACGCCGCTGAACGAAACAGCGAGAAGACAGAACGATATCTGTGTTGATTGTACTTTCCTGGGAGGGAACACTTTTGCTTTCAGCTGGCGACGTTCCGCTCTGGTAAACTGTGCATTTCCCCGCACATTAATGTTATGTATTGTATGCTCTTTCTTGACGAACTCTCGAAAAGAACACTACACTCAAATACCTTCGAATATTCAATCATGATGGTGTTTGATTGTCGTGATTTTGAAGCGTTGCCACTGTACTTACTTATGAAATATAAGTGATGCGTTAAGGCCTGATACGATTGGGCTGTCTATTTGAGTTCCTGCGATGGAAACAGGGTTGGGTTCAGTTCGTTGAACATCTTCTTCTTCCCCTTAGACCCTTGCGGGGTGGGCGTCACATCATTTAATTTCTTCCGCCCTCTCGACTAGTCATCTCTATCGGGCTGCGATGCCCTGCCATTCTCTCCAACTCTCCACTGTTCACCTTCGTTCACAAGTCACCATGTGTTCATAGTTCACCTGTGCCATTTCTTTCGAGATATCTCTTATCGATGTCCCTCCATCTGACATTCGGTCGTCCTCTTCTCCTTCTGCCACCCTCTTTTGTTTTCCATGTATATGTTTCACTCATTCTCTGTATGTGTCCTGCCAATTGCAGTTTGTTCCCCACTACCTTCATTTTCAGGTGTTTTCTCACTCCGATCTTTTCTCTCCCATCTTTTGTCTCTCATCTGACCACCTATGTTTGTAGAACTACGAGGCTGAAGAGAAGGGACAGATCATTGTCTACACGACCAGTATGAAAATCGTGCGGTCGACGTCAGAGAAGTGTGAGCGAGTGCGTCACATCCTGCAGACACACATGATTCGCTACGACGAACGAGACATGTTCATGAGTCGCGAGAATCAGCGAGAACTCATCGAGAGGTTCGGCTCCGATTTCGTCGATGTACCACAAGTGTTCGCTGACGGCAAATACATCGGGGTGAGTGACAACGACAACGACGACAACAACAACAACAACAACAACATCATCATCGTCATCAACAGCAGCAGCAGCAACAACAACAACTCTAGCAACACCACCACCAACGCAACCACCACCAGCACCAACAACAACCACAACAACAACTCCAGCAACACCACCACCAACGCAACCACCACCACCAACAACAACAACAACCACAACAACAACAACTCCAGCAACACCACCACCAACGCAACCACCACCACCACCACCAACAACAACCACAACAACAACAACAACACCACCAACGCAACCACCACCACCACCAACAAAAACAACCACAACAACAACAACTCCAGCAACACCACCACCAACGCAACCACCACCACTACCACCACCAACAACAACAACCACATCACTACCAACAACAATAACTACAACAAACACAGCAACAGTAACGCCAGCCACTGCCAGTACATCTACTCTACTGCGAAGCGTGCGTACTG